>OX638096.1:0-437264 GCA_951804965.1 Horisme vitalbata
TAACCTAACCTAACCTAACCTAACCTAACCTAACCTAACCTAACCTAACCTAACCTAACCTAACCTAACCTAACCTAACCTAACCTAACCTAACCTAACCTAACCTAACCTAACCTAACCTAACCTAACCTAACCTAACCTAACCTAACCTAACCTAACCTAACCTAACCTAACCTAACCTAACCTAACCTAACCTAACCTAACCTAACCTAACCTAACCTAACCTAACCTAACCTAACCTAACCTAACCTAACCTAACCTAACCTAACCTAACCTAACCTAACCTAACCTAACCTAACCTAACCTAACCTAACCTAACCTAACCTAACCTAACCTAACCTAACCTAACCTAACCTAACCTAACCTAACCTAACCTAACCTAACCTAACCTAACCTAACCTAACCTAACCTAACCTAACCTAACCTAACCTAACCTAACCTAACCTAACCTAACCTAACCTAACCTAACCTAACCTAACCTAACCTAACCTAACCTAACCTAACCTAACCTAACCTAACCTAACCTAACCTAACCTAACCTAACCTAACCTAACCTAACCTAACCTAACCTAACCTAACCTAACCTAACCTAACCTAACCTAACCTAACCTAACCTAACCTAACCTAACCTAACCTAACCTAACCTAACCTAACCTAACCTAACCTAACCTAACCTAACCTAACCTAACCTAACCTAACCTAACCTAACCTAACCTAACCTAACCTAACCTAACCTAACCTAACCTAACCTAACCTAACCTAACCTAACCTAACCTAACCTAACCTAACCTAACCTAACCTAACCTAACCTAACCTAACCTAACCTAACCTAACCTAACCTAACCTAACCTAACCTAACCTAACCTAACCTAACCTAACCTAACCTAACCTAACCTAACCTAACCTAACCTAACCTAACCTAACCTAACCTAACCTAACCTAACCTAACCTAACCTAACCTAACCTAACCTAACCTAACCTAACCTAACCTAACCTAACCTAACCTAACCTAACCTAACCTAACCTAACCTAACCTAACCTAACCTAACCTAACCTAACCTAACCTAACCTAACCTAACCTAACCTAACCTAACCTAACCTAACCTAACCTAACCTAACCTAACCTAACCTAACCTAACCTAACCTAACCTAACCTAACCTAACCTAACCTAACCTAACCTAACCTAACCTAACCTAACCTAACCTAACCTAACCTAACCTAACCTAACCTAACCTAACCTAACCTAACCTAACCTAACCTAACCTAACCTAACCTAACCTAACCTAACCTAACCTAACCTAACCTAACCTAACCTAACCTAACCTAACCTAACCTAACCTAACCTAACCTAACCTAACCTAACCTAACCTAACCTAACCTAACCTAACCTAACCTAACCTAACCTAACCTAACCTAACCTAACCTAACCTAACCTAACCTAACCTAACCTAACCTAACCTAACCTAACCTAACCTAACCTAACCTAACCTAACCTAACCTAACCTAACCTAACCTAACCTAACCTAACCTAACCTAACCTAACCTAACCTAACCTAACCTAACCTAACCTAACCTAACCTAACCTAACCTAACCTAACCTAACCTAACCTAACCTAACCTAACCTAACCTAACCTAACCTAACCTAACCTAACCTAACCTAACCTAACCTAACCTAACCTAACCTAACCTAACCTAACCTAACCTAACCTAACCTAACCTAACCTAACCTAACCTAACCTAACCTAACCTAACCTAACCTAACCTAACCTAACCTAACCTAACCTAACCTAACCTAACCTAACCTAACCTAACCTAACCTAACCTAACCTAACCTAACCTAACCTAACCTAACCTAACCTAACCTAACCTAACCTAACCTAACCTAACCTAACCTAACCTAACCTAACCTAACCTAACCTAACCTAACCTAACCTAACCTAACCTAACCTAACCTAACCTAACCTAACCTAACCTAACCTAACCTAACCTAACCTAACCTAACCTAACCTAACCTAACCTAACCTAACCTAACCTAACCTAACCTAACCTAACCTAACCTAACCTAACCTAACCTAACCTAACCTAACCTAACCTAACCTAACCTAACCTAACCTAACCTAACCTAACCTAACCTAACCTAACCTAACCTAACCTAACCTAACCTAACCTAACCTAACCTAACCTAACCTAACCTAACCTAACCTAACCTAACCTAACCTAACCTAACCTAACCTAACCTAACCTAACCTAACCTAACCTAACCTAACCTAACCTAACCTAACCTAACCTAACCTAACCTAACCTAACCTAACCTAACCTAACCTAACCTAACCTAACCTAACCTAACCTAACCTAACCTAACCTAACCTAACCTAACCTAACCTAACCTAACCTAACCTAACCTAACCTAACCTAACCTAACCTAACCTAACCTAACCTAACCTAACCTAACCTAACCTAACCTAACCTAACCTAACCTAACCTAACCTAACCTAACCTAACCTAACCTAACCTAACCTAACCTAACCTAACCTAACCTAACCTAACCTAACCTAACCTAACCTAACCTAACCTAACCTAACCTAACCTAACCTAACCTAACCTAACCTAACCTAACCTAACCTAACCTAACCTAACCTAACCTAACCTAACCTAACCTAACCTAACCTAACCTAACCTAACCTAACCTAACCTAACCTAACCTAACCTAACCTAACCTAACCTAACCTAACCTAACCTAACCTAACCTAACCTAACCTAACCTAACCTAACCTAACCTAACCTAACCTAACCTAACCTAACCTAACCTAACCTAACCTAACCTAACCTAACCTAACCTAACCTAACCTAACCTAACCTAACCTAACCTAACCTAACCTAACCTAACCTAACCTAACCTAACCTAACCTAACCTAACCTAACCTAACCTAACCTAACCTAACCTAACCTAACCTAACCTAACCTAACCTAACCTAACCTAACCTAACCTAACCTAACCTAACCTAACCTAACCTAACCTAACCTAACCTAACCTAACCTAACCTAACCTAACCTAACCTAACCTAACCTAACCTAACCTAACCTAACCTAACCTAACCTAACCTAACCTAACCTAACCTAACCTAACCTAACCTAACCTAACCTAACCTAACCTAACCTAACCTAACCTAACCTAACCTAACCTAACCTAACCTAACCTAACCTAACCTAACCTAACCTAACCTAACCTAACCTAACCTAACCTAACCTAACCTAACCTAACCTAACCTAACCTAACCTAACCTAACCTAACCTAACCTAACCTAACCTAACCTAACCTAACCTAACCTAACCTAACCTAACCTAACCTAACCTAACCTAACCTAACCTAACCTAACCTAACCTAACCTAACCTAACCTAACCTAACCTAACCTAACCTAACCTAACCTAACCTAACCTAACCTAACCTAACCTAACCTAACCTAACCTAACCTAACCTAACCTAACCTAACCTAACCTAACCTAACCTAACCTAACCTAACCTAACCTAACCTAACCTAACCTAACCTAACCTAACCTAACCTAACCTAACCTAACCTAACCTAACCTAACCTAACCTAACCTAACCTAACCTAACCTAACCTAACCTAACCTAACCTAACCTAACCTAACCTAACCTAACCTAACCTAACCTAACCTAACCTAACCTAACCTAACCTAACCTAACCTAACCTAACCTAACCTAACCTAACCTAACCTAACCTAACCTAACCTAACCTAACCTAACCTAACCTAACCTAACCTAACCTAACCTAACCTAACCTAACCTAACCTAACCTAACCTAACCTAACCTAACCTAACCTAACCTAACCTAACCTAACCTAACCTAACCTAACCTAACCTAACCTAACCTAACCTAACCTAACCTAACCTAACCTAACCTAACCTAACCTAACCTAACCTAACCTAACCTAACCTAACCTAACCTAACCTAACCTAACCTAACCTAACCTAACCTAACCTAACCTAACCTAACCTAACCTAACCTAACCTAACCTAACCTAACCTAACCTAACCTAACCTAACCTAACCTAACCTAACCTAACCTAACCTAACCTAACCTAACCTAACCTAACCTAACCTAACCTAACCTAACCTAACCTAACCTAACCTAACCTAACCTAACCTAACCTAACCTAACCTAACCTAACCTAACCTAACCTAACCTAACCTAACCTAACCTAACCTAACCTAACCTAACCTAACCTAACCTAACCTAACCTAACCTAACCTAACCTAACCTAACCTAACCTAACCTAACCTAACCTAACCTAACCTAACCTAACCTAACCTAACCTAACCTAACCTAACCTAACCTAACCTAACCTAACCTAACCTAACCTAACCTAACCTAACCTAACCTAACCTAACCTAACCTAACCTAACCTAACCTAACCTAACCTAACCTAACCTAACCTAACCTAACCTAACCTAACCTAACCTAACCTAACCTAACCTAACCTAACCTAACCTAACCTAACCTAACCTAACCTAACCTAACCTAACCTAACCTAACCTAACCTAACCTAACCTAACCTAACCTAACCTAACCTAACCTAACCTAACCTAACCTAACCTAACCTAACCTAACCTAACCTAACCTAACCTAACCTAACCTAACCTAACCTAACCTAACCTAACCTAACCTAACCTAACCTAACCTAACCTAACCTAACCTAACCTAACCTAACCTAACCTAACCTAACCTAACCTAACCTAACCTAACCTAACCTAACCTAACCTAACCTAACCTAACCTAACCTAACCTAACCTAACCTAACCTAACCTAACCTAACCTAACCTAACCTAACCTAACCTAACCTAACCTAACCTAACCTAACCTAACCTAACCTAACCTAACCTAACCTAACCTAACCTAACCTAACCTAACCTAACCTAACCTAACCTAACCTAACCTAACCTAACCTAACCTAACCTAACCTAACCTAACCTAACCTAACCTAACCTAACCTAACCTAACCTAACCTAACCTAACCTAACCTAACCTAACCTAACCTAACCTAACCTAACCTAACCTAACCTAACCTAACCTAACCTAACCTAACCTAACCTAACCTAACCTAACCTAACCTAACCTAACCTAACCTAACCTAACCTAACCTAACCTAACCTAACCTAACCTAACCTAACCTAACCTAACCTAACCTAACCTAACCTAACCTAACCTAACCTAACCTAACCTAACCTAACCTAACCTAACCTAACCTAACCTAACCTAACCTAACCTAACCTAACCTAACCTAACCTAACCTAACCTAACCTAACCTAACCTAACCTAACCTAACCTAACCTAACCTAACCTAACCTAACCTAACCTAACCTAACCTAACCTAACCTAACCTAACCTAACCTAACCTAACCTAACCTAACCTAACCTAACCTAACCTAACCTAACCTAACCTAACCTAACCTAACCTAACCTAACCTAACCTAACCTAACCTAACCTAACCTAACCTAACCTAACCTAACCTAACCTAACCTAACCTAACCTAACCTAACCTAACCTAACCTAACCTAACCTAACCTAACCTAACCTAACCTAACCTAACCTAACCTAACCTAACCTAACCTAACCTAACCTAACCTAACCTAACCTAACCTAACCTAACCTAACCTAACCTAACCTAACCTAACCTAACCTAACCTAACCTAACCTAACCTAACCTAACCTAACCTAACCTAACCTAACCTAACCTAACCTAACCTAACCTAACCTAACCTAACCTAACCTAACCTAACCTAACCTAACCTAACCTAACCTAACCTAACCTAACCTAACCTAACCTAACCTAACCTAACCTAACCTAACCTAACCTAACCTAACCTAACCTAACCTAACCTAACCTAACCTAACCTAACCTAACCTAACCTAACCTAACCTAACCTAACCTAACCTAACCTAACCTAACCTAACCTAACCTAACCTAACCTAACCTAACCTAACCTAACCTAACCTAACCTAACCTAACCTAACCTAACCTAACCTAACCTAACCTAACCTAACCTAACCTAACCTAACCTAACCTAACCTAACCTAACCTAACCTAACCTAACCTAACCTAACCTAACCTAACCTAACCTAACCTAACCTAACCTAACCTAACCTAACCTAACCTAACCTAACCTAACCTAACCTAACCTAACCTAACCTAACCTAACCTAACCTAACCTAACCTAACCTAACCTAACCTAACCTAACCTAACCTAACCTAACCTAACCTAACCTAACCTAACCTAACCTAACCTAACCTAACCTAACCTAACCTAACCTAACCTAACCTAACCTAACCTAACCTAACCTAACCTTTTTTTTTTTTTTTTTTTTTTTTTTGGTAACGCGGGTAGGAATCTGCGACCAGATACCCCGCCGCATGCAGGGTGCGACGGGGTTATGTGGGGTTTAGGCGGACTCGCCCGACCCACTAAACCTCCCGCGGTGGTCCAGCCTCGATGCGCAAAGAGGGGTTTTTGGGAATCAAATTGCCTCCAAAAACCCCTCCCGCATCTGCCGATGCACGTCCCGGGGGGCGACCGTAGCTGCCGCCCCAGTGCCTTCGCGGTGCTTACAGCGGCGCGCTCCACAATCGCGCCGCCATCCTCCCCGGGTCCGCTTAGTGGTGGAGGCTGGAGCCCTCACTCCTGCCACCACCCACGGCCCGGTGAGACCCCCTCTACAGGGGGAGCCGCGGGCCCCCCATCACGGGGGGGCTGGCGGCGCGGGGTGGCCGTTGCCTACACCCCGCCGCCGCCTTCTCCGAGCGGGATCGGCCCTCTCCCGATCTCGCTCGCTGGCCTCTTTCCGAACCAAAACGGTCTCACAGAAAGAGGCCACGGCCTGCCAAGCCGACTCCTCCGCCAGCATAGCCGCTACTACGCTCGGCGGAGACAGATCCTGCCCGATCCTGGTGACCAGGCTTCCGCGCTCCACGCCCCACGCTGGACACTCCTCCAACGTGTGCTGCGCGGAATCGAGGTCCCACCCGCAATGGTGGCATTGCGGTGTCGGTTCGCGTCCGATCCTACTCAGGAACTCACCGAAACACCCGTGTCCGGTGAGCACCTGAGTAAGACGATAGGTGACGTGCCCTACCTCCCTCCCTAGCCAGGCTTCGAAGCTCGGCAGAATCGCGCCGACGGCGCGTTGGCGCGAGTTACACGGCTCCTCCAGCCGCTCGCGCCACTCCTCCAGCGCACGTCGGCGCTCTTCATGCCTCACTTCAACTGGCGCGACTCCACCCCCGCCATCGTGACGAAGACGGACGAACACACGTGCGTCCATCCTCGCCAGGATGTCGAGGGGCGGAAACCGCGCCAGCAGTGTTGCCGCCTCAAAGGATATCGTGCGATACCCTCTCGCGATGCGTATGGCAATAGGACGCTGGAGCCCATTGTACAGGGCCCGGCAGCGCCTAACACCCGCCAGCCTGTGAGACCAGACGGGCGCTCCGTAGAGTGCCATCGATCGCACGACACCCGCGTAAAGGCGGCGAACACCTTCACTCGGCCCCCCGAGATTCGGAAGTAGCCCGTGCATAGCACCGACCACATTCCGAACCCGGGGGACGGAGCGACTGAAGTGCTCCCCGAAGTCCCAGCGACTGTCCAAGGTGAGGCCCAAGTACTTGAGAAAGGGCCCCACCTGGACGTCCACGTCACCCACACGAACCGACATACTGGGTGGTTCCCGCCCCCTCGGGAGCTTATGGAACCATAGCGTCTCGGTCTTCGCAGGCGCTATCCGCAGACCCAGCTGGTGGATCCCATCCACCACGCATGCCACCCCAAGCTCGGCGAGCTCCTTGGTCCCGTCGAAGGAGTCCCCACCGGCCAACACGAGAGTGTCGTCCGCATAGCAGACGACGTGTACGCCGGCGGGGAGATCGACGCGCAAGACCGCGTCGTATGCGAGGTTCCACAGGAGGGGGCCCAAGACCGACCCCTGAGGAACCCCGCAATTGACTTCCCTCTGGTGCAATGCACCATCCCTGCCTACGTACTGCACACACCTGTGCTGCAAGTAGGAGCCAACTATGCGCTGCAGGTAAGGAGGCACTCCGTGATAGACGAGCGCCTCCCTGATCGCCCTCCAGGGCAAGGAGTTGAACGCGTTGACGATGTCCAAGGACACCGCCAACATCCTCCCGCCCCGGGACAGTACCTGGTCCGACAGCGAACGCACGCGTAGAATGGCGTCCACCGTCGAACGCGCCTGCCGGAAACCGTACTGGTCGTCCGACAGGTTGGGGCCTACCTGCCACAGATGTGTGCAGAGACGAGCGGCAATTATTCGTTCGAATAACTTGCCGCCCTCGTCCAGCAGGCAAATGGGACGGTACGCAGAGGGAGAGTCCGCGGCCCTGCCGCCCTTCTTCAAGAGGACCAAGTTTGCCGTCTTCCAGCCCAGGGGAAACACACCAGAGCGGAGGCAGTTGTCGAACAACCGCCCCAGCTTCTCCCCCAGGCCGGCGGATATTGCCAGCACCCAGGCCCGACCTGGAATTCCGTCGGGCCCGGGGGCCGTATTACCACGAGCCCTGAGCCGCTTTACCGCTCGGTCCATCTCCTGTTCCGTTACCCCCAGCTCATCAGACCAGATGGTAGGGTCCGATGGTAACGCGGGGGTAGAGGGGCTGTCCTGGACCCTGGGGAAGAGCGTGTCGACCACTCCTCCCACGAACGCAGGGTCCAGGGTCTCCGTCAACGGAGGGACCCATGGGCGCAGTTTGCCCAGTACTGTTTTGTACGGGCGCCCCCACGGATCCCTGTTCAGCCCCTCCAGGAGTTCACTCCAGGACCGAGCCTTGGCGTCTGCGATGGCGCTTTGCAGCGCCGTCGTAGCGGCTCTATAGGACTCGTAAGCACTATCCCTCTCCTCGGCAGTTGCTCGCCTTCTTCTCCGGGACCGGGTGTACTCGCGTCGGGAGCGCAGGCATGCCTCGCGCAGCCTCGCTATCTCCTCCGACCACCAGTACACCGCCCGGCGCTTGGATGACTTGGCCCGGGGCATGGAGGCGTCGCATATCGACGTCATCATGTCCCGGAACCACGTCGCCTCCCACTCAGGATCGGGCAGATCTTGTTCGGCGTGGCCTTCCGGCCAGGCCGCGACGATGGCGGCGGCTTCCAACAGGTCCCTGTTTAGCCGCTTGAGGGCCCATCGTCGCGGCGGACTGCTACTCCGGCGGGATGCGCGGGGTGGAGAGCGGAGGGCCACATCGAATACGATGTGGCGATGGTCGGATAAAGTGACCATCTCCTCCGCCACTCTCCATCCCGACACCATGTGTGTGGCAGAGGGAGTCGCCCATGATAGGTCCACGATCGACTCCCCCTGCCACCGCACACAGGTGTTTACGGACCCCCGATTTAACAACCGGAGGTCTAATCCCGCCGTCCATTCTACAACGGAGACTCCCCTAGGGTCATCCCGAGGACTCCCCCACTCACGCGAGTGGGCGTTGAAGTCACCCAGGACGAGCACGGGACGGGGTAGGCACCTGCGAATGCAGTTTCCCACCTCGTCCAAGTACGCCTCGTAAGCGGCGAGGGTACAGTTAGGGGAGACGTAGCAGCCCACAACGGCTAAACGACCCCATTCCACGGCCACGAAGCCCTGCCCCCTTTCGATAAGGGAGCAGTGGGGGTCACCTTCACCACCACCCCAGTAGATAGCGACGGAGTCCAAATCGTCCCGGAACCAGCGAGGATGGTCCGGAACGCGGTAGGGCTCCGACGCTACGGCGAGTGCAACCGAATACTGCGCAAGGGTTTGCAGGAGCAGGTCTTGCGCACCCCGGCAGTGATTCAGGTTGCACTGGAGGACCTTCTTAATGGCGTGATCCATTAAGAGGCCTCCATAGCCTCCTGGGGCGGGCCGTTGCCCGACTCCACGGCCCCCTCTGTTGGGGCCGCAGAACTTCCGGTGACTGGGGCTGGAGGAGCTGGCTTCCTCTTCACCTTAGGAGGGGAGCATTGTTTGGTCCCCATCCTATGGTCAGCCTTGCAGCCCATGCCGGAGCACAGCGGACACCTGCGCGGACGCGTGCACTGGCTAGCCCGATGGTCGGGTTCGCCGCACGCGTAGCACAGGTTGCTACGATCCACTGGGCTCCGGCATGCGGTGCGTACGTGCCCGTACTCCAGACACCGGAAGCATTGTAGCGGCCGCGAGGTCAGGTAGTCGACCCGGGCCGGAAACCATCCGATGACGACATGCTTTGCCGCTGCCAGCTTCCGCACAGAAGCGAGCGGGCATCGCACCCAAGCTGTCCCCAGGGCTTTGGGCGAGCGGCGAATGTCGCCCACCCGCACGTCGTCCTCCGAACATTCCCCGGCCTCCGCTACCGCAGCCGCCACCTCCTGAGGCGTGACGCTGTCGTCAAGGTCTTTCAGCCTCAACTCGCCCGTCTTGATGGGACGGGCGATGCGCACGCTCAGGTCGGCGAGGGCAACGCGCATGCGCTCCGCAAGCACGTCTGCTTTGGAGGTGGAGTCGGGTCCCGACACCTCCAAAATTAACCCCCCCGTTATTGCGCGTCTGGAGCGGATCGTATCCACTCCAACATCCACCAACTTTATCTTTTCCTTGGCGGCCTTCATCACCGCGGCATAGGTAACCTCCGAACCCTCGGGAATGGTCACCGTGATAGCCGCGGATGTTGGAGGCCGCGATGGCTTGGGTAATGCTGCCTTTTTTGCCTGGCCTTTAGTGGCCTTCGGGGCAGGTCTAGAGCTGCCTGCGGGTGCAGACCTAGCGCCAGCAATAGGTCCGACTCTTGGGCCAGCTCTTGGGGTCATCGGTTGGCTCGGCATCGGGGCGGTCTGAGCCGCCTGCGCCTTTTTCTTTGCCGCCCTTCTCTTGGCGCTCTTGGAGACCACGGTCGCCCACGACTCCGACGAGGGAAGCGTCGGAGCCGGGGGGGACCGCGTCTGCGCCACGGGTGCCGTTGCCGCAGGCGGCTGGTGTCCCGGTCTAGTCTTCCCAATTGGGAGTCTTGTGAGGGGGCCAGGAGGAGGAAGAACACCGCCCCGAGACAAGGCAGGCTGAGCCACACTGACTCCAGCCAACCTGTACTCAAGAAAGGCAGTGATCCTCTCCATGAGGCGCTCCTCCCAGTCCCCACCCCTGGCAGCAGATGTTGTTGCCCTTGGTCCGGCTGCGCTCACAGCACTCGCCGGAGAAGGGGCAGCTCGCTTCGAGCTTGGAGCCGGGGGAGTCGTCCTTCTATTAGGACTCCCAGGGGGAGTCATTGTCTTCGCACTGGGCGGAAGGGGCGCTTGCTGCAAGCGGATGACCTCCGTCAACTGATCCACCTTGGCGGAGAGGTCAGCCATCCGTGAGCGCAGCTCTGCGTTCTCCCGCTCCAGCCGCTGAACGTTGGCGTCGGCGGAGCCCCGCTCCACCAGGATTTCCGCCGCCGCTTCGACCTTCCTTGCCGCAATTCGCAGACCGTGGATGAAATCGCCGCGCATATTTCGCGATCTATCGGCGATTTTCTCCACGGTCCCGAGCTGCGACTTGATGCAGGTGACCAGTTCGTCGGTCGGTTGGTCCTGCATCTCCTGCCCAAGATCTGCCACCTTCGGCAACTTGCCCTTGCTCCGGATATTGGAGGGTGGGACAGACGGGTCGAAGACCTCATCTTCCCCTCCGCTCTTCTCTTTTAGGAAGGCAGCGCGCTTGGCATTTTGCATATCCAAGGCGCTGTCCTCCGGCCTTCTCGCTCGCTTCCGCGTAGCGCGGGTGAGGCTCGACGCTGTCGAAGCGATGGAGGTGAAGGACATGACAGAGGTGTCCGACTCCTCTCCACCATCCACCACTGAAATCGCCGCACCACCCGGTGCCGGCGACGGCTTCCTGAACGGATCCGGCGTCGTCTGCACGTCCGCGCCTGGATCAGACGCGGGCGTGCAGGCACGCCCCTCATCGTTTGTCGCCGAAGCGACCGCCGCCGAAGCGGCCATCCTCCGCGTCGTAACGCGAGAGGATCCCCTAACATCTTGGCCTTTCTTGCCCCCCTCAGATACGCTGGGGCAGAGTGCAGAAGCACTGTGGGATTCTTCGCCCAATTGGGCGATACCCACCTGAGGTAATTTGTTTTTCTGATCAGCCATATTCATTTTTCCCTTTTTTAAGGGGTGAGGTCCCCTGGGTTTTTGGCGCCCTAGCGGCCGGGTTCCCCCCGACCATGCCCTGTGTGTGAACCGAGAGTCGCGCAGCAAGAGTCCACGGCCACCCCGCATGTCCGCCTTACTGGCGGGCGCACGTGGCGACCACGAACAGATGCAGCGCGGCTCAAGATTCACACACACGACACTCCCCTCGGCAGGCGCCAGACCTTGAGATTTGGCTCCCCTAAACGGCCAAAAACGGCCCCATCCAAGCCCAGTGCGGACAGAACCGCAACGGCTACCACTCCCGGCAGAGTTGGAAACTCCTTTCCTCTGCCAGCTCCATCCACTGCGCCTTATGCTCATCATAAGGACGCGCGGAGGAGCCATTCCCCCCCCAACCCCAAAGCGTCTGGCGGTTTCAGTTACGTCTATTTCTGAAGGAAATAGACCAATAACAGGGGACAACCACGTGAAGGAAAATCCACCAGGCTTGCCTTAGGGATCGGCGACTGTTGCGCTACACTCCCCTAAGACCATTCGCACCTTACCCTTCTTGAAGAGATGAGTAAGGTAGGGCCTATGTCTATGCTACGCAAGCGGCTACTGAGAGAAGCTACAGCAGCAGAACGCAAGCTAGGCAAAGCAACTATTAAAGCATAGACATAAGCCCCCCCCCAACCTAACCTAACCTAACCTAACCTAACCTAACCTAACCTTTTTTTTTTTTTTTTTTTTTTTTACCCGGGGAATCCATCTTACGGATACCACCCATTAGGGTGGTTATGTGGGACTCTCCGCTAATGAGACGGCATACCCACTAAACCCCGGGGTGTTTCTTCTCGCCGCATGAGTGATGTGGTCGCGGGATCTGTTACATAGCACCGTAACCACATCGGCGGACGTCCAATCGGACTCTACGTTAAAAGGCGGATACCTTGAACTACTTAGCGTTCCAGAAACACATATGAAACGTTACAGCTGTTGGCTTTTCGTTCGGGTACGGAACTCCCGATCCGTCTTCCGACAGCCAGCTCTAGGATCAACATAGCGTTGATGTACTCGTCTTTCAAAGTCGCAGTGGGCCAATTACTGCCCGACTACGTCCATGTGATCCACTTCACTTATCGATCTTTGTGTGATCATTGAAGGGACATTGGAGGGCTCTGCCACTGCTGATGGCTGCTTAGCCTTCTTCGTCTGTTTGTTCCCCCTTTGTTTTTGGGGGGGCTTGGCGGAGCACGCCTTTGAGCCGATGCGGTGATTCGCAGCTTTGTTGGCCGCTTCGCATACTGGGCAGTGTGGATCTGCAGTACATTCCGCAGATTTGTGCCCTGGTTTTCCACAGCAGAAGCATAGAGCGCTGCGGTCAACACCTGCGCATTTAACACCCATGTGCCCGGGCTCCAGGCACTTATAACATCTTAATGGTCTCGGCTCTAAGATCTTTAGACGAGCCGAGACCCAACCCACTAAGAGCTTCCCTCCTGCGGCCTTCTTGGCCGCGGCTATTGGACACTGTAGCCTGATTTGCCCCTCTGGGCGGCCTGGAAGCCGTGTGATTTCCCCAGCCTTGATAGCCTCCGCCTTGCATCCTCCCGCTACAGCTAAAGCGGCTATTACTTCCTCCTTAGTTGTTGAATCATCCAGACCCGAAATTTGTACTCCTATACATTTCTCGGGTCTGGAGATTTTAACCAGCCTAGTGCCCAAGGTGTCTCTCAGCTTCTGTGCCAGGGCATCTGCTTTTTCTGCACTCTCAGCACCAGGCACCTCAAGTAGCCGCGCACCAGTGGCAGTGATGCGGAACTTTAACTCATCAATGCCGAGGTCCTTTAGGTTAACACCCTTTTTGGCCTCGGCAAGCACCTCGCTGTACGGTACACCACGCTCTTGTGGCCCTGGGTTCATCGTCAATACGACCACTGCTGACCGTGGAGGATGTAACCTAGGTCCTTTCGTTTTCTTCTCCTTTGGAGGCGGTTGGCGAGCTTTCGGTGCACTCTCAGCAGCCTTCTTCTCCTTCTTTTCTTTCTTCTTATTGCTTTTTCCCACAACCGTAGTCCAACCCTCCCCCATGGGATCTATTTCAGCTGGGTTGGGATTTACTGCTGTGGTTTTTGTCTCCTTTTTCTTCTTTTTTCCCTCTTTGGTTGAAGTTTTTTCGACCATCTTATCGGAAACAGGTTGAACTACTTTGTTGGGACCAGACTCAGCCTGTTTTGGAGCTGTAGTTGCAACTGGCTGAGCTTCCTTCTGCTTGTCCGTCGCGAGAGGTGGACGCAACCGCTTTTCCGGAAGCAGTCTTTTTTCCATGCTTTCAAACCTGGCGTTTATCATGCTGCCCACCTGCAACATGATTGAGCGCGTCAAATCTTCAGTTGAGGGCTGACTGGCACCAAGGCAAGACTCCACCCCTCTTGACTGTAGGCGATGGATGCTCACTGAGGGCAATTCCTCTGTTCTTGCAGGAGCCTGCGCCATTTTGGCCTTTATTACACCTAACTCCTTACGGAGCTCATCAATCTCGGCCCGCAGGCGAGAATTGTCAGTTTGGAGTTTCGCTGTTTCCTCTGACACTGATCGGGAATACAGCGCACCTACTGCCGCTTTTATAGAAGCAGTCGCGTCCTTAAGAGCTGCGACAAACGTTCCTTTCAGGTTGCTTGATTTCGTAGCAACCTTCAGGATGATATCGGTTGCGTCTAACACCTGCTTGTTGAGGTCAGCAACCTAACCTAACCTAACCTAACCTAACCTAACCTAACCTAACCTAACCCTCCGAGACTGAGCGAGTGTACAGAGCCCCTACAGCAGCTTTTATGGATGCGGTCGCGTCTTTTAGGGCAGCGACAAAAGTTCCCTTCAGGTTGCTTGATTTAGTGGCGACCTTAAGGATGATTTCGATCGCATCCAGCACCTGTTTGTTCAGGTCAGAAGCCAGCCCGTTTTCCTCCTCTTCACGAACAGGAGGAGCCACCACGAAGCGGGACGCTCGTGACACCTGAGCAGCCACCTCCTTTTCAGCCTCCTGTTGTGCTGCTCGCCGCGCTTCCTCTCGCTGCAGAGCTTTTAACTCCATATTTGCCTTACCAAAGCCAACGTACTTCCCTGTCGTTGGAGGGCGCCCTCTTCCTCTTTTTGAGGTCGGTATTTTTGGAGAAACTGGCGCATCATTTGCCCCAGACTCTGATCCTGATTCCTCCTGATATCGACGCTTACCGCCAACGACTTTCTTCAAAAGCTTCGTGCGTTTGGGTTCCACGTCGGTCCCGCTAACTCTCGAGTCAGCCTCGGACTCCGAACTAAGGATCTCGATATCGTATCGAGAGATTACATCTCCTTCAAAAAGGTTCTCTTCCGCAAAGGGTGAGACCTCACCTCCTGCCTTCTCGGTGTTGCTGTGCACCGAAGTGCCATCATTCTCCTCATCTACATCTGGGTGGTCATTAAGACCGGGTTTGTTTTTAGTGTTAAGTGCTTCCATTTTGATTCCCACGAGTAAGTGGGAAAGGTTGGTCACCCCGGACAGTGCCCACTGTAACCGGGGAAGCCTAACGTAACCCGCTCAGGGGGACGGCATGTCCCTGGCGGGGGATGCAGTAGCGACTGGAACTCCGTCCAGCCTTCCAGGCCTCGCGCTGCACCGCCGCTTGCACTCGGGTAATTTTTTTATAGAGGTTGTCTTCCTCGCGACCCAGGCGACCAAGCCAAGGCCATCGGTCCCGCTCAGATCCCGAAACATGACCGGAAATCATATCGCAGGATTACGATTTCGGAGCGGTGGTAAGAAAGATGAACTTTCATTACCTGCCCGACGGCATTATGAGTGCACGCCGAGCCCGACTCCTCAGCGCGTGAAGCGCTCCTCCACAACTACCCCACAGGGTACACCAATACGAGGGAAATCCCTCCCACTTCCTAAGCCCCCCCGCAAACACTTCCCCAACACACACCCCCACTCCCTTTTCCCACCCCACACTCCACACCACTTCACCCCCATTTTCCCCCCCCCCCACACATCCCTTTACCCTCCCAAACCCCCCCTCCCCAAAACGTCTGGCGGTTTTAGTTACGTCTATTTCTGAAGGAATTAGACCAATAACAGGGGACAACCACGTGAAGGATAATCCGCCAGGCTTGCCTTAGGGATCGGCGACTGTTGCGCTACACTCCCTTAAGACCATTCGCACCTTACCCTTCTTGAAGAGATGAGTAAGGTAGGGCCTATGTCTATGCTACGCAAGCGGCTACTGAGAGAAGCTACAGCAGCAGAACGCAAGCTAGGCAAAGCAACTATTAAAGCATAGACATAAGCCCCCCCCCCAACCTAAGCCCCCCCCCAACCTTTTTTTTTTTTTTTTTTTTTTTTTTTTTTTTACCCGGGGAATCCATCTTACGGATACCACCCACAAGGGTGGTTATGTGGGACTCTCCGCTAATGAGACGGCATACCCACTAAACCCCGGGGTGTTTCTCCTCGCCGCAAGAGTGATGTGGTCGCGGGATCTATAACATTACACCGCAACCACTTCGGCGGATGTCCGTTTGGACTCTTCCTGAAGAGGCATTAGCCTTTTACTCCTTGGTGTTCCCGAAACACAGGGAACAATACAACTATCGGCTTATGGTCGGGAACAGATCCCCCGATCTGTTTCCCGAAAGCCAGCTCTGGGTGAATCAACAATCTTGTTGATAAGCTCCTGCAGGGACGTATTGGCACTCTATTGACCTGATACGTCCATGCGGTCCACCTCGTCAGTCGATCCATGACTGATCTGTGAGGGAACCTTGGAGGGCTCTGCTACAACTGATGGCTGCACAGCCTTCGACTTTTTTGTCCCCCTTTGGTTTAAGGGAGGCTTTGCAGAGCACGCCTTTGACCCGATGCGGTGGTTGGCGGCTTTGTTAGCCGCCTCACATACTGGGCAGTGGGGATCCGCGGTACATTCAGCCGATTTATGCCCCGGCTTGCCACAGCAGAAGCATAAAGCACTGCGGTCAGTCCCTGAGCAATTTACACCCATGTGCCCGGGCTCCAGGCACTTATAACACCTCAATGGTCTCGGCTCTAAGATCTTAAGACGAGCCGAGACCCATCCCACTAAGAGCTTCCCTTCTGCAGCCTTTTTGGCCGCGGCTATCGGGCACTGTAGCCTGATTTGTCCCTCTAGGCGGCCTGGAAGCCGTGTTATTTCTCCAGCCTTGATAGCTTCCGCCTTGCATCCTCCCGCTACAGCTAAAGCGGCTATAACTTCCTCCTTGGTTGTGGAATCATCCAGGCCCGAAATTTGTACTCCAATACATTTCTCGGGTCTGGAGATTTTAACCAGCCGTGTTCCCAGGGTGTCTTTGAGCTTCTGCGCCAGGGCATCTGCTTTTTTCGCACTCTCGGCACCAGGCACCTCCAGTAGCCGCGCACCAGTGGCAGTGATGCGGAACTTTAATTCATCAATGCCGAGGTCTTTTAGGTTTACACCCTTTTTGGCCTCGGCTAACACGTCGCTATATGGTACACCGCGCTCTTTTGGGCCTGGGTTCATCGTCAGTACCACCACTGCTGACCGTGGCGGATGCAACCTAGGTGCCTTGTTTTTCTTCTTTTTTTTGGGCTTGTTGTTTTGTTGTTGAAACTTCGGCGCTTGCTTGACCCTTCGGCGCTCCCTCAACAGCCCTTTTCTCCTTTTTCTCTTTCCTCTTTTTGCCTTTCCGCGTTACCGTACTCCAACCCTCTTCCAAAGAATTGGGCGCAGCAGGCAACGGGCAGGGCTCTTTTTCGACCACCTGTGGCCTTGCATTGGCTTTGAGGGCCGTAGAAACAGCGGCCTTGTCAGGTGATTTGGAGACATCTTCAGAGGCCTTTTTCTTTTTTGCAGCAGCCAGTGGTGGAGCTACGTTCTGCTTGTCCGCGGCTAACGGTGGTCGAAGCCGCTTTTCCGGTAACAGCCTTTCTTCTAAGCCTTCCAGTCTCGAATTTACCATGCTGCCTACTTGCAGCATTATAGACCGTGTCAGCTCTTCTGCCAATTCTCGTTGACTGGTGTCAATGCGAGTTGCAACTTCCCTTTGACTCGGCTCTTCCATGCACACAGGGGCCTCAGCCATTTTCTTCTTTAACTCGAATAGCTCCTTACGCAGTTCCGCCATCTCAGCTCGTAAGCGGGCGTTATCTGCTTGAAGCTTTGCTGTTTCCTCCGAGACTGAGCGAGTGTATAGAGCCCCTACAGCAGCTTTTATGGACGCGGTAGCGTCTTTTAGGGCAGCGACAAAAGTTCCCTTGAGGTTGCTTGATTTAGTGGCGACCTTAAGGATGATCTCGATCGCATCCAGCACCTGTTTGTTCAGGTCAGAAGCCAGCCCGTTTTCCTCCTCTTCACGAACTGGAGGAACCACCACGAAGCGGGACGCTCGTGATACCTGAGCAGCCACCTCCTTTTCAGCCTCCTGTTGTGCTGCTCGCCGCGCTTCCTCTCGCTTTAGAGCCTTTAACTCCATATTTGCCTTACCGAAGCCAACGTACTTCCCTGTCGTTGGAGGGCGCCCTCTTCCTCTTTTTGAGGTCGGTATTTTTGGAGAAACTGGCGCATCATTTGCCCCAGACTCTGATCCTGATTCCTCTTGATATCGACGCTTACCCCCAACGACTTTCTTCAAAAACTTCGTGCGTTTGGGTTCCACGTCGGTCCCGCTAACTCTCGAGTCAGCCTCGGACTCCGAACTAAGTATCTCGATATCGTATCGAGAGATTACATCTCCTTCAAAAAGGTTCTTTTCCCCAAAGGGGGAGACCTCACCTCCTGCCTTCTCGGTGTTGCTATGCACCGAAGTGCCATCATTCTCCTCATCTACATCTGGGTGGTCATTATGACCGGGTTTGTTTTTAATGTTAAGAGCTTCCATTTTGATTCCCACGAGTAAGTGGGAAAGGTTGGTCACCCCGGACAGTGCCCACTGTAACCGGGGAAGCCTGACGTAACCCGCTCAGGGGGACGGCATGTCCCTGGCGGGGGATGCAGTAGCGACTGGAACTCCGTCCAGCCTTCCAGACCTCGCGCTGCACCGCCGCTTGTACTCGGGTAATTTTTTATAGAGGTTGTCTTCCTCGCGACCCAGGCGACCAAGCCAAGGCCATCGGTCCCGCTCAGATCCCGAAACATGACCGGAAATCATATCGCGGGATTACGATTTCGGAGCGGTGGTACGGAAGATGAACTTCCATTACCTGCCCGACGGCAGTATGAGTGCACGCCGAGCCCGACTCCTCAGCGCGTAAAGCGCTCCTACACGACTACCCCGCAGGGTAACACCAATATGAGGGAAACCCCTCCCACTTCCTAAACCCCCCCGCAAACACTTCCCCAACACACACCCCCACTCCCTTTTCCCACCCCACACTCCACACCACTTCACCCCCATTTTCCCCCCCACACACCCCTTTACCCTCCCCAACCCCCCCCCCCAAAACGTCTGGCGGTTTTAGTTACGTCTATTTCTGAAGGAATTAGACCAATAACAGGGGACAACCACGTGAAGGATAATCCGCCAGGCTTGCCTTAGGGATCGGCGACTGTTGCGCTACACTCCCCTAAGACCATTCGCACCTTACCCTTCTTGAAGAGATGAGTAAGGTAGGGCCTATGTCTATGCTACGCAAGCGGCTACTGAGAGAAGCTACAGCAGCAGAACGCAAGCTAGGCAAAGCAACTATTAAAGCATAGACATAAGCCCCCCCCCAAGCCCCCCCCCAACCTAACCTAACCTAACCTAACCTAACCTTTTTTTTTTTTTTTTTTTTTTTTTTTTGGTAACGCGGGCAGGAATCTGCGACCAGATACCCCGCCGCATGCAGGGTGCGACGGGGTTATGTGGGGTTTAGGCGGACTCGCCCGACCCACTAAACCTCCCGCGGTGGTCCAGCCTCGATGCGCAAAGAGGGGTTTTTGGGAATCAAATTGCCTCCAAAAACCCCTCCCGCATCTGCCGATGCACGTCCCGGGGGGCGACCGTAGCTGCCGCCCCCAGTGCCTTCGCGGTGCTTACAGCGGCGCGCTCCACAAACGCGCCGCCATCCTCCCCGGGTCCGCTTAGTGGTGGAGGCTGGAGCCCTCACTCCTGCCACCACCCACGGTCCGGTGAGACCCCCTATACAGGGGGAGCCGCGGGCCCCCCATCACGGGGGGGCTGGCGGCGCGGGGTGGCCGTTGCCTACACCCCGCCGCCGCCTTCTCCGAGCGGGATCGGCCCTCTCCCGATCTCGCTCGCTGGCCTCTTTCCGAACCATAACGGTCTCACAGAAAGAGGCCACGGCCTGCCACGCCGACTCCTCCGCCAGCATAGCCGCTACTACGCTCGGCGGAGACAGATCCTGCCCGATCCTGGCGACCAGGATTCCGCGCTCCACGCCCCACGCTGGACACTCCTCCAACGTGTGCTGCGCGGAATCGAGGTCCCACCCGCAATGGTGGCATTGCGGTGTCGGTTCGCGTCCGATCCTACTCAGGAACTCACCGAAACATCCGTGTCCGGTGAGCACCTGAGTAAGACGATAGGTGACGTGCCCTACCTCCCTCCCTAGCCAGGCTTCGAAGCTCGGCAGAATCGCGCCGACGGCGCGTTGGCGCGAGTTCCGCGGCTCCTCCAGCCGCTCGCGCCACTCCTCCAGCGCACGTCGGCGCTCAACCTAACCTAACCTAACCTTTTTTTTTTTTTTTTTTTTGGTAACGCGGGCAGGAATCTGCGACCAGATACCCCGCCGCATGCAGGGTGCGACGGGGTTATGTGGGGTTTAGGCGGACTCGCCCGACCCACTAAACCTCCCGCGGTGGTCCAGCCTCGATGCGCAAAGAGGGGTTTTTGGGAATCAAATTGCCTCCAAAAACCCCTCCCGCATCTGCCGATGCACGTCCCGGGGGGCGACCGTAGCTGCCGCCCCCAGTGCCTTCGCGGAGCTTACAGCGGCGCGCTCCACAAACGCGCCGCCATCCTCCCCGGGTCCGCTTAGTGGTGGAGGCTGGAGCCCTCACTCCTGCCACCACCCACGGCCCGGTGAGACCCCCTCTACAGGGGGAGCCGCGGGCCCCCCATCACGGGGGGGCTGGCGGCGCGGGGTGGCCGTTGCCTACACCCCGCCGCCGCCTTCTCCGAGCGTGATCGGCCCTCTCCCGATCTCGCTCGCTGGCCTCTTTCCGAACCATAACGGTCTCACAGAAAGAGGCCACGGCCTGCCACGCCGACTCCTCCGCCAGCATAGCCGCTACTACGCTCGGCGGAGACAGATCCTGCCCGATCCTGGCGACCAGGATTCCGCGCTCCACGCCCCACGCTGGACACTCCTCCAACGTGTGCTGCGCGGAATCGAGGTCCCACCCGCAATGGTGGCATTGCGGTGTCGGTTCGCGTCCGATCCTACTCAGGAACTCACCGAAACATCCGTGTCCGGTGAGCACCTGAGTAAGACGATAGGTGACGTGCCCTACCTCCCTCCCTAGCCAGGCTTCGAAGCTCGGCAGAATCGCGCCGACGGCGCGTTGGCGCGAGTTACGCGGCTCCTCCAGCCGCTCGCGCCACTCCTCCAGCGCACGTCGGCGCTCTTCATGCCTCACTTCAACTGGCGCGACTCCACCCCCGCCATCGTGACGAAGACGGACGAACACACGTGCGTCCATCCTCGCCAGGATGTCGAGGGGCGGAAACCGCGCCAGCAGTGTTGCCGCCTCGAAGGATATCGTGCGATACCCTCTCGCGATGCGTATGGCAATAGGACGCTGGAGCCCATTGTACAGGGCCCGGCAGCGCCTAACACCCGCCAGCCTGTGAGACCAGACGGGCGCTCCGTAGAGTGCCATCGATCGCACGACACCCGCGTAAAGGCGGCGAACACCTTCACTCGGCCCCCCGAGATTCGGAAGTAGCCCGTGCATAGCACCGACCACTTTCCGAACTCGGGGGACGGAGCGACTGAAGTGCTCCCCGAAGTCCCAGCGACTGTCCAAGGTGAGGCCCAAGTACTTAAGAAAGGGCCCCACCTGGACGTCCACGTCACCCACGCGAACCGACATGCTGGGTGGTTCCCGCCCCCTCGGGAGCTTATGGAACCATAGCGCCCCGGTCTTCGCAGGCGCTATCCGCAGACCCAGCTGATGGATACCATCCACCACGCATGCCACCCCAAGCTCGGCGAGCTCCTTGGTCCCGTCGAAGGAGTCCCCACCGGCCAACACGAGAGTGTCGTCCGCATAGCAGACGACGTGTACGCCGGCGGGGAGATCGACGCGCAAGACCGCGTCGTATGCGAGGTTCCACAGGAGGGGGCCCAAGACCGACCCCTGAGGAACCCCGCAATTGACCTCCCTCTGGTGCAATGCACCATCCCTGCCTACATACTGCACACACCTGTGCTGCAAGTAGGAGCCAACTATGCGCTGCAGGTAAGGAGGCACTCCGTGATGGACGAGCGCCTCCCTGATCGCCCTCCAGGGCAAGGAGTTGAACGCGTTGACGATGTCCAAGGACACCGCCAACATCCTCCCGCCCCGGGACAGTACCTGGTCCGACAGCGAACGCACGCGTAGAATGGCGTCCACCGTCGAACGCGCCTGCCGGAAACCGTACTGGTCGTCCGACAGGTTGGGGCCTACCTGCCACAGATGTGTGCAGAGACGAGCGGCAATTATTCGTTCGAATAACTTGCCGCCCTCGTCCAGCAGGCAAATGGGACGGTACGCAGAGGGAGAGTCCGCGGCCCTGCCGCCCTTCTTCAAGAGGACCAAGTTTGCCGTCTTCCAGCCCAGGGGAAACACACCAGAGCGGAGGCAGTTGTTGAACAACCGCCCCAGCTTCTCCCCCAGGCCAGCGGATAGTGCCAGCACCCAGGCCCGACCTGGAATTCCGTCAGGCCCGGGGGCCGTATTACCACGAGCCCTGAGCCGCTTTACCGCTCGGTCCATCTCCTGTTCCGTTACCCCCAGCTCATCGGACCAGATGGTAGGGCCCGATGGTAACGCGGGGGTAGAGGGGCTGTCCTGGACCCTGGGGAAGAGCGTGTCGACCACTCCTCCCACGAACGCAGGGTCCAGGGTCTCCGTCAATGGAGGGACCCATGGGCGCAGCTTGCCCAGTACAGTCTTGTACGGGCGCCCCCACGGATCCCTGTTCAGCCCCTCCAGGAGTTCACTCCAGGACCGAGCCTTGGCGTCTGCGATGGCGCTTTGCAGCGCCGTCGTAGCGGCTCTATAGGACTCGTAAGCACTATCCCTCTCCTCGGCAGTTGCTCGCCTTCTTCTCCGGGACCGGGTGTACTCGCGTCGGGAGCGCAGGCATGCCTCGCGCAGCCTCGCTATCTCCTCCGACCACCAGTACACCGCCCGGCGCTTGGATGACTTTGCCCGGGGCATGGAGGCGTCGCATATCGACGTCATCATGTCCCGGAACCACGTCGCCTCCCACTCAGGATCGGGCAGATCTTGTTCGGCGTGGCCTTCCGGCCAGGCCGCGACGATGGCGGCGGCTTCCAGCAGGTCCCTGTTTAGCCGCTTGAGGGCCCATCGTCGCGGCGGACTGCTACCCCGACGGGATGCGCGGGGTGGAGAGCGGAGGGCCACATCGAATACGATGTGGCGATGGTCGGATAAAGTGACCATCTCCTCCGCCACTCTCCATCCCGACACCATGTGTGTGGCAGAGGGAGTCGCCCATGATAGGTCCACGATCGACTCCCCCTGCCACCGCACACAGGTGTTTACGGACCCCCGATTTAACAACCGGAGGTCTAATCCCGCCGTCCATTCTACAACGGAGACTCCCCTAGGGTCATCCCGAGGACTCCCCCACTCACGCGAGTGGGCGTTGAAGTCACCCAGGACGAGCACGGGACGGGGTAGGCACCTGCGAATGCAGTTTCCCACCTCGTCCAAGTACGCCTCGTAAGCGGCGAGGGTACAATTAGGGGAGACGTAGCAGCCCACAACGGCTAAACGACCCCATTCCACGGCCACGAAGCCCTGCCCCCTTTCGATAAGGGAGCAGGGGGGGTCACCTTCTCCACCACCCCAGTAGATAGCGACGGAGTCCAAATCGTCCCGGAACCAGCGAGGATGGTCCGGAACGCGGTAGGGCTCCGACGCTACGGCGAGTGCAACCGAATACTGCGCAAGGGTTTGCATGAGCAGGTCTTGCGCACCCCGGCAGTGATTCAGGTTGCACTGGAGAACCTTCTTAATGGCGTGATCCATTAAGAGGCCTCCATAGCCTCCTGGGGCGGGCCGTTGCCCGACTCCGCGGCTCCCTTTGTTGGGGCCGCAGAACTTCCGGTGGCTGGGGCTGGAGGAGCTGGCTTCCTCTTCACCTTAGGAGGGGAGCATTGTTTGGTCCCCATCCTATGGTCAGCCTTGCAGCCCATGTCGGAGCACAGCGGACACCTGCGCGGACGCGTGCACTGGCTAGCCCGGTGATCGGGTTCACCGCACGCGTAGCACAGGTTGCTACGATCCACTGGGCTCCGGCATGCGGTGCGTACGTGCCCGTACTCCAGACACCGGAAGCATTGTAGAGGCCGCGAGGTGAGGTAGTCCACCCGAGCCGGGACCCATCCGACGATGACATGCTTTGCTGCCGCCAGCTTCCTCACTGAAGTAAGCGGACAGCGCACCCACGCTGTTCCAAGTGTGGTGGGAGAACGGCGAATGTCTCCCACCCGCACGTCATCCACCGAACACGCCCCGGCTTCTGCGACTGCGGCCGCCACCTCCTGGGGAGTGACGCTGTCGTCCAGATCCTTTAGTCGCAGCTCGCCTGTCTTGATCGGGCGAGCGATACGCACATTCATATCAGACAGGGCTAAGCGCATGCGCTCAGCCAACGCGTCTGCCTTAGAGGTGGAGTCGGACCCCGACACCTCCAAGATTATTCCTCCCGTTATAGCTCTTTTCGAGCGGACACTGTCCACTCCAACCTCCGTCAACTTAATTCGCTCCTTTGCAGCCTTCATAACCGCGGCGTAGGTGGCCTCCGAACCCTCCGGAATGGTCACCGTAATCGCAGCGGTAGTTGGCAGCCGCGTCAGTTTGGGTATCTCCCTCTTATTTGCTTTGCCCTTGTTAGCCTTCGGGGCAGGTCTGGAGCCACCTGCATGTGAGGACCCAGCGCCAGCTGAGGGTCCAGCACTACGGACATTTTTCGGGCCCGCCACTGGGGTCTGCGTCAGGGTGGGCTGAGCTGCCTGTGCCCTCTTTTTGGCCGCCTTTCTCTTCGCGCTCTTAGACACCACGGTCGCCCAAGATTCCGACGCAGGAAGCGTCGGGGTCGAGGGGGACCGCGTCTGCGCCACGAGTGCCGGAACTGCAGGCGGCTGGTGGCCCGATTTGGCCTTTACAGCAGGCGAGACCCTCGTCGGGGGCCTGGGAGGTGTCGGAACACCGCCCCGAGACAAGGCAGACTGAGTCACACTGACTCCAGTCAACCTGTACTCGAGGAAGGCGGTGATCCTCTCCATGAGGCGTTCCTCCCAATCCTTTCCCTCTGTGGCTTGCGGTGGCACCTCTGGCCTGGCCGTGTTCGCAGCACGGATTTGGGGAGGGGCCGCTCGTTGGGAGCCAGCAGGAGAAGTTATTTTTGGACTTCTCGGAGGTGTCGTCACTTTTACGGTGGGAGTAGCTTGTTGCAGCCGGATGGCCTCCGTCAGCTGTTCAACCTTAGCAGAAAGGTCGGCCATTTTTGAGCGCAGCTCCGCATTCTCCCGCTCCAATCGCTGGACATTTGCGTCCGTTGAACCCCGATAACCTAACCTAACCTAACCTAACCTAACCTAACCTAACCTAACCTTTTTTTTTTTTTTTTTTTTTTTTTTTTTTTTTTTTAACCCGGGTAATGCTTTTACGCATACCCTCCCGTCGGGGGGGGGACGGAAGGGTTATGTGGGACTCGCCGAAGGACTCTCCGGAATACCCACTAAACCCCCGGGGCACTACCGCATCGTCTGGTGGGAGGGAGGGCTGGGAAACTGGCAGAGCCCTTACATCCAGCCCCCCCCTGACGACCGCCCGCCTTTACAGCGGGGCCTTCTCACACCTCCCGTTGTGGGAGGGGCCCGGGAATGACCGCGAGTGCTCGGCCATTCCCGCCAAACGGAGGTGGAGGGTAGGTGCAATGCGGGAGAAGACGCCCCCGCGCCTTACTCCCGCTATCCTCCACCAGGGGGAGGAAGACGGCTGTCGTGCAACCGCCTTCTACCACCCCGTCTTCGCCTGCGGAGCAGCGCTGCGAGAGGGTCATCCTCCCGCTCACGCTCCGCTGCCTCCTTTTGGAACATGACGTCTTCACAAAAGGAGGCAACCGCTGCCCAGGCCTCCTCGCTTCCCAGCATGGATACGACCACACTAGGTAGCGAGAGGTCCTGGCCCACCAACGCGACCATTACTCGTCGCGGCTCGGACCATGACGGGCACACCTCAAGGGTGTGCTGCGCCGTGTCCTCCGCCGCGCCACAGTCGTGGCACGACGGGGTCTCCTCCCTTCCGATCCGGTGCAGGCACTTGCCGAAGCAACCATGCCCGGATAACACCTGCACCAGACGGAAGGAGAGGAACCCATGCGACCGCCCGAGCCAATCTTTAAGGACTGGCCCGAGCGCGTCCAGTGTTCGGCGGCCGAAAGTGGCGGAGGCGAGAGCATCCGTCCAATGCTGGACGATGGCGTCCTTCGCCTCTCGCCGGACGGCCTCCCGCTCGTCTGCAGCGGGGTGCTCCCCGAGCGCCCTGCGTCCCGCCGTCCACTCATACACTCTGGCTAGCACCCACGCCTCGAGTTCCCAAGGAGGGGTGCCGGCCAGAGCGCACGACGCCGCGAAGCCAACCGAGCGGTAGGCCCTCGCCACCCGCTGTGCAATGGCCCTTTGGGGCCGGCGGATCGCGGTAGCGTTCTCCCTCCTGTGGAGAGAGTCCGCCCAGATGGGGGCCCCGTAGAGGGCCATACTTTTTAGTATGCCGGCATACAAATGCCGGCATCGCGCCTTGGGGCCTCCCAAGTTCGGGAGGAGCCACGAGAGGGCGTTTGCCGCCCTCAACAGGCGCGTCGACAGCCCGCTGAAGTGTGGGCCGAAGCGCCACCTGCTATCGAGGATGAGGCCCAGATATTTAATCTGGGTCCTCACCCCGATCCTGACGCCCTCCACGACAATGTGGGCGTCAGGAGGGATGCGTTGCCGGGGCCCGTGGAAGAACACGGCCTCGGTTTTGTGCAGCGCAACCCCCAATCCCAGCCGGCGGATCCTTCCTGCGACCAAGGACCCGCCAGCCGAGGCCAAAGTGGCCGCCTCCCTAAAATCCCTCCCCCGGGCGGTGAGGAGAGTGTCATCCGCGTAGCAGATGACACTCGTGCCCTGGAGAAGGGATCCCCGCAGGAGCCAATCGAAACCGATGTTCCACAGGAGTGGTCCTAGGACAGACCCCTGTGGAACACCAGACTCCGCGTCGTACCTCCGCACTTGGCCAGTTTTGTCTACAAGGAGGACCGCTCGATCCTCCAAGTAACTGGCCAAGAGGTCCCTCAAGTATTGAGGCACTCCGTGGTACCGGAGTGCCTCCAGGATCGTTAAGTGCGGGACGGAGTTGAAGGCGTTGGCTATATCGAATGACACAGCCAACACTCCGTCTCCGCAATCCACGGCCTCCCGCACTTGGCCCTTCAGGCGGGCCAACGCATCCACTGTCGAACGCCCCGTTCGGAATCCGAATTGGGCGTCCGACAGGTTCGGCCCTACCTCCCGCAGGAGGCCATTCAGCCGGGCGGCAATAATCCCCTCGAACATCTTACCGACCTCATCTAAAAGAACGATGGGCCGGTATGCCGAAGGGGAGTCCGCCGGGCGTCCTTCTTTATGGAGCAGGCACAGCTGCCCCTCCTTCCAAGGTTTCGGGAACCTCCCAGTCGTGAAACACGCGCTGAAGAGGTCCCGAAACCTATCCTCCATTTGGGTGGCGGCGATGGCCACCACCCGTGCTGGGACGCCGTCTGGCCCGGGGGCGGTTTTCTTACCGCGGAGGCGAAGGGTCGCCGCGCCAAATTCCGCCCCGGTGACCGGAGGGACCTCCTCTTCCGGCGAAGCCCTATCTCGCGGAGGGTCCATTACTGGTGGGGCAAAATCGGTCCTGCTCGGAAACAAGGACCGGACCACCCCATCCAGCAATGACGGCTCGAGGGTCTCCGCCAGCGGGGGACCGAAGGGGCGCAGTTTATTCCGCGCCGCCTTGTATGGTCTCAGAATTCGAGGATTCAGAATTCGAGGATTTCCAAGAAATCCTCGAATTCTGAAAGAGGGCGGTTTGGGGAGAAATATACGCCCACAAGGGCTATATCTCCCCACGCGGCGGCCACGTATCCCGGTCCCCTCTCTAAGAGCGAGAGGGAAGGGGAATCTGTGGAAGACCGCGACACTAACGCCACCAAGCCGTCCCGATCGCCCAGCCAACGGCCAGGCACCGAGTACGGCTCAGCAACCACCGCCACGTCCACCAACCACTCAGCCATGGCCTGCATCAGCAGGTCTTGGGCGGCTTTGCAGTGGTTGGCGTTCGTTTGGAGGATGCGATGTCTGGACCTAACCATCATTCAGACAACGCACCCCTCTCGTCTTCCACCGAGGTCCCGGGAACTTCCGGGGCGGCGGTGGTGGCGGCAGGCTGGGACGGTGCCTGCGCTTTGCCCTTCTTTGGGGGAGGATTGCAATTCCTCCCCGTCATTACGTGGCCCGCCGGGCGGCCGCTGGCGGCACATACTATGCAGTGCGGCGTGGCGGCCGTGCATGTGGCGGACTTGTGCCCCTCCTTACCGCAGCGGTAGCAGCACTCTGACCTGTCCACTTTGGACGGACAGAGGGCCCGCGTGTGTCCAAGTACGAAGCACTTGAAGCAGCGCAGAGGCTGTTCTCCAAGTGCTCGGACCACACTCGAGCTGAAGCCCACCGCTAGCCGTCCCTTGGCGAGGACGGCCTTGGCTGCGGTGACTGGGCACTCCAGGCGAATGGTGCCCATACCACCGCGGCCGGGCCTGATGGCCCGACCCTGCACCGCTGCGACGTCGCAGCCCCCTATTGCTGCGACCGCCGCCACCACCTCCTCTTTGGTGACCGAATCGTCAAGATTGGTCACCTCCAAGGCAGCAGACTTCACAGGTCTGGCCACCTTAGCCGCGTCCGCGATGACCTCTCGCAATTTAGATGCGAAGAGGTCCGCGTTTGCACCTCCCTGGGCCCCCGGGAACTCGAAGATACGAGCCCCGGCTTGGGTCTGACGGCACGCGATTGCGCCGATACCCAACTTTGTGGGATCGGCGTTGGCACGAGCCCGTTTTAAAACGGACTCGTACGTCTCGCCCCGCTCCGCTGCCTCCGCGGTGAGAGTCACCACGACAGCTGCTGTCTTGGGAGGAACCAACTTCCTCCCTCCGGCTGGGGCCCGTTTTGCTGCGAGAGCAGGGTTGGCGGGCTTAGGGGTCGACTTTTTCCCCTTCCCCTTCCCCTTTCCCTTGCCGGTCGTCTGGGACGGGCAGGGAGGGATGATGTTGGGTGGGGAGGCAGGGGCGGCGACCGTCTTCGCCTTCTTTTTGGCCTTGCCCTTCCCCTTCTTGCCAACCTTCGTCCGAGGGTACTATTAGGGGAGACGTAGCAGCCCACAACGGCTAAACGACCCCATTCCACAGCCACAAAGCCCTGCCCCCTTTCGATAAGGGAGCAGTGGGGGTCGCCTTCTCCTCCACCCCAATAAATGGCAACAGAGCGCAGGTCGTCCCCGAACCAGCGAGGATGGTCCGGGACGCGGTAGGGCTCCGACGCTACGGCAAGAGCAACTGACCACTGCGCAAGGGTTTGCAGAAAGAGATCTTGCGCACCTCGGCAGTGGTTCAAGTTGCTCTGGAGGACCTTCTTAATATGGTTGTGCTCCATTAAGAGGCCTCCATTGCCTCCTGGGGTGGGCTATGGCCCAGATCTACGGCCGCCTCTGTTGGGGCCGGAGTCCTTCCAGTTTCAGGGGCTGGAGGAAGTTTTTTCCTCTTCCCCTTAGGAGGGGAGCATCGTTTGCTCCCCACCCTGTGGTCTGCCTTGCAGCCCAAGTCAGAGCACACTGGACACTTGTGCGGACGCGTGCATTTGCTAGCCCTATGATCAGGTTCACCGCACGCGTAGCACAAGTTGCTACGGTCCTTTGCGCTCTGACATGCGCTGCGTACATGCCCAAACTCGAGGCAGCGAAAGCACTGCAGCGGCCGCGATGCCAAGTAATCGACGCGGGCCGAAGTCCAGCCGATAAGGACATGTTTCGCTGTCGCCAGCTTTCGAACAGAAACCAGCGGGCAGCGAACCCAAGCCGTTCCCAGAGATGCAGGTGAGCGGCGAATTTCACCCACTCTTACTTCATCGGCTGAACAGCCGCCCGCCTCAGCAATCGTAGCCGCTACCTCGGCAGCCGTGACACTGTCATCCAGGTCCCTCAACCTCATGTCCGCCATCTTTTTGGGGCGTGTGATGCGCACATCAAAATCTGTGAGGGCCTCTCGCATGCGCTCAGCTAGCGCATCGGCCTTTGTGACATGGTCGGTCCCAGACACCTCCATGATGAGGCCGCCAGTTATGGCCCTCTTAGAGCGGACGTGCTGCACCCCGACATCCGACAGCTTAATACGCGACTTCGCGGCTGCCATAACTGCAGCATAGGTTGCCTCCGAGCCCTCCGGAATGGTAACCGAAATTGCCGCAGAAGCCGGCGGCCGAGAGGGCTTGGGCAAGGGGGGTGCTCTTGGACCCTTTTGGGTGGGCCTAGGACCAGTTTTGGGCGTGGGCCTAGTTACTGGTCCGGCCCTAAGGTTAACTTCCTGGCTGGGCGTTGGCGCGGAACTTCGGGCCGCCTGTGCTCTCTTTTTGCGATTTTTTCGACCGTGTCCACTTGAATTTGGATGATGGCAGCCAGATCGTCTGTGGGCTGCTCGCTCATCTCCCTTCCCAAATCATCAGGCTTCGGCAGTTTTGCCTTCGACCTGGTGTTACTCGGAGGAACGGAAGGATCGAAGACCTCGTCCTCGTCCGTTTTCTCCTTCTTCTTCAAATACAAGGCACGCTTAGACCCTTGCAGATCCGAGGCACCTTCAGTCGGTTTTCTGACACGCTTCCGTGAAGCGCGGGAGAGACCCGACCCCGCCGAGGCGTAAGAAGAGATGGACATAAGTGAGCCGTCCGACTCTTCTCCTCCATCATCCGCCGCACCCGCTGGTGCCGACGATGGTTTCACAAAGAAACCCGGCATCGTCTGCACGTCCGCGCCTGGATCAGACGCGGGCGTGCAGACACGCCCCACAACGTTTGCTACCGAAGCAGCCGCCGCCGCAGCGGCCGTCCTCCGCGTCGTAACGCCGGAAGACCCCCTAACGTCAAGACTGTTCTTGCCCCCCTCAGAATACTACAGATAGGTCCACGATCGACTCCCCCTGCCACCGCACACAGGTGTTTACGGACCCCCGATTTAACTGCTAAGGGAGCAGTGGGGGTCACCTTCACCACCACCCCAGTAGATAGCGACGGAGTCCAAATCGTCCCGGAACCAGCGAGGATGGTCCGGAACGCGGTAGGGCTCCCCCCTCCCGCATCTGCCGATGCACGTCCCGGGGGGCGACCGTAGCTGCCGCCCCCAGTGCCTTCGCGGTGCTTACAGCGGCGCGCTCCACAAACGCGCCGCCATCCTCCCCGGGTCCGCTTAGTGGTGGAGGCTGGAGCCCTCACTCCTGCCACCACCCACGGCCCGGTGAGACCCCCTTTACAGGGGGAGCCGCGGGCCCCCCATCACGGGGGGGCTGGCGGCGCGGGGTGGCCGTTGCCTACACCCCGCCGCCGCCTTCTCCGAGCGGGATCGGCCCTCTCCCGATCTCGCTCGCTGGCCTCTTTCCGAACCAAAACGGTCTCACAGAAAGAGGCCACGGCCTGCCACGCCGACTCCTCCGCCAGCATAGCCGCTACTACGCTCGGCGGAGACAGATCCTGCCCGATCCTGGCGACCAGGATTCCGCGCTCCACGCCCCACGCTGGACACTCCTCCAACGTGTGCTGCGCGGAATCGAGGTCCCACCCGCAATGGTGGCATTGCGGTGTCGGTTCGCGTCCGATCCTACTCAGGAACTCACCGAAACAACCGTGTCCGGTGAGCACCTGAGTAAGACGATAGGTGACGTGCCCTACCTCCCTCCCTAGCCAGGCTTCGAAGCTCGGCAGAATCGCGCCGACGGCGCGTTGGCGCGAGTTACGCGGCTCCTCCAGCCGCTCGCGCCACTCCTCCAGCGCACGTCGGCGCTCTTCATGCCTCACTTCAACTGGCGCGACTCCACCCCCGCCATCGTGACGAAGACGGACGAACACACGTGCGTCCATCCTCGCCAGGATGTCGAGGGGCGGAAACCGCGCCAGCAGTGTTGCCGCCTCGAAGGATATCGTGCGATACCCTCTCGCGATGCGTATGGCAATAGGACGCTGGAGCCCATTGTACAGGGCCCGGCAGCGCCTAACACCCGCCAGCCTGTGAGACCAGACGGGCGCTCCGTAGAGTGCCATCGATCGCACGACACCCGCGTAAAGGCGGCGAACACCTTCACTCGGCCCCCCGAGATTCGGAAGTAGCCCGTGCATAGCACCGACCACTTTCCGAACTCGGGGGACGGAGCGACTGAAGAGCGACTGTCCAAGGTGAGGCCCAAGTACTTGAGAAAGGGCCCCACCTGGACGTCCACGTCACCCACGCGAACCGACATGCTGGGTGGTTCCCGCCCCCTCGGGAGCTTATGGAACCATAGCGCCTCGGTCTTCGCAGGCGCTATCCGCAGACCCAGCTGGTGGATCCCATCCACCACGCATGCCACCCCAAGCTCGGCGAGCTCCTTGGTCCCGTCGAAGGAGTCCCCACCGGCCAACACAAGAGTGTCGTCCGCGTAGCAGACGACGTGAACGCCGGCGGGGAGATCGACGCGCAAGACCGCGTCGTATGCGAGGTTCCACAGGAGGGGGCCCAAGACCGACCCCTGAGGAACCCCGCAATTGACCTCCCTCTGGTGCAATGCACCATCCCTGCCTACGTACTGCACACACCTGTGCTGCAAGTAGGAGCCAACTATGCGCTGCAGGTAAGGAGGCACTCCGTGATAGACGAGCGCCTCCCTGATCGCCCTCCAGGGCAAGGAGTTGAACGCGTTGACGATGTCCAAGGACACCGCCAACATCCTCCCGCCCCGGGACAGTACCTGGTCCGACAGCGAACGCACGCGTAGAATGGCGTCCACCGTTGAACGCGCCTGCCGGAAACCGTACTGGTCGTCCGACAGGTTGGGGCCTACCTGCCACAGATGTGTGCAGAGACGAGCGGCAATTATTCGTTCGAATAACTTGCCGCCCTCGTCCAGCAGGCAAATGGGACGGTACGCAGAGGGAGAGTCCGCGGCCCTGCCGCCCTTCTTCAAGAGGACCAAGCACCAGAGCGGAGGCAGTTGTCGAACAACCGCCCCAGCTTCTCCCCCAGGCCGGCGGATAGTGCCAGCACCCAGGCCCGACCTGGAATTCCGTCGGGCCCGGGGGCCGTATTACCACGAGCCCTGAGCCGCTTTACCGCTCGGTCCATCTCCTGTTCCGTTACCCCCAGCTCATCAGACCAGATGGTAGGGTCCGATGGTAACGCGGGGGTAGAGGGGCTGTCCTGGACCCTGGGGAAGAGCGTGTCGACCACTCCTCCCACGAACGCAGGGTCCAGGGTCTCCGTCAACGGAGGGACCCATGGGCGCAGTTTGCCCAGTACTGTTTTGTACGGGCGCCCCCACGGATCCCTGTTCAGCCCCTCCAGGAGTTCACTCCAGGACCGAGCCTTGGCGTCTGCGATGGCGCTTTGCAGCGCCGTCGTAGCGGCTCTATAGGACTCGTAAGCACTATCCCTCTCCTCGGCAGTTGCTCGCCTTCTTCTCCGGGACCGGGTGTACTCGCGTCGGGAGCGCAGGCATGCCTCGCGCAGCCTCGCTATCTCCTCCGACCACCAGTACACCGCCCGGTGCTTAGATGACTTGGCCCGGGGCATGGAGGCGTCGCATATCGACGTCATCATGTCCCGGAACCACGTCGCCTCCCACTCAGATCTTGTTCGGCGTGGCCTTCCGGCCAGGCCGCGACGATGGCGGCGGCTTCCAACAGGTCCCTGTTTAGCCGCTTGAGGGCCCATCGTCGCGGCGGACTGCTACTCCGGTGGGATGCGCGGGGTGGAGAGCGGAGGGCCACATCGAATACGATGTGGCGATGGTCGGATAAAGTGACCATCTCCTCCGCCACTCTCCATCCCGACACCATGTGTGTGGCAGAGGGAGTCGCCCATGATAGGTCCACGATCGACTCCCCCTGCCACCGCACACTCTCACCGAGACTCCCCTAGGGTCATCCCGAGGACTCCCCCACTCACGCGAGTGGGCGTTGAAGTCACCCAGGACGAGCACGGGACGGGGTAGGCACCTGCGAATGCAGTTTCCCACCTCGTCCAAGTACGCCTCGTATGCGGCGAGGGTACTATTAGGGGAGACGTAGCAGCCCACAACGGCTAAACGACCCCATTCCACAGCCACAAAGCCCTGCCCCCTTTCGATAAGGGAGCAGTGGGGGTCGCCTTCTCCTCCACCCCAATAAATGGCAACAGAGCGCAGGTCGTCCCCGAACCAGCGAGGATGGTCCGGGACGCGGTAGGGCTCCGACGCTACGGCAAGAGCAACTGACCACTGCGCAAGGGTTTGCAGAAAGAGATCTTGCGCACCTCGGCAGTGGTTCAAGTTGCTCTGCAGCAGCAGAACGCAAGCTAGGCAAAGCAACTATTAAAGCATAGACATAACCCCCCCCCCAACCTAACCTAACCTAACCTTTTTTTTTTTTTTTTTTTTTTGGTAACGCGGGTAGGAATCTGCGACCAGATACCCCGCCGCATGCAGGGTGCGACGGGGTTATGTGGGGTTTAGGCGGACTCGCCCGACCCACTAAACCTCCCGCGGTGGTCCAGCCTCGATGCGCAAAGAGGGGTTTTTGGGAATCAAATTGCCTCCAAAAACCCCTCCCGCATCTGCCGATGCACGTCCCGGGGGGCGACCGTAGCTGCCGCCCCAGTGCCTTCGCGGTGCTTACAGCGGCGCGCTCCACAATCGCGCCGCCATCCTCCCCGGGTCCGCTTAGTGGTGGAGGCTGGAGCCCTCACTCCTGCCACCACCCACGGCCCGGTGAGACCCCCTCTACAGGGGGAGCCGCGGGCCCCCCATCACGGGGGGGCTGGCGGCGCGGGGTGGCCGTTGCCTACACCCCGCCGCCGCCTTCTCCGAGCGGGATCGGCCCTCTCCCGATCTCGCTCGCTGGCCTCTTTCCGAACCAAAACGGTCTCACAGAAAGAGGCCACGGCCTGCCAAGCCGACTCCTCCGCCAGCATAGCCGCTACTACGCTCGGCGGAGACAGATCCTGCCCGATCCTGGTGACCAGGCTTCCGCGCTCCACGCCCCACGCTGGACACTCCTCCAACGTGTGCTGCGCGGAATCGAGGTCCCACCCGCAATGGTGGCATTGCGGTGTCGGTTCGCGTCCGATCCTACTCAGGAACTCACCGAAACACCCGTGTCCGGTGAGCACCTGAGTAAGACGATAGGTGACGTGCCCTACCTCCCTCCCTAGCCAGGCTTCGAAGCTCGGCAGAATCGCGCCGACGGCGCGTTGGCGCGAGTTACACGGCTCCTCCAGCCGCTCGCGCCACTCCTCCAGCGCACGTCGGCGCTCTTCATGCCTCACTTCAACTGGCGCGACTCCACCCCCGCCATCGTGACGAAGACGGACGAACACACGTGCGTCCATCCTCGCCAGGATGTCGAGGGGCGGAAACCGCGCCAGCAGTGTTGCCGCCTCAAAGGATATCGTGCGATACCCTCTCGCGATGCGTATGGCAATAGGACGCTGGAGCCCATTGTACAGGGCCCGGCAGCGCCTAACACCCGCCAGCCTGTGAGACCAGACGGGCGCTCCGTAGAGTGCCATCGATCGCACGACACCCGCGTAAAGGCGGCGAACACCTTCACTCGGCCCCCCGAGATTCGGAAGTAGCCCGTGCATAGCACCGACCACATTCCGAACCCGGGGGACGGAGCGACTGAAGTGCTCCCCGAAGTCCCAGCGACTGTCCAAGGTGAGGCCCAAGTACTTGAGAAAGGGCCCCACCTGGACGTCCACGTCACCCACACGAACCGACATACTGGGTGGTTCCCGCCCCCTCGGGAGCTTATGGAACCATAGCGTCTCGGTCTTCGCAGGCGCTATCCGCAGACCCAGCTGGTGGATCCCATCCACCACGCATGCCACCCCAAGCTCGGCGAGCTCCTTGGTCCCGTCGAAGGAGTCCCCACCGGCCAACACGAGAGTGTCGTCCGCATAGCAGACGACGTGTACGCCGGCGGGGAGATCGACGCGCAAGACCGCGTCGTATGCGAGGTTCCACAGGAGGGGGCCCAAGACCGACCCCTGAGGAACCCCGCAATTGACTTCCCTCTGGTGCAATGCACCATCCCTGCCTACGTACTGCACACACCTGTGCTGCAAGTAGGAGCCAACTATGCGCTGCAGGTAAGGAGGCACTCCGTGATAGACGAGCGCCTCCCTGATCGCCCTCCAGGGCAAGGAGTTGAACGCGTTGACGATGTCCAAGGACACCGCCAACATCCTCCCGCCCCGGGACAGTACCTGGTCCGACAGCGAACGCACGCGTAGAATGGCGTCCACCGTCGAACGCGCCTGCCGGAAACCGTACTGGTCGTCCGACAGGTTGGGGCCTACCTGCCACAGATGTGTGCAGAGACGAGCGGCAATTATTCGTTCGAATAACTTGCCGCCCTCGTCCAGCAGGCAAATGGGACGGTACGCAGAGGGAGAGTCCGCGGCCCTGCCGCCCTTCTTCAAGAGGACCAAGTTTGCCGTCTTCCAGCCCAGGGGAAACACACCAGAGCGGAGGCAGTTGTCGAACAACCGCCCCAGCTTCTCCCCCAGGCCGGCGGATATTGCCAGCACCCAGGCCCGACCTGGAATTCCGTCGGGCCCGGGGGCCGTATTACCACGAGCCCTGAGCCGCTTTACCGCTCGGTCCATCTCCTGTTCCGTTACCCCCAGCTCATCAGACCAGATGGTAGGGTCCGATGGTAACGCGGGGGTAGAGGGGCTGTCCTGGACCCTGGGGAAGAGCGTGTCGACCACTCCTCCCACGAACGCAGGGTCCAGGGTCTCCGTCAACGGAGGGACCCATGGGCGCAGTTTGCCCAGTACTGTTTTGTACGGGCGCCCCCACGGATCCCTGTTCAGCCCCTCCAGGAGTTCACTCCAGGACCGAGCCTTGGCGTCTGCGATGGCGCTTTGCAGCGCCGTCGTAGCGGCTCTATAGGACTCGTAAGCACTATCCCTCTCCTCGGCAGTTGCTCGCCTTCTTCTCCGGGACCGGGTGTACTCGCGTCGGGAGCGCAGGCATGCCTCGCGCAGCCTCGCTATCTCCTCCGACCACCAGTACACCGCCCGGCGCTTGGATGACTTGGCCCGGGGCATGGAGGCGTCGCATATCGACGTCATCATGTCCCGGAACCACGTCGCCTCCCACTCAGGATCGGGCAGATCTTGTTCGGCGTGGCCTTCCGGCCAGGCCGCGACGATGGCGGCGGCTTCCAACAGGTCCCTGTTTAGCCGCTTGAGGGCCCATCGTCGCGGCGGACTGCTACTCCGGCGGGATGCGCGGGGTGGAGAGCGGAGGGCCACATCGAATACGATGTGGCGATGGTCGGATAAAGTGACCATCTCCTCCGCCACTCTCCATCCCGACACCATGTGTGTGGCAGAGGGAGTCGCCCATGATAGGTCCACGATCGACTCCCCCTGCCACCGCACACAGGTGTTTACGGACCCCCGATTTAACAACCGGAGGTCTAATCCCGCCGTCCATTCTACAACGGAGACTCCCCTAGGGTCATCCCGAGGACTCCCCCACTCACGCGAGTGGGCGTTGAAGTCACCCAGGACGAGCACGGGACGGGGTAGGCACCTGCGAATGCAGTTTCCCACCTCGTCCAAGTACGCCTCGTAAGCGGCGAGGGTACAGTTAGGGGAGACGTAGCAGCCCACAACGGCTAAACGACCCCATTCCACGGCCACGAAGCCCTGCCCCCTTTCGATAAGGGAGCAGTGGGGGTCACCTTCACCACCACCCCAGTAGATAGCGACGGAGTCCAAATCGTCCCGGAACCAGCGAGGATGGTCCGGAACGCGGTAGGGCTCCGACGCTACGGCGAGTGCAACCGAATACTGCGCAAGGGTTTGCAGGAGCAGGTCTTGCGCACCCCGGCAGTGATTCAGGTTGCACTGGAGGACCTTCTTAATGGCGTGATCCATTAAGAGGCCTCCATAGCCTCCTGGGGCGGGCCGTTGCCCGACTCCACGGCCCCCTCTGTTGGGGCCGCAGAACTTCCGGTGACTGGGGCTGGAGGAGCTGGCTTCCTCTTCACCTTAGGAGGGGAGCATTGTTTGGTCCCCATCCTATGGTCAGCCTTGCAGCCCATGCCGGAGCACAGCGGACACCTGCGCGGACGCGTGCACTGGCTAGCCCGATGGTCGGGTTCGCCGCACGCGTAGCACAGGTTGCTACGATCCACTGGGCTCCGGCATGCGGTGCGTACGTGCCCGTACTCCAGACACCGGAAGCATTGTAGCGGCCGCGAGGTCAGGTAGTCGACCCGGGCCGGAAACCATCCGATGACGACATGCTTTGCCGCTGCCAGCTTCCGCACAGAAGCGAGCGGGCATCGCACCCAAGCTGTCCCCAGGGCTTTGGGCGAGCGGCGAATGTCGCCCACCCGCACGTCGTCCTCCGAACATTCCCCGGCCTCCGCTACCGCAGCCGCCACCTCCTGAGGCGTGACGCTGTCGTCAAGGTCTTTCAGCCTCAACTCGCCCGTCTTGATGGGACGGGCGATGCGCACGCTCAGGTCGGCGAGGGCAACGCGCATGCGCTCCGCAAGCACGTCTGCTTTGGAGGTGGAGTCGGGTCCCGACACCTCCAAAATTAACCCCCCCGTTATTGCGCGTCTGGAGCGGATCGTATCCACTCCAACATCCACCAACTTTATCTTTTCCTTGGCGGCCTTCATCACCGCGGCATAGGTAACCTCCGAACCCTCGGGAATGGTCACCGTGATAGCCGCGGATGTTGGAGGCCGCGATGGCTTGGGTAATGCTGCCTTTTTTGCCTGGCCTTTAGTGGCCTTCGGGGCAGGTCTAGAGCTGCCTGCGGGTGCAGACCTAGCGCCAGCAATAGGTCCGACTCTTGGGCCAGCTCTTGGGGTCATCGGTTGGCTCGGCATCGGGGCGGTCTGAGCCGCCTGCGCCTTTTTCTTTGCCGCCCTTCTCTTGGCGCTCTTGGAGACCACGGTCGCCCACGACTCCGACGAGGGAAGCGTCGGAGCCGGGGGGGACCGCGTCTGCGCCACGGGTGCCGTTGCCGCAGGCGGCTGGTGTCCCGGTCTAGTCTTCCCAATTGGGAGTCTTGTGAGGGGGCCAGGAGGAGGAAGAACACCGCCCCGAGACAAGGCAGGCTGAGCCACACTGACTCCAGCCAACCTGTACTCAAGAAAGGCAGTGATCCTCTCCATGAGGCGCTCCTCCCAGTCCCCACCCCTGGCAGCAGATGTTGTTGCCCTTGGTCCGGCTGCGCTCACAGCACTCGCCGGAGAAGGGGCAGCTCGCTTCGAGCTTGGAGCCGGGGGAGTCGTCCTTCTATTAGGACTCCCAGGGGGAGTCATTGTCTTCGCACTGGGCGGAAGGGGCGCTTGCTGCAAGCGGATGACCTCCGTCAACTGATCCACCTTGGCGGAGAGGTCAGCCATCCGTGAGCGCAGCTCTGCGTTCTCCCGCTCCAGCCGCTGAACGTTGGCGTCGGCGGAGCCCCGCTCCACCAGGATTTCCGCCGCCGCTTCGACCTTCCTTGCCGCAATTCGCAGACCGTGGATGAAATCGCCGCGCATATTTCGCGATCTATCGGCGATTTTCTCCACGGTCCCGAGCTGCGACTTGATGCAGGTGACCAGTTCGTCGGTCGGTTGGTCCTGCATCTCCTGCCCAAGATCTGCCACCTTCGGCAACTTGCCCTTGCTCCGGATATTGGAGGGTGGGACAGACGGGTCGAAGACCTCATCTTCCCCTCCGCTCTTCTCTTTTAGGAAGGCAGCGCGCTTGGCATTTTGCATATCCAAGGCGCTGTCCTCCGGCCTTCTCGCTCGCTTCCGCGTAGCGCGGGTGAGGCTCGACGCTGTCGAAGCGATGGAGGTGAAGGACATGACAGAGGTGTCCGACTCCTCTCCACCATCCACCACTGAAATCGCCGCACCACCCGGTGCCGGCGACGGCTTCCTGAACGGATCCGGCGTCGTCTGCACGTCCGCGCCTGGATCAGACGCGGGCGTGCAGGCACGCCCCTCATCGTTTGTCGCCGAAGCGACCGCCGCCGAAGCGGCCATCCTCCGCGTCGTAACGCGAGAGGATCCCCTAACATCTTGGCCTTTCTTGCCCCCCTCAGATACGCTGGGGCAGAGTGCAGAAGCACTGTGGGATTCTTCGCCCAATTGGGCGATACCCACCTGAGGTAATTTGTTTTTCTGATCAGCCATATTCATTTTTCCCTTTTTTAAGGGGTGAGGTCCCCTGGGTTTTTGGCGCCCTAGCGGCCGGGTTCCCCCCGACCATGCCCTGTGTGTGAACCGAGAGTCGCGCAGCAAGAGTCCACGGCCACCCCGCATGTCCGCCTTACTGGCGGGCGCACGTGGCGACCACGAACAGATGCAGCGCGGCTCAAGATTCACACACACGACACTCCCCTCGGCAGGCGCCAGACCTTGAGATTTGGCTCCCCTAAACGGCCAAAAACGGCCCCATCCAAGCCCAGTGCGGACAGAACCGCAACGGCTACCACTCCCGGCAGAGTTGGAAACTCCTTTCCTCTGCCAGCTCCATCCACTGCGCCTTATGCTCATCATAAGGACGCGCGGAGGAGCCATTCCCCCCCCAACCCCAAAGCGTCTGGCGGTTTCAGTTACGTCTATTTCTGAAGGAAATAGACCAATAACAGGGGACAACCACGTGAAGGAAAATCCACCAGGCTTGCCTTAGGGATCGGCGACTGTTGCGCTACACTCCCCTAAGACCATTCGCACCTTACCCTTCTTGAAGAGATGAGTAAGGTAGGGCCTATGTCTATGCTACGCAAGCGGCTACTGAGAGAAGCTACAGCAGCAGAACGCAAGCTAGGCAAAGCAACTATTAAAGCATAGACATAAGCCCCCCCCCAACCTAACCTAACCTAACCTAACCTAACCAAACTGTGCAAGGAATCAGCGGACCGGTGCAGCCATTGTGGTGACGCACATCTCCGCAAGGACTGCCCCGGCTGGACAGCTGGTGTCCCACCGTCGTGCATAAACTGCAAGACTGCTAAGGCCGAGAGGCACGACCATAGTGCCTTCAACACGGAGTGCCCCATACGCCAGCGCTGGGACTCCATTGCAAGGTCCAGCGTGGCGTATTGTTAGTGTAAAATAAGTGATAGTAAATAAGTAATAGGCTTAATCAGTGTATAAAGTTTGTGTTAATTAGGCAATTTAAGAAGCTGAACATCACGGAAATCACAAAGAGCTGTGAGCAGAATATATTGTCTAATATATCAAAACTCACAGCTGGAAGTCTTAATAATGTGTATATAGGATGTATAAAAATGTTAAGTATAGAATAATGTAGATAATTTAAAATAGATCGATTTACTAGATATACATGTTGAACATGTACATCAAAATCCCATGTACATAATTGATAAAATGTTAAGATGACCGCTATAGTGAGATATAGGAGGTTCATCAAAACATGTAACTGTAGTTTAAGTCAAAACTCATTTATATAAATAATAATAAATTAGGATATAAAGCTCAATAATTGAAAGCCTAAAATATTAAAAACACAAAAAACCAATTACTATTAATTTTGTTCCAGTCTCCTGGAAATAGAAACATGGTGGTGATTGGCAGCCGGAGACTGGTAACCCGGTGACCGGTTGCCGATATATTACTATGATGTGTTGCCGACCTGGTGGAGCGTTACCAACTCGGTAACCTGACGCCGGGATGGTAACGTTTCACCGGCTCGGCCACCTATATATTAGCTATAAGATCCCAAAGTTTGAAATTATGTTATTTTTAGTTCATGCCTCGTGAAAATTATAATTATCTAGTTGATTATTTTAGTTGTTGTCGCTTGTTCTGGTTCACTACATCGCCAAACACAGATGTTATTGGATATACATATAGTTTAAGCCCTTTAGAAATAAGAAATAGTCCTAGCTTGTTATTTTAATTAGTTTTATAAAATGTGTTTATAAACGTGTTCTATGAATGTGTACTGGTTCTGTGTAGGTGACATGCTGCCTGCCCGGTGACCGGTTGCTGACCCGGTAGCCCGCTACTGGTAGCCGGTGGCTGAGTTGGTGACGTGTTGCCGGATGGGTAACCTGATGCCGACTCGGTAGCCGGTTGCCGACTCGGTGGCCGGTCGCCGGGTTGGTAATGTGTTGCCAAGTGGGTAACCTGTTGCCGAACTGGCAGCTGGTTGCCGATATGGTGACCGGTTGCTAGCTCGGTGACGTTACCGAAGGGTTACCGAAAGGTGACTTGCTCCGGGGTCGGTCATGTGTTACCCACTCGGCAAGCTGTTGTATAGTCATAAGGAAAATGTTGAGATTTGTTAATTTAGTTTGTCTGAGTTTATTAATCACTAGCTTATAAAGTAACCCGTTGTCGGGTCGGTGACGTGTTACCAACTCGGTAACCTGCTACGGAGTCGGTAACTCGTCACTGACTCGGTACGCATACTAGCGATAACCTTAGTCAAATTTGGTCACTAAAAATTGTCGGTATAAATTGAGTAAATTGTAACTGTACATGTAACAAAGGAACTAGACTAGGAAGAAGTACCAACTGTACCAAAAACCGTAGAAACTGTAGAATTAGAAATAAAAATAAATAAACAACATGGGAACTGAACCTCATCGCATCCCACAACTGGGAGGCGATAAGTTCCAGTTCCTACCCCTAAGTGTTGGGTAACACTTTTAAAAAGAAGAAGCATTTGAAGCAGCGCAGAGGCTGTTCTCCAAGTGCTCGGACCACACTCGAGCTGAAGCCCACCGCTAGCCGTCCCTTGGCGAGGACGGCCTTGGCTGCGGTGACTGGGCACTCCAGGCGAATGGTGCCCATGCCACCGCGGCCGGGCCTAATGGCCCGACCCTGCACCGCTGCGACGTCGCAGCCCCCTAATGCTGCGACCGCCGCCACCACCTCCTCTTTGGTGACCGAATCGTCAAGATTGGTCACCTCCAAGGCAGCAGACTTCACAGGTCTGGCTACCTTGGCCACGTCCGCGATAACCTCACGCAATTTTGATGCAAAGAGGTCCGCGTTTGCACCTCCTTGGGCCCCCGGGAACTCGAAGATACGAGCCCCAGCTTGAGTCTGACGGCACGCGATTGCGCCGATGCCCAACTTTGTGGGATCAGCGTTGGCACGAGCCCGTTTTAAAACGGACTCGTACGTCTCGCCCCGCTCTGCTTGCCCTTCCCCTTCTTGCCAACCTTCGTCCAGTCGTTGGACGGGGTGGTGGAGGGGAGAAGGGCGTCCTCTATCTGGGAGGATGGCCCCGGCTCGCACTGCCTCTTCTCCGCCGCGAGGGGCGGTCGGAGGCGTTTCTCCGGCAAGAGCCTGTCTTCGATGCCGGCGAGGCAGGCTCTTGTAAAGGCCCTTTCCTCCATGACGACCTTGCGGATGATATCCTCAAGGTTGGAGGAGGAGGGAGGGCCCTCGACCGCTGGTCTCGGCTCGGCTTGAGTTGGCTGGGCCGTGAGTTCAGCCAGCTTCTTGTGCAGCTGGCTAACCTCCGACTGCAGACGATCCACCTTCGCCTGCAGTTGCCGTGTCTCATCCGTGGCTGTGCGCTGCACCAGCTCACGGACGATGCCAGCCATGCTGGCGGCCCTGCACTTAAGGGACTTCTGGAAAGTCCCCTTAAGATTTGAGGACTTAGAGGCAACCTCCTTGATCCCCTCTTCGTCCTCTAGGGCCATGCGCTCCAGTTCGGCCAGCGAATGGTCCGCGTACAGGACGCAGGACGCACCGTAACCAGACTTGGCCCGGGTGGTTATAGCCTGCTGCTCCTTTGTAGCGACCTGCTCCTCCAGGTCCTGTTGCAGTTGCTCTCGCCGAGCCAGGTTTAGCTGGCGTTCAGCATCCGCTAGACCCACATCGTGGGTGTCTGCCACATTGGAAGGCTTCTTGGCCTTCGCCTTCTTTTTCGGCTTAGCACTCCTCGCAGAGTCCGAGGAGCCCTCGCCACCGTCCTTAAGGAAGGCCCGCTTCCGCTTTTGTAAGCGAATTCCCGCCTCCACTGCCGAACCGCCGTCCGACTCCAGTACGAGAGACTCGTCGGAATCCGACAAGTCCCCTGTCCCGCGGTACATGCTAGCCGCAGATGGTGCGCGGCTAGCCTCTGACGCTGAAGCGTCCTCGCCAGCGTGGCCCTGAGAAGGGCCTTTTGGTTGGCCCTGAGAAGGGCCTTTTGGCTGGCCCTGAGAAGGGCCTTTTGAGTGGCCCTGAGAAGGGCCTTTTGGGTGGCCGTGAGAAGGGCCTTTTGGGTGGCCCTGAGAAGGGCCTTTTAGGAAGCGCCCGGAGGCGTCCCGCAAGGGCTGCTTAGACATATCCGCAATTGTCGTAGATTCCGCAATAAGTCTACGACGCACAGTGCACTTTAGCCGAGCCCGATCTGCCACTCCGTTACGGTGGTCAGAATCGGGTCGTTTCCAGGGGACGCGACGTGGACGCAAGCACTCCCCCCGACCTAACCTAACCTAACCTTTTTTTTTTTTTTTTTTTGGTAACGCGGGTAGGAATCTGCGACCAGATACCCCGCCGCATGCAGGGTGCGACGGGGTTATGTGGGGTTTAGGCGGACTCGCCCGACCCACTAAACCTCCCGCGGTGGTCCAGCCTCGATGCGCAAAGAGGGGTTTTTGGGAATCAAATTGCCTCCAAAAACCCCTCCCGCATCTGCCGATGCACGTCCCGGGGGGCGACCGTAGCTGCCGCCCCCAGTGCCTTCGCGGTGCTTACAGCGGCGCGCTCCACAAACGCGCCGCCATCCTCCCCGGGTCCGCTTAGTGGTGGAGGCCGGAGCCCTCACTCCTGCCACCACCCACGGTCCGGTGAGACCCCCTCTACAGGGGGAGCCGCGGGCCCCCCATCACGGGGGGGCTGGCGGCGCGGGGTGGCCGTTGCCTACACCCCGCCGCCGCCTTCTCCGAGCGGGATCGGCCCTCTCCCGATCTCGCTCGCTGGCCTCTTTCCGAACCAAAACGGTCTCACAGAAAGAGGCCACGGCCTGCCACGCCGACGCCTCCGCCAGCATAGCCGCTACTACGCTCGGCGGAGACAGATCCTGCCCGATCCTGGCGACCAGGATTCCGCGCTCCACGCCCCACGCTGGACACTCCTCCAACGTGTGCTGCGCGGAATCGAGGTCCCACCCGCAATGGTGGCATTGCGGTGTCGGTTCGCGTCCGATCCTACTCAGGAACTCACCGAAACATCCGTGTCCGGTGAGCACCTGAGTAAGACGATAGGTGACGTGCCCTACCTCCCTCCCTAGCCAGGCTTCGAAGCTCGGCAGAATCGCGCCGACGGCGCGTTGGCGCGAGTTACGCGGCTCCTCCAGCCGCTCGCGCCACTCCTCCAGCGCACGTCGGCGCTCTTCGTGCCTCACTTCAACTGGCGCGGCTCCACCCCCGCCATCGTGACGAAGACGGACGAACACACGTGCGTCCATCCTCGCCAGGATGTCGAGGGGCGGAAACCGCGCCAGCAGTGTTGCCGCCTCAAAGGATATCGTGCGATACCCTCTCGCGATGCGTATGGCAATAGGACGCTGGAGCCCATTGTACAGGGCCCGGCAGCGCCTAACACCCGCCAGCCTGTGAGACCAGACGGGCGCTCCATATTCTTTATAGTGTTGGCAATACGAAGAAGCCATGGAAGAATTTCATGGCTTCTTCGTATTGCAGTATAACAATATGCAGGGTAAAAAAAATGCTAAAAAGTTTTTGTAAAAATATTTATTTCATTAAAATTTTAAAATACGTGCCGTTCACAAAAGTCATCAAAGAATGTCGAGGCCCAGGCGGGTAACTAAAACAAATCAAACCAGACTTTAATATCGTGTTAAAATATCCAAGATTTTAAATTTAAATTTATTTTTGATTTTATTTTTTTAGATTTTAAAATCAATTAACTAGTTAAAAAAATATTTACGGTCCGCAAAACTGGTTCGTAAATAAATAATTATATACAAATAAATAATTATAACTAACAATACTAAATATTAAGGTTGGTTTGTGTAATAACATTCTGAATGTGAACACAGAATCATCATTCATTAACCATTATCATCAACATCATAATCATTATCATCAGCCTATGCCGAGCAGTCCACTGCTGGACATAGGGTCTCCCCCAATGAGCGCATTTGCTCCCTGTCCTCAGCTCGACGCATCCAGCTTCTATCAGCAGCCTTTCAAAATATTAAGAAGGTACCGGCTCTTAAAACTAATACATTAATTAAGTAAAAAAATTAACGACAGAGTTAACAAGAAGTCTCTACTGATGAGGAGTCGATATACATGTAAACAGTAGTGGCAAGGTACGCCAAGGTAGGTAAGTAATGCGCGGGCGGCGCCGCGGCGTGGCGCGCGCCGGACGGCTGTCCGATGTGGGAGGAGTAGTTGCTATAATATTGTACCTATTTGATCAGCTTTACCACATGTGAGCTAGGCGATCGAAACTTTTGTCACAGATAGGTATAGACCTTGCCTATTGCGGAAACAAATCGTTTTTGAGTTATGCATTTTTGATGATGAAAATTTTTTCACGTAATTTCTCAAATAAAAAAAAAATTGCTTAGCCATTCATTCCTTTTTTTCATGGCCAAACTGATAAATTAGGTTTGGTAATCTGATAACCTGACGGCCTCTGGGGCGTAGTGGGCGAAGGTCCGCCTGAGACGCAGAAGGTAGCGGGTTCGATTCCCGCCGCGGGTAAAATGTGTGCATTATTTGCAGATGTCTCAGGTCTGGGTGTTTTCTTTATATAATATGTATATATATCTATAAGTAGTATATTAGTCATGTGGTTCCCATAATATAACATTTTCTTAGTTTGGGGCTAGATAATGCTGTGTGATAGTATTATTATTATGACACTTTATTCATTTTAAAACTCATCAACAATACATTTTTTACTATAAAATTTAAAACATAATTAATCTACTATATACACAAAAATAATATAAAAAAAAAACGTGTGGCACTCGGGGACTGCCGCGGTAAAGCTATTGCATAGCATTTTGTATCAACTTATGCAATTATAATTATTTATTTATTTTATTTATGTAGTATTTCTTTTTCTTTTATATTAATTCAAGTTACACTTTTTGAGCGTGGGGACCGATAAGAAAACAATTTTTTTTTATTTTATTAAATAAACGAGCTTCGTAGCGTCGTACAATACGTCTAGTTGCACGCACACAAACACCGTGTCGAAGACTGCCGAAAAGAAACGACGTTAGACAATGCACGGCCTTCAAGCCACACCTCCGTGCCCGTCGGAGTGGGGAGCGTGAGGTTTTTTTTCGTTACGGAATTTCTGGATTCGGTCCCCGCGCTCAAGGCCCTCGATAGAAGCTATGCAATAGCTTAAAAAAACATTATAGTAAAAAATATATCCAAAATGGTGGACCTCTGACCGCGGGGCAAAGCTCAAACGGTGGATGGCTAGGGCTGCAGAAAGAGGAACCTCCGCACAATGCGTGTCAAGTCCAGGAGAGCCGCCTTCTGTATCTGGCCCTTGATCCAGCTGCCTAGCGAGAGCCTCTTAAGATATTGGTCAAGGCTCTATTATTATTTATATTATTATTATTATTGGTTCCCAAACTAACACAAAACCATCCTTCCCACAGCAGAAGGTTCTAGGACAGCCCGACTTGAGTAGATTAAGTTCTAAATATATCGAGAACCAACGCAGAGCACCCCGATGCCACCTAGTCTTGTGGTCCCTACCCCTAGAGAGTATATAAAAAATGCGTAGCCAGAAACTCGCGTGGGAGATCTCGCGAGAGTTTTGGCGAGAGCCTATATACTGGATCAAATATCCATTTTTATGATCTGAAACGGTTTGTTAAAGTGGTCATAGGTCATAGGTTCACCTACTCTAATACTCCCACTCCCCCCCTCTCCCGATAGTGGGATTTGGTGCATATTGTTATAATTTTTGCCATACTTTACCTCAAAAGTTATTTTTCTCGGGAACTATGGTTTCCACAATCCCCCTTTAGAGGAAGTGCGAAAACCCATACACTCAGAAACCCTCTCTGTTGCTCAAAAGCGACCAAACAAAGGGCTGGGCGGGTTACTGCTCCACTACGACATCATGCCAGTTTCAAACCATCAGCAGCTTTTTAAGATTCTAGAAATCCGTCAGAATAGAAATACAATTCAACAAACATAATATACGGATTCATTAAACAAAACAATCGAATAGTTCGATTGTTTTAAATTTTGATTGTTGTAGGTACCCTGGGCTCTCATTCCGCACAGCGTAATTCTACCAATATTATGAAGAAATACAATTACTACTTTGTTCTAGCTAGGTTTTGCTTACCGGTCCACTGCACGAGCAAACACGTATTGGCAACCTCTGCTATAGGTGTATCATCAATAAAAATGTACGAGCCAATATCGCTCATACAGCAGATTATCATTATTAATTAGTTTACAATTAACAACAGTCGTAACGAAACCTTTGACACGCGCCGAAGTGTGTCTTTTTATGTACCTAAACATAACGTGCGGCTCAGATTACCTAACTAACCGTTAATTGTTAATAAATCTAAAGACGATATACAGTGGTTTGATGTTGAACTATTACTTACAAACTCAACTATAACGTGCCCTCAACGAGGAGTTAACCCCAACATCTTGTTTGGTCCTTCGAGAAGAAATTATTTTGGAAAGTGTATAATGTGGTCCTTTTTCGGTTACGTTAGCAAATCGGTGCTGTTGGGCTCCCACCAGCGGGTCTCACCAGCAGTATTGAGAAGGTGCAAATAGCGTAAGCTGGGAGAGCTACACTGAATGCCAGAAAATTTCACAACGAACTAGCGCGGCGGGGATAACGTCTACTGCTGTCACTGCTGAACTATTAAATTACAAGCAGAGATAACGTCTACTGCTACTAATACAACTTACCGAACTGTGAACCTACTGTGAGTAAACAAAAACCCACTAACTTTTAATGGAGGAAGAAAAATACTTCCTTTAACTTATAAACAAACAACAAAATTCTTACGAGAATATCAAAACAATTAAAGCAAACTAAAAAAAGGATCCTATGAGTAGAAAATCCTTAGATTACCTTAAAAAGCGTATTGAAGCTTTACGATCCCACTGAGACGAGTTTCTTTCTAGTCACGAGATCCTGAAGAAGTATGAGCCAGCGATGAGCGACCATGTCTACTTTAAGGAGAACATTTATGAAATAACTAAGACCATGTTCGACGAAATAATGGAATCTATGACTCAACTAACGAAGGAGTTATCTAAGACTGCACCTGGACCTTCGGAAGTATTCAAGCTGCAAGTGCCTAACATTCAAGGAACGCCAAAGTTTGGCACCCCTAAGGTTCAGCCAATGGATGAAGAGACGGACAAGCAAATATCAGTGCTGTTTCGCAACCAAATGTTAAACTTTAATGCTTTCGAACGAGCGGTATCAAAAATAAATCCATTTGATACAAAAGAAAAGTGGCAACTACAAGATCACTTAAACACTATACAAACAAAGTGGGCATCTATTGACAAATTCCAATCCATTGAGAACTCAGGTACTTATTGCAAGGAAGAGATAAGGACTATGACGCTAAGTACGACAACTGGGAGCATATTTACGATTACCTCAAGGCAAATTTATTTTTATTTTTAAATCTTAACAGAAAAATGTTTGAAACCTCGCACTACGAAATAATAACCCCAAGAATGGAACTACCAGAGTTCAATGGATCCTACAAAATTTGGATACCATTTATTCTTTGAAATGATCCATACTAATCCAACGCTGAACAAAACTCAAAAGATGAAATTTCTAAAATCCAAATTGAGGGTGAAGCAGAGCCGCACCTTCCAGTCAGTGCCGACAACTATGATGCATGCCTGGACATCATTCAGCATCGCTTTGTCATAGCAAGCGTCTTTTATTCACCTCATACATCGATACGCTTCTCAATCAATCAGCTATCGACAAACCTAATTCATCTAACCTAATAAAGTTCCATGACACCACGAAAGAGTGTTTAAATGCATTGGAAAACATGGGAATAGAAATACCTATATGGGGACCGCTTATCGTCCACCTATTAACATCGAAACTAGATAATGCCACCCATGGTGACTATATTCAGAATATGAAACACTCGAGAGAGCTACCAGACTTTGTCTCTTACTCTTTCACTTCTACATGATGATAATTTCAAGACTCAGAAACAACGGCCCCACCAATGCGGCGGCTGAGCATTCTTCTAACCACATCAACTGTGAACAAGAAGTTCTTTTGACAACACTTCAGCTGAATGTAAAAACAAAGAAGGCGATTACGTCATCCTACGGGCGTTATTTGATCAGGGCTCACAAGTAACCTTGATTACAGAAAATGCTGCACAGCGACTGAATCTACCTCGAAACAAAATGAACGCCTCTGTCACGGGGGTCGGCTCTATAATGGGCACTACCAAAAGAATGTTAAAAATTGGAATGTAAATCCATTCACTCTGATTATAAATTCCAAATTGAAGCTCTAATTATGCGGAAACTAATAAGTAATCTGCCCAATTCAACTATTAATACGGCGAACTGTACACATCTCAATAACATCAAGCTGGCGGATCCAGACTTCAACATCCCCGGGCCAATCGATCTTCAGATATATACTCCGATGTCATTATGAAAGAAGTACTGAAACAAAACATCAACTCGCCGGTTGCTCAGCAAACAAAGTTGGGCTGGATATTGTGTGGTGCTACAAAGCATTTCAACTGTTTCGTAACTCTTACAGACCTCGACAACCTGTCTAGGTTTTGGGAGGCGGAAGTGGTACCTACGGAACCCGAACCTACTTCAAGCGACGCATACTGTGAGAGTTATTACACACTAACAACAGAGAGAAAGCAGCGGGCGATACGTAGTGAAGATGTCAATGAAAGAAAAATACGAACAAAGCCTCGGTAATTCAAATCCTCAAGCTATTGCTCAATTTCTTCACTTAGAGAAGAAAATGACGAAACAAGAACACTTCGCTAAATTATACAAAGAATTCATTCATGAGTACATGGAGTTAGGTCACATGAAACCTGTGACGAAGTCTTAAAGCCAAGCACGAGTTTACCTACCTCACCACGTGTTGCAAGAAAACTTAACATCTACTAAACTCCGAGTTGTTTTTAATGCATCTATGAAAACAGACTCGGGACTCAGCTTAAACGATTTGATGGAAAAAGGACCCAATCAACAAAAATATATTTTATCTCTTTATCAGCAAGAACTAGAAAAGTAGTCAACATCATGCGAAACTTGAGAGACGTTGCTGATGCGAAACTTTTGAAATCGGTATATTATGCGCTGTGCCAGTCTCTTTTACTTTATTGCATAACTTGCTGGGGTAGTGCTGCCAAAACACATCTTCTGCAAGCTGAGAGAGCTCAGCGCTCTGTCCTCAAGGTCATGCTCCGAAAGCCTTATAGATTCCCCACTACTGAGTTGTATAGGGAAAGCGGAGTATTGACCGTTCGTCAACTCTTTATTTCCAAAATTTCTATCTGTGCCCATCAATCCATTCTGACTTCCGATAATAATATATACCTACACAACAGACGAGTTTATAAAATACCTGTTTCGTCCTGTAAAACAAGTTTTGCCCAACGTTTTGGTGACTTTATTAAGATCTTCATATATAATACTGTTTCGAAGAACTGTAATATAAAAAATAAGTCTGTTTATGAAGCAAAACGTACAATAAACAAGTGGCTGCTAACCCTCTCTTATGATTCCACTGAATATTTACTTAAAATAGTATCATGAAGGTTGTTTGCTATTTCATTTAGTATGTATTCGCATTATTTCTTTAAGTTGATCTGTAATTTTTTTTTTTCCTTCATTGTTTGTATATCCATAACCTAGGCGCATATGCTGTCTTAATTTTAGGACTTCAATTCGATAGATTTCTGCTCTGTACGTTTTTTTCTATTTTTTTAAGATCTAAGATTTGTAAGGCTTGGCTTTAGCTTCTAACTTGTTGTGTTTTATTTGAAACTATTTATTTTGTAATGCTTTAACTATATGTCCGGAATTCTATTCCGCTATGTCATCTTATTGGTCTCCACGATACAGGCTACGCCTAGTGTGGAGGCCGCTGGTAAAATTGTTATCAATTTCTTTTTGGTAAATAAATATTTTTTCATTTTTTTTTCTTTTTTTTCATCATCAAATGGAGAACCTACAAATACGTGCTAACAGCTGACATTGAGAAAATGTATAGCCAAATAATTATCCATCAAGATCAACAATGTCTCCAAAAAATCATCTGGAGGGCGGCCGCTGAACAACCACTTAAGGAGATGCAGCTCTGTACGCTAACGTATGGCACCAAAGCTGCACCATTCATTGCGAGATGCGCACACTCCGACAACTATCCCCTTCCGCCCGGACCTTGGTGACGAGTTGACGTGTTAGCTGCTACATACTAGAGCCTTTTTTACAAATTTAATTCAAAATTCAACCAAATAAATCAAGCTCAAATATTCGGAGTGCATAAATCCAAAGAGTCCGCAAATTCTCACACCGCCGTACCAAGCCCCGCCGAACCAATCATCGTGCCATCTCACTCAATCGGACCAGTCTAAGTGCGTGAGTCACTTTTCAACTTACACACACAAGCGCTTGCAGCTACCTTACGCCACTGCTTAAACTGCTACTTCCCCGTCATAGTTGCCTGGTACCTCGAGCCCAGGTGCGGGCGCTTGCGAACACAAACGCTCTAGTTGAAGACTTATATTTTTAGCTTAGACTTAGCTCTTATAATTAAGACAGGCGGCTTTCTATTAATTTTGCTTTGTGAATAATATTAGGAGGCTGTTTGTATGAGCAAAATGTTACGTACACCGGAAAAAGAGAAGGCGGGATCGGATTCCGATCTTTATAAGAAAAAGGAAACGAGTACGGAACAAGGGTCTGCCGGTCGAAAGAAACGAAAAATAGGTGCTACTGCTCGTACACTATCCCAAGAGCACAGCGCTCGGTACTTAAAGTGATCTCATTCAAGCCTTTCCGTTACCCAACCACCGCTCTCTACAAGGAATGTGAAGTTCTCTCTGTTAGAAAATTATTTATTCTGTACAATATCATAGCATTTCATCAGACCCTGCATTTTGATTCGGAGAATCTTACAGAATCTAGAGCAACCAGAAACATTCAACTACAAATGTGTCGAAGCGCGAAAAATTGACAAAATTTTAAAATTGTATGCCCTAACAACTCCTAAATGCAAGAAAGCTGTATGTGAATGGCTCTTGGACCAGGACTATGCCTCTACAGAAGCTTTATTAACTGCCCTGGCATAAACAATTTACAACACCAACCTATTCATTTTAATTATATCTACTCCTATTAATTTCACATAATTTTATTAAACTACATCGATAAAACATCAATATAACATTACTTATTAATATTATCATACTTATATAATTTTCCTAATATATTCCCACATCTCCAAGCTTCCTTTTACAACAAACAATATAATCTATTATTAATTCATAATTCTTATAGTCATAAGTGATTATTGTATAACAATCTTCAACTTAGTTCGGCGGAGGGCATTAGTACGCCATATCACAGTTCATCCTAGTTTGGGTACTAATGTTGTCCAATTATGAATTTAAAATTGTTAAAATTACTACTTTTATGATTGTGATTATTTGTACATTTATGTTGTTGTCTAATAAATATATTTCAATTTCAATTTCAATTTCAATATCTCAAGATAAAGGCAACGCTTTCCCTATAGCACAAAAAGCGCTACAACATGAATGTTACATAGATGACGTCATTTCAGGTCACCATAGTTTTGAAACAACTAAACAACTGCAAAAGGAGCTCTACGAGCTGCTCAAGAAGGGTGGCTTCATTTGACGAAAATGGGCGACTAACGATCAATCTATTCTCAAAGAAATGCAAGAGATAGATAAAAGCCACACTAACTTCAACTTTAAACAACAAGAGCTCAGTAAAACACTAGGACTCGCATGGAGCGGCGAAAAAGACACGTTTTATTTCAATTATCCAGCGCCAAGCGGGGTGGGTCATACGTTTCGCAAACACAGCGCAAAACAAAATGAACTCGAAGTGCAATGAACTAAACTTGAATGAAATAAAACACGCGACCTGCAAAATTATTACAGCAGTACAAGAATATAATTTCAAAAAGGAGATAAAAACAAGAGTGTTTAACGAAATTGTATTAAAAATAGTTCACACATTAGAAACTAGATGTCACTAGTAAATCTGGTCGAATCCTGAAACACGGTGACGAAAACATACGGCTCGTAACGACCATCGGACCTTGTATTTTTTACATTTGAACTCAAATCCAATATACCATTTCTAACATTGGTAGTTGTTTGTTTTCCAAGAGACCTTCATTCACTGGTTTAGCGCCGCATTCGCACGGTTCAGGGCTCCGATCTGTTCTAGTGAACATTTTGGTCCTTCGCATCCGGATATCTGGCACAAACCTAAAACTCTTATTTTTGGTAGTGGAGCCCATCCCACCGGGGCGATTTCGGTAGAGGAATCATTGCAGTGGCGGCAGGGGTGCCTCATCTCATTTGTGAGACGAGCACAGTATCAAGCGCCCTAGCTCAGGATGGAGCTAGGTGTGCACGCAGCCAATCTGTACCACCAGTGAAGCAGCAAGCAGCAGCAGCGGCAGTGGCCAGCTCAGGAGGGAGCTTTGCCATGAGCCATCTAGGGAGGTGTAGACTCAGGAGGGAGTCAGGCACGTATCAAGCAGAGACAGGACCGGAGGGTGAACAAGGAAATTTGGTGATGTTAAATTGGACTTTATTACAAGCAGTAGTTTAACTTAGAAAATTTTGTAGATTTAGGACTTAGAATAATTTTAAGAATTCCGTTCCGACGGGGAACCTATGTCCGATTTTTGAAAATTATTTAATCTCAAACACTTCACAATAAAATATTTGGACTTAGAAAATTTTCAAAAATCTCAAACACAGGAAATTTTTACAAAATATTTGGACTTAGAAAATTTTCAAAAACTTTTAAAACTTGTAAAATTTTTAAAAAATGTCTACCATGGAACAACTTGTGTTTCTTCAAGAAGATGCAAGTTCTAGAATTGCAAAAGGGCTCTCTAATTTTAAGAAATCACCTAAGTCGCGACTCACTAGGGAGTATGTTCAAGCCAAACTTGGTTCATTAGATCTTGTATGGGGACAGTTTGCACAGACACATGTTGAACTTTTAAAAACTTCGAATCTTGCACTCTTGAAGGAATCACAGTACATGACGAAAGAGATGTACGATACCACTGAGGAGTAGTACATCGAATACTTTTGTCTTCTGAAAAAAACCTTGCCCAAGGAGGCAGATCCAATGGCGGAATCAGAAGGCAAAACTGGGGGGAACAAAAGCTATGCCACATTGCCAAAAATCGTTATATCTAAGTTATCTGGGAATTCTAGTGAATGGGGTACGTTCCGGGATCTATTCCAATCCTTAGTCCATAACCAAGACATGGACAAAGCTATAAAAATGCAGTATCTTAAGGGTTTACTGGGGGGAGAAGCCGAGCAGTTGGTTAGGAACATAACAGCAGCAAATTATGACCAATGTTGGGCGACTCTAAACGAGCGATATAATAACAAAAGATATCTGTGTAATACAATCTTAAAGCGGTTATTTAACCAACGTAGCAGTAACATGGAGTCTGCATCTTTTCTGAAAGAAATTTTAGATAACACTACAGAGTGTATAGGTGCATTGGAGAACCTAGGGATAGACATATCAACCTGGGATTTGATCTTAAACTATATGACTGCGTTGAAGTTGGACCCTGAAACAAGAAAGCAGTGGGAGCTACAAAGCGCGAACTGCAAGGGCAATGAACTTCCTACTTTCAAAGAATTCCAAGAATTCTTAATTCAGCGGTTTCGGGCTTTGGAGTTCGTGGGTATGGGCTCCAGCTTCAACAAGTCGAAGTCTCCAGTGAAGTCCTTTCATGTAGTATAGCACAAGAGGCCTATACTTCTGTAACGTGTAAATTTTGTAAAGGCGACCATAAGCTAGTACATTGTAAGAAGTTTGAAAGCGAAAAGGTACCCACTCGTAGGGTGTTTGTAGAAAAACAGCGCCTATGCTTCAACTGTTTGGGTGAAGGCCATTCCGCCAATAACTGCCGTTGCCGAATCTCTGTCGGGTATGCCGTAGGCGGCATCACACGTTTCTGCACCTTACGGGGGGAGCCTATTCACAACCAGCAGAAAGTAGCGGTTTACCTGCGGAAGGTGGTAATGTTGAAAAAGTACCAATGGTTTGCTTCGCATCTGGCGGAGGGAAGCCTTGTAGTCAGATATTATTAGCCACTGCTCTAGTAAAAGCTGTTACTCACAAGGGCGACACACGAGTGGTCAGGGCTTTACTAGACCAAGGTTCACAGGCGTCCTTTATCACTGAAGCAACAGCCCAACTTTTAGGCCTAAAGCAGACACCTGTTAGGCGAGTAAGCTCAGGTGTAGGAGGAAACCAAACGCTAGCTTCTAAACATATGGTCAAATTAAATATATCATCGATGCGAGAAGGATTCCAGTGTGTCAATCTCTCACTGGACGTGTACGTATTGAAGTCCATCACAACCCTACTTCCAAGCAAAGAAGTAATTGCTACAGATTGGGTATGCAATTTACCATTGGCTGATCCAATGTACAACACGCCAAGCAAAATAGATCTTCTTTTGGGAGCGGAAGTAGTTGGTCAAGTGATGCGGGATGGAATTCAGAAGCAGGGATCTTTGTTAGCTCAAAACACATCATTAGGGTGGATTTTATCAGGAATGGTAGGATCAAATTCGGACCAGCAAGCAACGAATTTGATAACCATGCATCAACTGTGTTTTGAGGAGGATCAACCACTTAAGAAGTTTGGGGAGTTAGAAGCAGATTCTAAAACAAGCAAAAAGAAACTCGCGGAAGAAGAGCAGCGTTGCGAGAAGTTCTTTGAAGAAACCGTCACGAGGGATCAGGATGGTAGATACATTGTAAGGCTGCCATTCAAAACAGAAAACCCTGATATGAAAATAGAAAAATCAAAACGAATAGCTGAGAAAAGATTGACGTACTTACTCGTAGAAGCAAAGCCAAATAAAGCAACTGATTTAAAATCAGAATTGGTTACATTCGGTACGACATCTGCTCCGTATTTAGCGGTTAAAGTTTTGCAGAAGGTAGCGCTCAACGAACGATCAATCTATCCAGCAGCAGCTGAAAAAGTAAAAGGGGATTTCTTCATGGATGATCTACTCACGGGAAGTGATGATATCGAAACAGCAATGAGACTATTATACAGAAAAGAATAATGTACTTGGGAAAGAAGGGTTTGAGCCACAGAAATGGTCAAGCAATAATGAAGAACCTCTAACAAGCGACCATCAGAAGCATTCCATACTAATACCAAAGAAGTCGCCTAAAGTTTAGCTTATAACAGAAACAGATGGCACTTTATCCTCCCACTGTCTCCAAACATCGGTGGATTGGGGGAAGCCGGGGTAACGGGGTAAGTCTGCAAAGGGGTAAATTTAAATTTAATTTGAAACGTGAAAATAACATACAAAGAGTTGACGACAGTTCTAATACAAATCGAAGCTTGTCTTAATTCTAGACCGCTATCACTGGTTAAAGCAGAGGGTTATAAAGCTTTATTACCTTTTCATTCTCTCGTAGGGAAGCCGCTACTTACTGTTTCCGATCACTCTTGAGAGTTCAAACATGGGAAGATTGCGTCGTTGGCAACTTACTCAAAAAATGACCCAGGACTTTAGGCGAAAGTGGTCTCAAGAGTATCTCTCAGATGTCATGCGTAGATACAAATGATCTTAACAAACTCTAGAGACTAAGGTAGGGGATTTGGTACTAGTGAATGAGGAAGGCTTACCTCCTTCTCGTGGGTTACTTGGCCGAGTGATCACAAAATATCCTGGTCTAGATAACATCACTCGGGTGGTATCTCTTCGCACCAAATCAAACATCATAAAAAGACCCACCTCAAAACTATGTATGTTGCCTATAACAGACTAGCAAGTTATAATTTAGGATTAAGCATCTAGGAGTAGAAGATTTTGTTTTTTACTTTTGTAATTAACTTGTTTGTGTGACTTCAACCCTGCTAATTTGTTTATTTTATAATTTATCTTATTGTAAAGTTTCACATTAGCTCATAGAAAGCGGAGCATAGCATATAAACTTAAGAAAGGCCAAATATTTTCAATTTGTCCATGGTGGGCGGTATGTTTAACGTAATTGTATTAAAAATAGTTCACACATTAGAAACTAGATGTCACTAGTAAATCTTGTCAAATCCTGAAACACGGTGACGAAAACATACGGCTCGTAACGACCATCGGACCTTGTATTTTTTACATTTGAACTCAAATCCAATATACCATTTCTAACATTGGTAGTTGTTTATTTTCCAAGAGACCTTCACTGGTTTAGCGCCGCATTCGCACGGTTCAGGGCTCTGATCTGTTCTAGTGAACAAGAGTAATATTTTGAAACTGAATCCTTATCTTGACTCGGATGGAGTTCTACGCGTCGGAGGACGTCTGCAACAATCAAATCTCCCAAAAGGAACCAAGCACCCCATTCTTATACCAGCGGAGGGGCAGTTGACTCAGTTAATACTTGACAAGGCGCATCAACGAACTTTACATGGTGGGACTTGGATTACGTTAGCTTACACCAGAAGTATGTACTGGATCATCAGTGGAAATCGTGTCGTCAAGAAAAAGCTTCGCCAATGCATACGATGCCGTCGTTATTCAACCTGTCGAAGTGAACAGTTGATGGGCAATCTTCCAAAGGAAAGAATTACTCCTTCAAGACCATTTTCCCATACCGGGGTCGACTTTACAGGTCACGTGGACGTCAAGATAAACAAAGGCCGCGGGATTAAGACTTGCAAAGGCTATATAGCTATCTTCGCATGTATGTGTACCAAAGCAGTGCACATTGAAGTTGTGTCTGACTTATCCACGCAAACATTTATCGCAGCGCTGAAACGAATGTGCGCCAGAAGAGGTACACCAAAGCATATATATACTCCGACAATGGAACCAACTTTGTCGGAGCTGCAAAAGAATTACTCATAGAGTTCCAACAATACAAAAAGATGCTTTCTTCAGAGATCTTCAACGAAATAAATGATCTTCAAATCGAGTGACACTTTAACGCTCCATCCATCGGCAGGAGGTTTGTGGGAAGCCGCCATACGCTCTATGAAGAATCACCTGAAACGTGTAATAGGTCAACAAAAACTGACTTACGAACAATGTTCTGCGCTCCTTACCCAAATAGAAGCATGCGTATTGAGTATCACAGACTATTGAGTGTGGTATCCGAAGATGTGGAAGACCTGGATTATCTTACGCTTGGGCACTTTCTGACGGGGAGTCCGACGCTGTCACTACTAATAAATAAACCTGAAGAAATGAAATCTATAGACATCAGAAACAACTGGAAAATTATTGAGCTCTTGCGCCGGCATTACTGGGATCGCTGGTCTAAAGAATATCTTCATTTACTGCAGAACCGAAACAAATGGCAGCAAAGAAGAGAAAACATACAGCAAGGACAACTGGTACTCGTGAAAGAAAGCAATTTACCACCTGGCAAGTGGGCTATGGGATGGGTATTGGAACTGCACCCGGGTAGCGACAGCTAAGTGCGAGTTGTCACGCTTAAAACAAAGAACGGTGAACTAAAAAGGCCAATAACAAAACTAGCTTCGCTCAATATCAACGAAGTGGGCAACGATGCTGAGTCACAGAAAGTGATACCCAAAAATCCCAAAAAGGACAACGTTACCAAAAACAAAAGAACCAAAAAAACCGTCAACAGCCTGTTTATGATGCTTCTTGTAGCATTCACAACGGTTTCCTGTAGAATGGCAACACCAGTTGAACATTTTAAGATATCAACGCTAACTGACAACAGCCCAATCTACTTTGACCCTGTTGGAAACATTCAACTTAAGCACGACGATTGGAAACGACCAAGGTCGGGGAATTCATCAACCACTTAAAACAAATATGTACTTCGATGCCTGGCCAGAAATGCCACGGTACTGTGAAGCAATTTAACTTTGAAATGAACCAACTAAATGAATATAATCAATTATTGCTTTCTCAACATCAACAACGAAGACGCCGCGGCTACGTCGACGGCATAGGAAACCTGGCACGTACACTATTTCGAGTACTATCCGGCTCGAAGGACCAGACAAGATGTTGGGGTTATCTCCTCGATGAGGGCACTCCAGTTATAGTTAAGTTTGTAGGTAATAGTTCAACACCAAACCACTGTATATCGTCTTTAGATTGCTTAACAATTAAAGGTTAGTTAGTTAATCTGAGCTGCACGTAATAATCTGCTGTATGAGCGTTATTGACTCGTACAAATGGCAGGCTTTTTTAGAATTATTATGTAGAAACAGTCAGTATATTGGTAGTAGGTATTGATGTTTTTATGAAATAGATCTGAATAGATGAATCAGTACGTAATGCATCTACGTAAGTGGCTAAATATTTATTTATTTAATTAAAGGATCATTCGACATCCTTTAATGATATAAACGCTTAAACGGCTAGCTTAACTATCAAATCGTGAGCGCGAGCAACGAGCATCCGCAAGAAGACACCCGCGCCGCCCGACGAAGATCTACGAAAATTATTGTCGATTCGGCGAACGCGAGAGGCGCCCTACGGAGGGCGCACCTCATCGCGCGTGCGATAGCGGGGCGGCGGCGGGCGGGGCGCGGGCGGGGCTGGGGCCGGGCGCGCCGCCGCCGCCGCCACCGCCAGCGAGTCGCCGCGCTCCAGCGACCACTGCCGTCGCAGCGCACCGCCCGCCGCGCCCAGCCGCCGGTAGCGGCCGGGCGGGCTGCTGTCCGCTGACATGGCGCCCGAGCGAAGCGGCGTGGGCGCTGCGGGCGTGGCGCGGGCCGGCGTCTCGCCCCCGGAGGACGTCGAGCTCTCGTTCTCACCGTCCGTCTCAAGCAGCACCTCGTCCGACCTGCGGGCGAGCAGGGTCACGCAGGTCACGAGGCAGGTGCGTGGGTCACGGGGTGGCGGGGGATGGGGGGGGTTAGGACCACACTCACCCGAGCGGTGGAGGCGTCGGCAGCGGCTTGTCGAAACCCTCCTTGCCGAGCAGCCAGTAGGTGTGCATGGCGCCTTTGCCCTTGACCTGCACGGCGCCGCGCGCGCGCAGCCGGTAGCCACCCGCCGCCATCAGCAACGCCGCCGTCGCTGCCGACACCTGCACGCGCCACGTCGCACCTGCGCCGGATGAAGCGGTGAGAGGGTGCGCGAGGGCCGGAGAGGGGAAAGGAGAGAGTCAGGCACGCTCACCAGTGGACTCCATCCGGCTGGCCGTGTTGACGGTGTCGCCGAAGAGGCAGTAGCGCGGCATGGTGAGGCCGACGACGGCGGCGCACACGGGCCCCGAGTGCAGGCCCACGCGCAGGCGCAGCGCCGAGTCGGGCAGGTGGCGCACGCGGAAGCGGCCGGCGAGGTGCAGCAGGTGCAGCGCCATGGTGGCCACCTGCTCCGCGTGGTCGGCGGCGCGCTGCGGCAGCCCACCCACCACCATGTACGCGTCGCCGATGGTTTCCACCTTGTACACGCGGTAGCGTTCGATGGCCGCATCGAAGGTAGAGTACAGCTCGTTGAGCAGATCCACCACCTGCACGGGCGAGGAGCGCGCCGCTAGCGCCGTGAAGCCGACTATGTCGCTGAAGTAGATCGACACCGAGTCGAACTCCTCCGGCTCCACACGCCCGCCCAGCAGCAGACGCTCCGCGACGGACCTGCAAACCACCGTGGCGTCAAGATAACCTTGCCTCGCTCCCGCACCACCCCGTCCCAGGACTTACCTCGGTAGCATTCTGTTCAACAGCTGCTCGGTCTTTCTCTTCTCCATATCGAGCTGCTCCGTGCGCTCGCGGATCAACTCCTCCAGGTTGTTGCTGTACTTCTCGAGCATCTCGAACATTGTGTCGACTATGTTCACCTTCCTGTGAAAACGGGAGAGACTCCTGAGATCGAGCCGGTCGGCGGGCGAGACAGGACGGGGGATAGGACTGGTTGTCACCGGCCGCGGTGCAGGCGGCGGAAGGTCTCATGCAGACGGGGGAAGTCGGGCCGCAGGTCGGGCGCCTCGCTCCAACACTGCCGCATCAGCGACACCGCCTCGGGCGGCGCCGCGCCCATCGACACCGATGGCCGGATCAGCGGCGGCGGCCGGCGCAGCTTCTCCACGAGCTCTGCAACACGCGGACATGTGAGGTCCCTCCCCCGCGCCCCGCCCGCCCCGCCCCACCCCAGCCCTGACTGTAGAGTACATGAAAACTATACTAAGGGTGGTTGAATGACAATGCACAAAATTATATCGCTATAGCACGTCCGCGCGCCTCAGCTGCCGCTTGCAGAGTGAGCCGCGCGGGTCGACTAAACTTTATTATTTATCAGTACACTACATCCCTTCCTTTCAAAAATAAAATAAGTTTTTAGCTTACTGAACCACAGATAATTCATGTTAATAATAATAATCTGATTTCAAATAACATTTCGGTTCCAAGTTCATCTCTTCAAGAGGTGTATGTATTGTTTTCTTCTCGTAGACCATCTTATAATATTGGTCGCTTTTGTCTTCTCTCGTATGCTTCTCCTTTCCCATTTTTGAATATTTACATTTACCTGTTATATGCCTATTTCTCATAATAACAATCTTTATTTCTTATAATGAAATTACAGTATTTCGCATGTTGGTTACTATATATAAGTAGCACAATATAACATTATAATATCAAGCTCAAGTTTATCATTATTACCTAGGTTTAAACCAACAGTATATTATAATGTCATCATTTTATCATTTTTGTATTACGGCCTGAACCTATAATGTATAATTAAATAGCGATTAAATATTATTATTTCTTTTTAGTTTTAGTTAAACGCGATATGTTTTTAAAAAACTCTTTTTTTCTTGTCCAAGCATAGAACACTCGGAATCCATTTCAACGAAATGTTGAACATTAAAGGATGGAATGGAAACCTATTCTATATTCTTATTAGTATTATTATTATTGATTAGTAAGGTTTATTGAATATTTATTTTCAATATCTGTAGGCAATTTTGGCAAATAAATGGAACCACTGCAGGTACCTATTGAGCAATATAAACATAAACTCCAAATAAGAACTGTTATATTATAGAATTAACTAATTATTATGCCGGTTAAAAAAACCCTTTTGCAACTAGCTTACTAAGTATTTAGTTTTTTGCACCTACTACAATTTACCTATTATCATTTTTGACGAATAATTTCATGCATTACATAAGAAATCATAATTGAGTTATACTATTATTATTATTTATTTATTGGAAAACACTATCTATGTAGCATTCTACTTTGATTTATGTAGAATACTCGATTTTAAATTTAAGGCAGTCATGCTCCATTTTCACATACTACAAACAATAATTATTCTCTTATGTCTCTTAATTATTAAACTAGTATTTTGGTTTCTGTGTTGTTATGGCTTAAGTTTTATACTGCAAATATTCACATTCTACTTTTCATAATTATGCAAGTATTGACTGACACAAAATAAAACTTATCAGGTAATATTATAGTCACACGATATTTGTTGACTAAAGAAGGTTTTATTATACTTTTGTCATGTCTGTTAAACCTGGTTACATACTATACATACAACAGTCAAGATTAGTTTGAAATGCTTTTTTTTTTTTTTTTTGAACCATTTTATAACTAACCTTTTATACCTAAAAGTTGTACAAAAGTGCAGATACAGATACTATAGTACAGCAGTTTAATAATATGCAATGAATAATATCGGCTAAAGTAAAATAAGTTTAGCGTATTAAACGCCAGTAAGTCAATAACGTCTATTCTATAAAATATTTTCGTTGAAGCTTGTTATTTAAGGTCATCCTTAAGAATACGGCATTGTCCACCTTCCAATGTAAAAGCATAGGTAAAAGTAAGTATTACAATTACAGGATCATAAAACAAATACCTGCATTTTATTTTATAAATTATTTACCTTCAAGATTCAAGCTTTACTGACGTGTCGTCATCACTGACTGTAGATGTCGTCGATAATAATGCATCTATTCTATTGTCTGACACTCTTTCTGGTTTAATGGCATAAGAAATGAGCATTTAAATAATTAATAAGATCACTACATTTATAATTACAGTACACACATCGGCATTGCCAATTTACTAAGGTACTTTATTGCACATTCATTATAATACCTAAATAATAGGATATGTATAAGTAGGAAAGAAAAACAACATTCTTTATAAGTTGTTATTTTCATCATGAACTAATTTAAATAATTTTTGTTATTCAGGTGTGTGATTCAGCTATGAGATACTTAGGTAGGTCAGTTCACTCATGCCACAGAATACAGAGAGGACATAAGCTTCACTCCGCGCAATCATTTAAATAAATAGCGACTTTAGCTGCTACGCAATAAAGTGCTATTCAGCTCGCACCGAACTCAATGCCTAACATTTATATTAACCTACACCTTGCATCCCTTTCTATCGTATAGCTCTATCTCTACTGAAGTGGCACGTGTAACGTTAGGGTTGTCTTGAGAATTATTCTGTGACGAATAATAATAACCTGGTCGCCGACGGGCAGCAGCGTCGGCGGTGCGAGAAGCTGTATCCTGCGATCCCCAACCCGCATGCCCAGCGTGGGGATTATGGGCATATCCCCCTTCTTATAGGGGAGGCCTATGTCCACTGCTGAACATAGGCCTCACCTATAGGCTGTTGTTGTTGAACATTTTACTATCCAGTTACCTAGCCACCTATTTCTTTTTAGGAACAATGATAATTGAAATAATATCTACCTACCTAGTATTAGATCAGAAAACTATTTTACACTGGCTGGCTGCATTAAGAGCTCAGAAAATAGGCATACCTACTAGGTAGGTACTTGGGTCCTTAACACTTACTTAAGTGTTTAGGTGTCTTGTGTACGAAAACTGAATAATCACTGTTTAAGGTAGGTACATCATGCTAAATCTTAAGAGAAATTTTAGTAGGTAGGTACCTACCTAGATATTTGCAAGAGAAAAAAACAACATTTGGTTTGTAGGTAACCTAGGTATCTATATATCCTAGTTTTAGTTGTTAGTACACCTACCTTTAGGTAACTTACCACATCGATTTGTCTACCTACACCTACCTACCCGACTGTTTTTAAGTAGATAACCTACACTGCCTACTTAAAGTTAAACCAAATAAAAACGTACCTAGCTTGGGTTTCTAATCTTGCTCTCAGTCTACATAATCAAAATCATAATACCTACTTACTAAAGCACTATGTAGGCCTACCTATACCTACCAATGGCACAAAAATTGTCTATGAAAAAATACCTACATAATAATATTACGTTTATTTATGTAGGTAGGTACCGCATTCAAATAGAACTTGTACCTAAGTAACTACCTACTTAAGTAAATATGGGAGACTTTGATATCTAAACAACGCATTATTTGGTAGAAAAACTTTCAGTTCTGTACCTACTATTGGTATTATTTACATTTTATTATTATTATTCAGGCAACCAAATGCTCTGTAGACAAACTAAAATGCCGCGGCTGCTCAGGGACACTTTCGTTCCGGGCAGAACGCGGCAACCGATTAACGAACCACGCTCGAAAGGCCGGCGATGCGTAGGTATATTTTTATACCTATTCTGCGGAGTGAAAGAGGCCTGCTCATGCTCAGGTGAGAAGATATTATTTCGACTTTGTGGCAGAACCAGAATGTCAGTGAACTAATTTCGAAGGTTTGACTCAATCATTACCTTATAGTCAATTTTATTGTGGTTTTCTTTAATTTAGTCTGTCATTTTGCTTTAGTCGTATTGTTCTGTACATATAATACTTGGGTTTTGGTTAAGTCAATTAGGTTTTTTTTTTTAGGTTTAGAAATTAGTACTTTAGAATTTTAGGTTTAAAACTATACACATTTTACATTAACTGTAAGTAAGAGTGTAAGAAACCGGAACACCCCATCAAAGGACGAGAGAGATGACATCAGAGATGTTAATATTATATTCAATATTTAATAAATGCCTTACTTTCTTAGCCAACAATATTTTCTTAAAGTTTTGATGTAAGCAAGGTAAGTAAGTACAAAATCTGGTAGGTAGTTGTATTTGGAAGACTGCTGTAGATCTGTCATCATTTAAAACAAGACCCTTTCCTCATCATGGATGGATATTGTTAATACCCCCCTCAGTACTCCAATAAGTAGGTACACAAATCTATTGGGGACGTTTAACATTTTAATCTAGGTATCGAACCCCAGTAACAGTATATTATATCAAACATCAAAATACCTGCTATTATATCAACTAGATCTAATAGGTTAGTATGTTACCTGTAGTGGTAACCTTTGAAGACGAATGAACATTTTCTAAATCGTTCCCCTCTCCCTCTTATTAATTCTATCTAGGTTCCTAATAATAAACACCTTTTATTGAGTACTATCTTATATATCGTTTTTTTTTTAATTTTACACTTTGTATGGGACATTCATAAATATACGGCGTATCTTACACATGGTCAACTGATCCCAAACTTTTCTATGTACCAGAAACTGATAACATGTACAATGTGTCATATAAAACACCCAGACACAAAACAAACATTAATGTTCATCACAAAATGTTTGTCATGGATGGGAATCGAACCCACGAACTGCAGGGGCCATGGCCATGAGACCATTATTTATTTACTTAAACTTCAGTGCGACCCTCATAATGTGTAATAACAAATTAATTGTTGTTAAGGTGTACAATTGTACCAAACTTGCTATGTTGGTACTATTTACTTCCATTTAGCTATTTACCCAGTGTATATATTAAACTATCTACTATATTTTACTTATTTATGCAAATAAATATCTTGTATCTATGTACTACTTGGATAAAATTATACCGATTTCTTTCACGTCTCCCGTTGAAGGCTTCTCCCACTTACTTTAAAGCAATTTAATGCCTGATCTTTATGGATCACGAGTAGCAATTTAATGCTTGATCTCTATGGATCACGAGTAGCAATTTAATGCCTGATCTTTATGGATCACGAGTAGCAATTTAATGCCTGATCTTTATGGATCACGAGTAGCAATTTAATGCTTGATCTCTATGGATCACGAGTAGCAATTTAATGCTTGATCTCTATGGATCACGAGTAGCAATTTAATGCCTACATAAATATAATCCTGGACGTTATCACACAGCATCATGTAGCCCCAAACCAAGCAGAGCTTGTATTATGGGAACCACATGATTGATATACTAGGTACATAGATACATTTTTTTTTTTGTAAATACATACATATCATACGTAGAAAACACCCAGACCCGAGACAAATATCTGCAGTACCTGCAAACATTTGTCCCGCAGCGGGAATCGAACCCGCAACCTTCTGCGTCTCAGGCGGGCCTTCGCCCACTGTTCCACAGAGGTCGTCAAGCCACATGCCTACTTAGGTATCTGCATAACATTTAAATTCCAACTACCAAAAGAAACCACCGAAAGTCGCGTTTCTAAACTAAGTGATAGTTATCACTTTAACACCAATAATGTATCTTTAAGTAAATCTATGTATAGATTCAAAGTACGGAGGTATTTATTTAGGTACTTGTATAGGTATGTTTTTTTAAACATTGATTTAGGTAAGTACATAATTGAATTTAAAACTAACAGAATAAAACAGACAATAACACTCGAAAAGTACAATGAGCTGTCTATTGTCTTAGGCAACCATTCGATGAAATAGATTTTAAACTATCTGTTAGCAGACAATTGTAGATGGTGGATCTAAATACCAAACTTGTATTAATGGATTAATTTCAGATTGTATCCTGTTTTGTGTGCCATACTACATATAGCAAACAAAGTAGATAAACTTTATTACAGCCTGCGCACATTGGACGACAAACGTCAGCGATTAGACGCTACGACAAGCTGCTGGGGACAATTTTCATACATTTTGTTCAAAGCTTTTTGCCGCACACACGGCGACCATCGCGACAGCAAGAAGCGCGACGACAAAGCGTCGTGTTTGCGAGGTCTGTTATACTTTCAATACTTTGAGTGCTAATAGTAGGAGAGGTGGTACCTCTTCATTCGACGTCAACACTAATTTCTGCGCTGATACTGATACAGTGATATTAGCGCTAGTTAAAACCCTTTCGAGTGCTGAATAGCACAACGCCATTTCTGCTTCAGGACGCAGTCAACGTGCAAGTGTATAACGTCCAACTTACCCACCGGTAGGTTATAAAGCAGACAAATAAACTGGCAAATACCAGGACCAGTATGCAGTAGGTTTTGCTGCCGAGATGCAATGTACATCAAGTTACTCAAGCTAAGTTACTTGGGCGCTGAGGGCGCACTATCATTTGTCCGTAAATGGTACCGGAGCTGATAGGTCGCTCACTTCCGCCTACCTACTACACTACCACTACCTGTAGGACAGTAGGTAAAATTAATGGTTTACTGGGACTATAAAATCAACCGTCTACGATTTTGCTTATTAATGGCATAAACTGAGGTTTAGTCTTAGCTCGACCCGTTTTCTGCTAGAACAAGAAAAGGTAAACATGCACATCTTGTTGTACCTACAGTCGGTAGTAGGTAAACTTTAGTCCAATGGAAAAGTATTTTAAGGTATTTTTAGCAAGCAAAAATTGAACAACTTTATCAAGGTTATAATAAGTTACTTGATATAACACAAACGATACTACCCGCATCAACTGTTATAAGTAGCGTAGCAAAACTAACTGCTTAAGGCTTGAGTACCAGACATAATAGAAAATCTATTGTGATTCGTGTGGATCCGCGTTCCGGCATATCAGGGGTTAAGAAGGTTGTATGATTAACACAGATAGGTTGATAAGTAATTACATACATTCCCTTCTTCTTTTTACTTCTTTAACCATGGAATGAATTCATTTACATCTCTAAACACTCAATTTTTCAACTGATAACCTCTAATATTTTTTTTTATCAAGTCGGGTATTTTTATTATTTTATACTTTATTTTTACGTACTTGATCCTCGTCGCCAATGTAGAGTACATGAAAACTATACTAAGGGTGGTTGAATGACAATGCACAAAATTATATCGCTATAGCACGTCCGCGCGCCTCAGCTGCCGCTTGCAGAGTGAGCCGCGCGGGTCGACTAAACTTTATTATTTATCAGTACACTACACTGACGCTCACCCTCCGGCGACAGCGGCAGCATGCAATAGGGCTCGCCGCGCACGATCACCTCCTGCATGACGATCGCAAAGGAGAAGACGTCGCCGGGCTGCGAGCCACGCGAGCGAGCGGTCTCGTCACGCAGCAACTCCGGCGCTGTCCACAGCAGCTCTGCAAGCGAGAGGCGGCATCAACGAGTGCACCCGCGCGAGCTCGGCGCGCCGTGAGGGATACGCACCCCGGGCGGGCGGCGGAGGCGGCGGAGGCGCAGGCGGCGGCTGCGCCCGCGCCAGCGCCGGCTGGCCGTAGTCCGTGACGCGCAGCACCCAGCGCGCGTCCACGAGGCAGGCGCGCGACGACAAGCGGCCGTGCACGCGCAGCGGCGACGCATGCAAGTAGCGCATGCCCTTCACCAGGTCCGTCAGCAGAGACAGCCGGAACGTCCAGTCCAGCGCGATGTCGTCCCGCACCAGCACATCTTCCAGTGTGCCTCGCCAGCCAGCCGCCCACACCAGCGCGCCGCGCGCCGCCGCCCAGCCTGCAACACGCGTCCGCGTCACACGGCTGCCTCGCGAGCTGGCCGCGCCCGAGCGCCACCCACCGATGAACGGGTTCAGGTTCTCATGACGCAGACTTTGCATCACGAGGAGCACGTCGACCGCCCTGCGCTTCAGCTCGAGCGAGCCCGTCGGTTGCAGGTAGCGCACCAGCACTGGCTCGCCCTGCAACGAGATGGAGCCGGTCAGCCGTCGCTCATCAAACTTCTTACCTCGACAAAAACCACTGCTCAAAGCAAAAATTATAGGTTCGTTTGGATAAAGCATGGAAAAATACATGTACGCCGTGATGACTCTTCCAAAGTGATTATAATCAGAAACGAAAATGATTTAAACAAAATTGTCTAATATGTTTGCAATACCAATGTTCCATTATTAGAATCAACTTCCTATACTTTCCCCTTACAAGCTCATACATCAGTGCTGTAGTTCTATTACTGCACAAAACGTTGTGCACCCCTGCTTTGCTATTTACTTGTAAGGAATGCAATCACCGCACCAATTTGGCCAATGTTGATATAGAGGAAAATATGCCTGCCTCGCTCCCGCATGTTCACATTGTATGCTGTTGCTCTCATTTACGCTCACTCGCTAACCTTTGTCCGCTATTTTTTTTACAAATCTACCTTCGCACACCGCCGTATTGTCGTAGTACTTTTTTAACTAATTACTTTTTAAATATGGTATTTGTTAACTGTTTCATAGCGTGTTGCTATGTTTATTTATTTCACAATGGGTTCGTTTGATAAGCATGATCAAGAACTGAGTATTTATTATCAGAATGTTCGCGGACTGAGAACTAAAACTGAATCAGTTCTTCGTAAAGCGTGTTTGAGTTCGTACGATATTATAATATTTACCGAGACATGGTTAGTGGATGGTATTTCTAATTCTGAGTTTTTGGATGATCGGTATTTAGTTTGGCGCCGTGACCGTGATTATACCTTAACTGGTCAATCGATGGGTGGAGGTGTGTTAATAGCTACTCGCAAAGACTTGCAAGTTAGGTTACAACCCAATTTTAATTTATCAGCAGAAGATATTTGGCTCTGCGTACGACTAAAGCAAGTAAATACGCGGAAGTGGGTTAATTTATTTATATGTGTAATTTACTTATGTGAGCAAAAGAATGATCTCACATTTAGCTCTCAGCTCAACAACTTTCCCACTCAACTAAATCGATTAGTCTCTGTTAACCCTTCAGATGCATTTCTAGTAGTCGGTGACTTCAATTTGGGCTGTATTGTTTGGTTACCTACTGATGATGGCAGTTTTTACCCCACAAATATGGCTAGTGCAGATGAGTTGATGTTGACTGATGAAATGAGTGCTCTGAATCTCAGTCAATTCAATGGAATTGTCAACCAACGAAGCAGATTATTGGACTTAATATTTTCTAATCAAACTATTTCAATTACTGAATGTTTGGATCCATTAACGCCCGTTGTTGATTCACATCACCCGGTCTTGTTGATTAGTGCAACGTCGTTTGAAACCCCCGTGTTAGATTATGCGCCGCGCATACGATATTTATTTGACAAAGGTGATTTTGAATCTATAAATAGTGCTATTAATGAAATTGATTGGGCTAGTGAGTTCTCGTCCCGTTCAATTGACGAATCTGTTGACTTCTTTAATAATGCTTTACTAGATCTTCATAATAAATTTATACCTATTAAAAAAAAAAATAACAATAGTTCGTATCCCATATGGTATAGTTCAGCACTCAAAAAAGCAATTAAAGAAAAGCATAAGTTTTTACTTAAATACAGAAAATATGGTAATAAATCAGATGAATTAACTTATAAGTTACTACGCGATAGAGTTAATGCTCTGGAATCTGCAAGTTATCAAAAGTATATTCGACTAACTGAGTACTCTATTAAAAATAACCCCAAATACTTTTGGACCTATGTTAAAAATAGATCTCATTCACATTCTATGCCTAGTTCAATGAATTATAATAAAGCTAATGTTTCATGTGGTAGATCCATTTGTAATGCTTTTTCAAATTATTTTCAGTCTACTTTTCTTAATTCTTCTGCAGTTAATGTACCAAATATTGTAAATGATTTATTTTTCAATGATCAGTCAACTTTTGATTCATCTTCTGATATCAGCAGCATTGAAATAAATACTTCAGAGATAAAAATTCAATTTAATAAATTAGACTCATCTAAAGCACCAGGTCCGGATAATATTTCATCTAAATTTCTTATAAGATGCGCTTCCTCAGTTGCCTATCCTATTGCTCTTCTTTTTAGTAAGTCTATTGCTTTAAGTACTGTTCCTAAGCTATGGAAATCTGCATTTATTACCCCAGTACATAAGAAGGGCTCTAAAACTGAGGTCATCAACTATAGACCCATATCTAAACTTTGCATTGTTGCCAAAATCTTTGAACGTATAGCTTATAATCAAGTTTACTCTGCTTTAAAGAACTCTTTTAGTCCTTTTCAGCATGGATTCCTAAGAGGAAAATCTGCCGTTTCGAATCTTATTCTTTTAAATGACTATATTACTGAAGCTATGGATTCCGGTCAGCAAGTGGATGTTGTTTACACCGATTATAGCAAAGCTTTTGACAAAATAGATCATAATACCTTATTATTCAAGCTTGCCAAGTCCGGTAAACGAGGTGATTTGCTGAGGTGGTTTTCATCCTATATTGACAATAGATCCCAGGCTGTCGTTATCAATAATTATATATCTAGTTGGGTTCCTGTCCCTAGCGGAGTTCCTCAGGGATCTCTCCTAGGTCCACTACTTTTTATCATTTATGTAAGTGATATAGACGCCTGTTTTAGATCTTCTAATCTTCTGTGTTTCGCAGATGATATGAAAATTTATTCTACTGTATCATCTGATCTGGATATGTTCTACATTCAGGAAGATCTAATTCGTTTTGAAAATTACTGTCGTATCAACAAGCTTGAGCTAAATCCCACTAAATGTTTTGTTATGACATTCACTCGAAAATTCAAAATTGTTTCCACAAATTATACCTTACATGGCCAAGTTCTTTCCAAACTTGAAAGTATGCGTGATCTTGGGGTGTATCACGACTCCAAATTACTTTTCGATATTCACGTGGATAAAATAGTCTATAAAAGCTTCTAAATCGTTAGGGTTTATAATGCGACTGTCTAAGAACTTCATGGACATAAAAACCATGAAAATACTGTATTGTACCTTCGTCAGGAGCCATCTGGAGTATGCTTCTCAGATATGGAATCCTTGCTACGATAAATACATCGATCGTATTGAAGCTATTCAAAAGCGGTTTTTGAGATACCTGTGCTTTCGAACAAGGATTCCATATCATTCTGGGAAGTATATTGATCTCTGTAAGAAATTTCATTTTCTGCCCTTGCAAAATCGGCGTGATATTGCAGACTATTTATTTATATTAAAAAATTTATCTTATGATTACGATTGCCCTGAGCTACTTAGTAAATTAAGCATTAACATCCCCCACAGAGTACTTAGGCTTAATCCTCCTCTTTATGTCTCTAGTGCCTCTTCTAACTACAGGCAGAATTCATACATGGTGCGAGCGAGCAGAATTGTTAACAATTTCAGTAAGTTGTTGGATATTGATCCCTTCTGTTTCAGCATTCCTAAGGCAAGGCGGTGCCTATCCCTTAACTTCTTTTCAGGGTAAACTATGCATAATTTTTTTTCTCCATTCCTATTATATGGTTTTCTTTCCTGTTTTATTTCAGCTTAAGAAGCACGCAGAGTATTCAGATTAACATGAAGTTTTTGTTTTGTGTCCACATTTTAATCACAATTATGTAGCTACTAGTGAAAACCTGTAACTGGCTTTCTGTCACTAATCATTTATGTTAAGGATATTATCTTTAGCTGTTGGTTTTCCAATAAATAAATAATAATAAATAATAATAATAATAATAATTGCCGCACCACGAGGGGTGCCCCTTTCGGTTACCTTGTATCGGACGTGACGGTCGAGGGCCGCAACGCGATTTACGCTGCAGGTGGAGGAGGGTAGCGAGGGCGCGCGCGGCGCCGGCGCCGGCTCTGCGAGCAGGTCCGCGCGGGCCGGCGCCGAATCTGGCTCCGGTGCGCCGAATTCGTGCAATCGCCGCAGCCAGCACGAGAGCATCGTCTCCATGCCCTCGCCGACGCGGCGCTCGTCCGCTGGGAACGAGAGGTCTGACGGCGCCAGCAGCACGGCGTCACGCGCGCCGCCTCTCGCCGCCGCAAGCCGCCACGCCAGCATCGCCAGCAGCGCTACGCACAGCGCCAGCGCCGCCGCGCCTGCACCCAGTGCGGCGGCGCCCGCCCACGCGGGCCAGGCGCGTCTCACGCCTGGCGAGCCCGCCGGGCCCGTCAACCCGCCTGACACGTTGACGCGCAGTGCGGGCTCCGAGTGCGCATCTAGCGGGCGCTCGCGCACGGCAAGCAAGGCCGCCCGGCGCCGCCAGGAGGCGCCGGGTGCGCGTTCGTACAGCCGCAGCGACACCCGCGCCTCCTCAAGTCGCGCGCGCTGCGCGGCTTCGGCGCGCTCGGCAGCTGCGATCGCCTCCGCCAGCGCAGCCGCTGGCTGCGCGCGCACCTCCTCCAGCTCCTCGGCACTCAGCAGCAGCAGTAGCGCGTCACGTGGCAGGATCGCCTCCGCCGACGCTAGAGGGTCGTGTGGCGCGGAGTTCGAAGGGGTTTTCTCGTCCACGTGCAGCAGCAGATAGCGCTTGGCACTGCGAGCCGTCTCCAGCGTCTCGAGGTTCACTCCCCGCTCTCGAGATACACATAAAATTACAACTGGAAATACAAAAATGATTAGCCGAGGGAAAAACATTTTACGTTTTACTAATGAAACTTTTTGCTGGTAAGTATTTAAATCAAATTAGACAGGGGGCCATTAAGGTATGGGGTTCCAAAAGGAAAAATGTAGGTAGGTATGTAATCAAAATAAATCAAATAAAAATTTAATTTTTATTATTATGACTGATTTTTTTATATCTGAAATGACGTTGACGGGCTGCCTTCGAGAGCCGATCTCATCCCGGCATTCGGGTCTTCTTCCCTCCGAATGTGAATGACTTCCACCCCGCGCGTTGAAGGATCGTACTCCGCTGATCATTATCAGAAGCCTCTACTAGTGCCTCCAGCAAAGTGTTTGTTGTGACGGCCGCGCACCGCATCTCTGGCCAGCGTACACTCGGCTATTCCGAAAGGAAACCGCATCATCAAGACTGTCCATCAGTGTTTTGGATCGCAGTGTTTAGGGTTCCGTACGTACCTACGTATCACATCGCGCCTACGTACCAACTTACGGTGGCAGTTTGTTTGTATGGTTTTATATACCTACGTATTCAGTCATATTACAAACTTATAACTATTTAATATTTTTTATGTTCGTCCCTTGCTCTTGTTGTTAGGACATCCGCGTGGTCGGATAGTTGTTCCGTACCTATTTATTTATTATAACGCATTTAATAAAAAAAAATCCCTTTCGTACAAACGCATGTTAGGGTTCCGCGTAGTCGGGAAATTCGTTCCGTACCTATATATAATGCAAGCTCATAGCGATTGATCAAGTTCGTAAAAAAAAGAAATTATAACTACGATATACAACATAAATATGGTGTCAATGAAAATTAATCCCGATTATGAGGTCAATTACAATACATTGTCTGCCTTTGACGATCATTCATGTGAGATTAAAAATGTTCTAAGTTCACTGATCCCAAACGGAGGATAAAGTAAAATTGAATTTAGAACATCGTGTGCACTATGTATGTGAATTCAAAACATCATTAAACCTATTTACTTCTACCTCCATGGTGACGAATTTACCATACAAACTTTTTTAATTTGATAAAACCTCAGACTAAGAACCTTCTTGGTGTACAAATTTTTTTTTCACTTCTCTTGCTCAAAATGTGTATCATAATAGTGTAGCTTAGCGGGCCTAAAACTTGAGTTTAATACCTCGGGCTAAAAAGTATTTTTTCTTTTTAATTTTTGTCTAAAATCATCAGCCCGTACAAGCATTCGTTCTCTTACATAAAAACTCTACTTCTTGGTGCTCCGTCAATCTTTTTTTTTGAAAATAGAACCGTCTTGGTGATGTTTTATGAAGGTTGATTAATTTTTAATAAAATTTCAGAAAATTGTCTAATTTTGAATTGTTTTATTTTCTCGCAATCGAAGTGAAAAGTTGAGTGTTTTACTCGGGCCAAAACCACCCATTATAACTCGGTCTTGTCATCCTCCCTCGCTACGCTCGGGAGTATAACAACCTCGTATATAATGGGATGGTTTAGTCCCTTGTAAAACAATCTACTATTTTTACTTTGAATGTTAAACTAATATTAATCTTTTTTTTAAATATTATTTCCTCGCTGGTGGGATGAAAAGTTACGTGTTGCACTCGAGTGCAAAGATTTTTCACCTCGTGCTCTTTTGTGTAGGATGTTAGGATTCTTCGCTGGCTCGGTCATCAAAATTGAGCATGCGGTTAAAAAGCAACTTTGCACTCTTGTATAACAAATAACTATTTCTTCCCCCCCATCTCGGAAAGAGTATAATTGCTCTTCGATATCTGAGTGCAAAAGCCGTTTAGAACATCGTGTGCTTAGTTCTGAATTCAAAAAATCAACCTATTTACTTCTACCTCAATGGTGCCGAGTTTATCATACAACCTTTTTTAATTTGATAAAACCTCAGACTCAGATCCTTCTTGGTGTACTTTATTTTTTTTTAAACTCTAACCCCCTTACTTAAGAACGCTACTTAAAGTTAATGAATGCTTATAGTTATCCCTGTCACTGTTTGTCATTATCCAACGGTAAGAGATGGCAATAGTTTAAGCATCGATTATCTTTTGAAAGATGTTCATAAGTAAGGCCATAAATGTTATAATTAATTATAATCTTTTTTTGCATTTAGTCTTTTGCTCGCTGAGGTGGGATGAAAAGTTACGTGTTGCACTCGAGTGCAAAGATTTTTCACCTCGTGCTCTTTTGATTCCCTCGCTAACGCTCAATATTCTAATCTTTTAATTTTAAAGCTTCGCTTGCTCATTCATCAAAATTAAGCACGCGGTTAAAAAGCAACTTTGCACTCTTGTATAACAATTAACTACCCCTGTTGCATTCCGAACAATCACAATTGCACAGAAACCGGCCGCTATTAGCAGCGCCGCGCCGGCCACGCCGACGCCGCCGCCCCCTACAAGTAACAACGTAAGCTCTGCGCGTTTCTTTGTGCACGCTTTCAGCCACGTTTCAAAACCCGACTCGCACTACTGAAGCGCTGGCTACTGCGAAGGTGCTAATAGTAGGTAGAAACGGTAAGGACACTTTGGTTCGCTGTCTTTTTGATCCCGGTTCTCAAAAGAACTATACAACTACTCGATGCTGCAGAAAGCACGGGTTACCTATCCGCGAGATTCGGTGGTCACCGTCAAAGGTATTGGTGGTACTTCTCAGTCCGTCCGGGGTTCCATTGACTTAATAAGAGTCTGACTCAATATACCAACAAAAGGTCTTGCAGGACCAAAATGTTCAAAAATTGCAGGATGAATAAATAATCATCATTAAACAGAAAAATTCGAAACTTGAGCTTCACATTAAGCAATTAGAAGACGAGCTCCGAGACGTCACCCTCCGCCTAAATGGACAAGACAGTGTAAATTCAATTACCAGTACAGATAATATCACAAAATCAGTTACTGAGAAATGTACTAGAGCAAACCAAAATGATACAGATCATTCTGAACTTAACGAAATAAGATGTGCTTTACAATTTAAAAATGCTGAATTAAAAACCCTGCGGAAAAAAATTAAATTATCCAAGAAAAATAGCGACACTGTACACAAAAATTTAAAAGAGACATGCCCAAAACATAGAATCAAGACTCTTGAACACAGTTATGATAGTCTCTTAGAAAAGTCAGAAGCACAAGTTAGTCTCTTAGAAGAAACTATGAAAACCTTGAAGGATAGAATTAAGATCCTTGAAGAAGATTGCGCTTGCTTAACAAAATCCTATGATAACCGAAACATCGTGAACGATACTAAAGAAAATGAAAATCGTGAATTACAATAAAGCTATAACGGAGATGGAGAAAGTGTTAGAGGAAAACTCTGTTCACGATATGAACAAAATTGATGGAAGACGAAGCATATCTAGTTGTGAGATAGAGTCACTGAGTGAACAGTTAAAAATTACAATTATAATAGGAAACGAATGTGTCGAAGGTCTTGGAACAGAGTTAAACTATTTAATGAAAGATAATGTCAACTACTGTTGCTTTACTTATAGAAATGCCCCATCAACTCATCTGATTCAGGCTGCTAGGCGAATGGCAGACAATAAAAGGAACAACATCGAAAGTATTGTGCTAATCATGCGGAAAATACCATTGAAGCATACTAATACTTATAATACCTATATAGAGAATCTGATAGCTCTTCACGAGTATCTGAAAGAAAAAAATATTGGTCTTGTTTGCACAAATATACCTTACATAAAAAATAATACATCCAGACAATTCTTCATCAATAAGAAGATATTCGTATGTAATATTAAATTGCATAACTATACGGCTTATGAGAAGTCAATGGACGTAATAAATTTGAGCAGCACGAGCCATAACATCAAACCCAAGAACTTCAGGACCGTGATAGTCAACTATATAGCCACCTACATATCAAATATCAACACACAGCATAGCAACAAACTGATCCGAAGCTCAGAGCTGGTGTTTTTTAAGGAAAAACAGACGATGCTCATGTTATCACCATAAAACACGAAGTAGAATCTCCAAAACCAAAACTGCTTATAATTGGTCATCAAAATGTTGAAGGAATTTTAGATAAGTGTTAAGACCTGAGTATTTTTCTAGAACAAAATAACATTGATATCTTTTGTGTAACGGAATCATGGTTAACCGAATCCAATATAAGCGTGTGTGAAATAAAAAATTACAAAATTCCTAGTAGCAGTACTCGCAAGAATTATATAAGAGGTAGTACAATTATTTATGTTAGAAACAGCATGAAAGCTAAAAATAGGCAAGATATCGTGGGTCTTTCAATAGATAAAGAGTTCGAGGTTGGATGTGTGGACTGAGTGACATGATTGTGTTAGTTGTATATAGATCACCATCAACGATCATAGGACCTTTTATTGACAAACTAGAGGAATGTTTAGAAAAAAATAGCAATAACAATAACAAAACCATTATTTTATGCGGAGATTTTAATATCCACTTTCCATTAAAAGAGGGCGTATCTCATCCTTTAACTGACCTCTCGAATAGTTTTTTTCTTAAACAACAAATTTTTGAATACACAAGAATCAAACCTACCACAAAATCATGCATAGATAACTTTTTTACTGATGGCAAGGTTTCTCAAGTATCTGTTATGCAAGGCATAAAATCTGACCACAAGGCTCAAATGATAGTCATTGAATGCAATAACAAATCCACTTCTCCATGCAATAAAATTATCAAGCGAAGAACCATCACAGAAAGTAGAATCCATGAGTTGAAGCACACACTAAGTAACAATATATGTAATCTTAACCTACATAGTGATCACTTGTTGGACGACATAATCAAAGTTATTGATATATTTTTACCCATAAGAGACAAAAAACTTGACATTAAAAAATCTGACACATGGACAACTAAAGGTATACTAATTTCACGACAAAAACTTTTCTACATGTATGATTTACTTCAATATTATGATAATGATACACTAAGAGATTATGTTAGACAATTTAGTAAAGTATTTAAGAGGGTATCTGTTGCAGCTAAAACAATATATCACAGAAATCAGATTCTAGTAGGTATCAGATAATAAAATCAAAACGTCGTGGGCTATTATTAAAGAAATGACAGGAAAGTCACATAACATTGATCGTGATACAAATGAAATAAAACTACCAGGTGGGGAAAAAACACGATTAGGCGACACTGTGGCGAATCTTTTTAATAATTATTATGTAAACTTACCCGAGCAAACAACAAATACTTTAAATATAAACATAAATAGGTCTAAAGAATATGTAAAAGTTTTTTTACAAGACAAGCACATTAAAACAGAAGATACTAGAATATTCAATGCAACAAATGAAAAAGAAATTACTAAGATAATAGGTATCTTAAAATCAAAAACTTCTACTGATCATTGGCATTTATCTTCAAAAGTTGTAAAAGCAATTGGAGCTGAACTTACTACGCCTCTTACAATCATAGCGAATAAATGAGGTCGGAATTTTTCCAGACTCATAAAAGCTTGCCAAGGTCATTCCACTATATAAAAAAGGAGACAGCTTTGAAGTTCAAAAGTCAAAAGTCAAAAGTCAAAATTCATTTATTCAGTAGGAACTGTATAGTACACTTTGAAACGTCATTTTTTTTAATTTACCACCAATTCGTAACGTGACCAAACAGAGAAGAATTGGCAATAAACTCTGCTTGGCTTATATTTTTTTTAACGTCATTGTACTTAATATCTATTACATTGTTTTTGATGGAGTTGGAGGCAGTTTCATTCCAAGCTTTTTTGTCATCTAAATAATCAGATATTTTATAATAAGCTTTATTACATAGATTACGTTTAACAACATTTTTGAATTTATTTATAGATAGATTAATCACATCATTTGGGATTTTGTTAAAAAATCGTACAGACATCCCTTTAAAATATTGACTAACTTTATGGAGCCTTACAGTCGAAACAGCTAGTTTATCTTTATTTCTAGTGTTAACATTATGATAGTCGCTATTTTTCTTGAACATGTTAATATGTTTTCACACACATTAAGTTTTCATATATATATTGGCACGGCACTGTCATAACATTTATTTCTTTAAACTTAGTTCTAAGTGATTCTCTGGGGCCCATATTATAAATTGCACGAACAGCCCTCTTCTGCAACACAAATATGGTGTTGATATCTGCAGCATGACCCCACAACAAAATGCCGTACGACATAATGCTATGGAAGTAGCTGAAATAAACTAGTCTAGCCGTTTAAACGTCAGTAAGTTGACGGATTCTTTTGACTGCGTATGCTGCAGAACTGAGTCTGTTTGACAACCCATCTATGTGAGCGCCCCATTGAAGCTTATTATCTAAAGTTATGCCTAAAAATACAGTACTGTTCACAAGATTTAGATCTTCATCTTTTATTTTAATGTTAGGTTTAACTTGTTTAACATTTGGTAATATAAATCTCATACATTTTGTTTTCGTCTCGTTCAGTAATAAATTATTTACATCGAACCAGTTAACAACTTTCGCTATTGCATTGTTCACGTCGTCAAAATTAGTCTGCCGTCGCTTTAATTTAAATAAAAGTGACGTGTCATCCGCAAACAATACAATTTCGTGGTTGTCTCTCACAAGTTGAGGTAGGTCGTTGATGTAAATTAAAAATAAAAATGGTCCAAGTATTGACCCTTGCGGAACACCCATCTTTACTACAGATCCCGGAGAACATTTTCCATTTACGTCTACTTTCTGTATTCTGTCAGGTAAGAAGTGAGAAGGGCTAAAGCCATACCCCTGACGCCATAGTATAGCATAAAACTACCGTCCTATTTCCCTTTTACCTATTTTTAGTAAGGTAATTGAAAAAATTGTGTACATAAGACTAGAAAAATATGTTAATTACAACAACTTATTAAATCCTAGACAATTTGGATTTAGAAAAACTCTCTCAACTATTGACGCTATTGCTATATTGTATAAATGTGTTTTAAAACAGCTCGAATCCAAAATGCACAGCTACGGTGTTTTCTGCGACCTTTCTAAGGCGTTAGACTGCGTCAACCATGACATTCTTCTATCCAAGCTCGAAATATATGGCGTAAATGGTAAGGACTTATCCTTATGTGAATCTTATCTGACTGCCCGGCAGCAAGTGGTGGATGTCAACGGAGCATGGTCGAAGCAGGCACCTATTAAATGTGCAGTTCCCCAAGGTTCAATTCTTGGACCATTGTTGTTTCTTCTTTATATAAATGACATCAGCGCTTGTTTGTTGGAAGATTTCCAAATGTTCATGTTTGCTGATGATATATCTATGGTGATACATTGCAAAAATAAGGTTGATAGCAGGTAGCACTACCACAATCAACAACGCCATAACTAAACTAAAAGAGTTGTTTATTTGCAATAATCTCTTGCTTAATGTAGATAAATCAAATATAATTAATTTCTCTCTTAATATGAAAATTTGCAAAGATTAAATTAACAAAGACAATTTTCCACTACGTCTTGTTGACGAAATTACTTTTTTGGGCCTTAAACTTGATGCCAAACTTTCGTAGCATAACCACATTGATCACCTGGCAAAGAGGTTGGGATCTGGGCCTGTTACGCAATCAAAAAGGTCAAAGAATTTTGCGGCTAGGATGCCGCTGTATTATTTTGCCTACTTTCATAGCTTGCTGACATACGAGATTCTGATTTGGGGAAATGCGGCTGCATACTGCAGAAACGTGCCGTCAGATATATTCTTGGTCTTAAACCGAGACATTCATGTCGTGATGCTTTCAGGCAATTGAATATTCTTACATTAACAGGGGCCTATATTTTTAATTGTTTATTATATGTAAAAAATAATTACAATGATTTTGAAACTTTATCAGCTAACCATAAATATGACACAAGAAATGGAAATAGACTTCGAGCCCGGAGATGTAGATTAGAGAAAACGTCAAATCGTTTCCTAGGAAATGGTGTTTTATTATTTAATAAGCTCCCAGAAGAAAAAAAAGACCTAAGCTGTTATCTTTTAAAAAAAATGCTTAAAAAAAATCTTACCCTGAAAAGCTTCTATACTTTTAAAGAAGCGTTAGATGATGACAATTTTATAAGCTAAAATTAAGACTAGGATTGTTATTAATCAATTATTATTTTTAGACATATCATTTATTTATTTTATAAATTATAATTATTATTATTATTTTAATGACAAGGCCCCTTTACAGCCGCTACAAATAGTAACTAAGATTTAACTTGGTAACACCATGAGCTGTATTATTACAAGACCAAGACAGAACTAATTTAGTTCTCTATTATTTTTCTGTGTAAGCACAATGAAGTGTTTTGTTTATAATTTGTGAAATGTTATTTAGTGACGTAACTAAGTGTTCTTTTAAGTTCCTACAGTTAAAAATAAATGAAATGAAATGAAACTTCACATTTAGTTCGCGCCTTCGTGCGCAACCCCAGTATACCATCGACGCTCTGGTTTTAGACGAGATAACCGGTCAGCGTGCTTACCACCGAGCCAAATCGAGAACGGGACAGGAAAGCCTGCCTGCCTGTACTCATACAAAAAATGACAACTTGCGGAATTTTAATCGAGATTAGGATAGACTTGTCTATTTTTGACACTATTGACGTCGATAAATTTGAAATTGATCGAGTTTACTATCGAGCTTTTACAGTTTTGTGAAAGTAACTTTTTAGCGATCGAGGATTTTAATCATGATGAAGTTTGAAATACTAGGTAAAAAAATTAGGAGGTAGTCTGAGGCAGAACCAAACATTATTTTGGTACATAACTATGTGTTTGTTCGCTAAATTAATAAATAATCTTCTAAGTAGGTAGGTACATACAAATTATCTATTATTAATATTCACTGGAATTGCTACCTATTACAAAAACTTATTTCCGAGGTACAAATTTAGATAAATACTGAAATATGCTGCTGTGCGTTTGCAAGACAAACAACAATCTTACCCTCTTGACGTTAAATCTGGCGGGACATCTTTCAATGTCGGATAATTATAATAACGTTGAGTTATCTATTTTTAAATAAAATATGAAATATTACGAAATTTATCTAAACAAAGAAAATATAATTAATGGTAATAATTTTCGAGTATTGATCACGTTATTGACAGGTCGAAAATTTACAATACACTAATAAAAATTATATATTTTTGAGGATGTGGCTCCGCCATCTTGACTTTCGAGTGACATAAATCCAATTCTAATCCCTTTCTCGATTTGGCTCGGTGGTAAGCACCCTGTCGTCGTTAATGGACACCTTCTCGAAATTGTTTCACAGTACACATACCTCGGGCAGATATTTCAGTTGAGTAGGAACAACTTCGAGAAGGAGGCCAAGAGGAGGATTCAGCTGGGTTGGGCAGCATTTGGAAAACTACGTCGAGTCTTCTCGTGACCCAATACCGCAATGTTTGAAAACGAAAGTTTTCAACCAGTGCGTCCTACCCGTCATGACATCCGTCCACCAGTTTAAAGTAGCTCAGCGAGCTATGGAGCGAGCTATGCTCGGAGTTTAATCCGCAACGAGACTATCCGACATAGAACTAAAGTTGTCGACATCGCTCAGAGAATTAGCAAGCTGAAGTGGCAGTGGGCTGGCCATATCTGCCGAAGAACCGACAACCGTTGGGGTAAACGAGTTCTTGAGTGGAGACCGCGGCTCGGCAAACGTAGTGTAGGACGCCCTCCGGCCAGGTAGAGTGACGATTTGCGTAAGGCTGCTGGTAGAAGCTGGATACATCGAGCTCAGAATAGGGCGCAATGGCGCTCATTAGGGGAGGCCTATGTCCAGCAGTGGACTGCGATAGGCTAATGATGATGATTATGATGATGATGATGATTATGATGATGATGATGATGATGATGATGATGATGATAGGCACAAAAGTTCTTCAGTTTCATCCACCTGCCAGCTGTGATCTAAGTAATCAAAATTAAACAGTAAATAGGTATCTACCTATTACTAAAATACTTAACATAGGAAACATAAAAAAAATACATTATACAAAGAAAAAACAATATTATTTATGAATGTACTTAATCGGTAAATACCATACCTACTTGTAACGACGAACTATCATAAAATTTATCATGATATGATAAACCTCGACCGGGTAAAAACAATTTAGTCATGCCAGATAACTACAACATAAGAAGAAAAAAAAAATGTACTCTAAATACAGATAGTTAAGAAGCCACCTTAAATAAAAGAAGAAGAAAACGTCGAGATGTCACTTCACTTGACTTCTTTATTAAATGGCTTCTGGGATAGTTTTCACAATTTCGCCAGTATCAAGTCTAATTGTTCACATTATGGCGTAGACCTGGGAATATTGACAATGACACTTTAAATTTTCTCATCTTACGACATCACTCACATGAAATTTGTAAACAAAACAATACGGTTACCCACAGTGAAATAAAATAGAAACAATGAAATCATTATCAAGGAATAGCAATTTACCCGATCGAGATCAGGCTCAGCCGTCAACCGAACTACTTGTTACGAGAGGCCGCTGCACGTTTTATTTTTATTTTGGAGGGGGCAGCAACTTCCTTTACGGCCGATGCTGCCAGTGCTGCCGCTGGCTTTGTCGTCGCAGCTTGCGGAATGCGGTCCAACTCTCCAACGCTGGATACTCGATGGCGAGTCCCGTCGCCGTCGTTTCCGTTTCCAAAGACAATGACTGATCCCTGTCGCGTCCAACACTGCGCAATTCCAAAACGCTTCCGAGCCTCCATAAATGCCTCATGACGGGTTTTGGTTAAAAATTCGGACATTGTTATGCCCGAGTTCTTCAAGGCAGTTTGAGAAGATCACAACTTGTCTCGTACAGAAGCCTCCCTGAGCTTACAGAGTATCGGACGGGGCTTGTCAGTAGTGGATCGTCTCATCCGATGGCACCGGCTGATGTTAGCCTTTGAAAAGCCGGATTGCTTCAGCTTCTTCAACACAGTCTTCGCCACAACATCTACGGGATCTTTCTGAATGTTTTCCGGCACACCATGGAAAAAGAGGATCTTACGTCTCCCTCGCATCTCCAGATTATCTACCTCTTGACTGAGTCTTCTTATTTGGTCTTGCAATTGTTCCTTATATGGCACTGAACAAATATGTAGCGAGTAATTACTTTATTTTCGACCAAGAAATCACCAATACTGCTGTCTGCTGGCTGAACCATGTCAGAAAAGTTGTATCTGAGTATATGTTAGCACTCACAGGCCTTCACAAAGTTCGCAAAATTATCGTGCTAAAGTTCTTTTCGCGAGGGAAGACCAACTGTCGGAACCGTGTCGGGCCGTTTGGATTTTTTGTATTTAAATAATCTGTTTTGTCTTTGTGTAAATTTTGTTACCACTTACATATTATGTACATTATTTTGTATTAAATAGGTAGGTATTTATTATTTATGTGTGACCGACAATGATCATGATGTCAGATAATAAGTATAGACGTTAGTATTATAAGTAAATATCCTGTTTTTCTTTTTTGTACTAGGTGTTGGGTATAAATAAATGTATTTTCTTTCTTTCTTTCTTTCAATGTATGTAGAGACCGAATGATGTAAGATTTGAAGATGGCAAACTCATTTGCCAATGCTGCTGTGTCAGTGATTGGTGACTTTTTCTGCAGCAGCTTGCCCTCTAACTCTTCCATAGTATCCTTAAACATGGTCCTAATTTGTGATAGTGAATTTTGAATGGCTGTTTCCATTTTGTTTGAGTTGTAGGTTATGTGACAATATTGCAGTATAGAGAAGTGCAAAATTTAATTTAGTAGTCCGTAGTAGAAAACAGTAGATGGCAGGTAGGAGGCGGTAGTGATTAATTTAAAACATGAATTTAACATTTAACATTTGGCCTTTAACTATATTTTTATTAAATTTGAAAAAATGACTCACAAAAATATGGGTTACTTTTGTCACACCTACCGCCCAAAAAAGATCCATCAGACAGATCCATCTTGCTCTTAAACCAAGTCTATAAGTTATTCTCACCGGCCACCGGAGCAGACTGGCTTTTGCGGAGGATATGGCAGAGAAGTTCGATGAGTATAATATGTCCCTGTTTCTGGCTTTTGTGGACTGTAAGAAGGCCTTTGATTCTGTCGAAATCTGGGGTGTTCTGGAATCCTTGCAGCGATGCCAAATAGACTATTGTTATATCGAAGTGTTAAAATGTCCGTACGAAGCCGCTATTAGTGTCCGAGTACAGGACCAACAGTATAAGCCCATCCAACTGCGTAGAAGTGGTAGTGAGACAGGGAGATGTCATATCTCCGAAACTGTTCACAAGCGCATTGGAGGATATGTTTTAGACGCTGGACTTGAAAGGTGTGGGTAAAAAGATAAACGGCGAGCACATTTCACACTTAGAGTTCGCTGATGACACAGTACTAGTGGCGGAGTCCCTGGAGGAGCTGCAACAAATGCTATAAGGCCTAGCATCAGCCTCGCGAAAGATAGGTCTTGGCATGAATTTGGATAAGACCAAAGTAATATGTCAATGACCGAATTCATCCGAGACACCTTAAATTGTCGAAAAAAACTGTTACTTTTAAACATGTTTTGTTTCCTATAGGTATAGTTATAAGTACTTAGCTTCAATGTTTTGATAAACATTTTTAGTTATACATACTAAGTAAAATTTGAGTTGAATAATTACACAATTTTAGTGAAATAAGGGTAGTTTTCTTTTACTACACATGAGGAACTTGAGTATTTTATTTCAACAAACAAATTAAAATGCAGTATTTTCACATCAATTCTGCACTTAAGTCGGTAAAAATGACAGCAAAATCTTCGGAAATATTAGTAATAGCAGAATTTACTGCATATTAATTGGTTTTATAACATATTAAAAAAAAAAATGCTTGCAGTAATAGGGCCTAAAAATATTAATGGCTATATTTAATGTATTTTAAAGAAAAAATAATGTAACAATGATTAAATTTATAGATTTATTCGTATACTTTGACTTTGCATTACATGTTTTATCAATTAACCTCATTTGGATTTTTTTTTCTGGTTTCTAAACTTTAAGCGCGTTTTTCTCGAAATCGCGTTTTTTCTATTTTCGCACTTTAGGTTTGGGACGGACGGTAGATATGTACACTGCCGCACTGAGAGTTTTCTTACAAAATTTGGGGTTTAAAACGGCAACATTTGATTTAAAACATTTTAAATCGGTTGTTTTACATCTATACGCTGGATGTATAATGTACTTGGCTCTGATTTCTCATTTGTGTTTTTGATGGGATTCATGATTCTCATGCCATTGACGTCACACGTGGTGGGCGACTTGCACTTTACCGGTCTTGTTTGTGTGTGTATGTAGATGTGACCATAAAATATTTTTACATAAAATAATACCAATAGTCTGCTACCAGACGAGCCTAACCTTCCTCCGGTTCCGGGGCTTCGTCAGTGGGCGCGAGGCGGCGCGTGGCCGCGCCATCAGCCAGCACCGCGCGAGTCACCTCGCGCAGCGCCGCTGCGCACTCGGAGTCCGCCGGCGCCGGCGCCAGCGCAGCTCTCCCGCCAGCGGCGGCGCCACTCAGCCGCGCCGCCGCCGCGCCCAGCGCCGCGCCCACGGCGCACGCTTCAGGTGCCGGCACCAGGAGTGCACGCGCCGCCGCCGAAAGTGCGTCGCACGCCGCTGCACCGCCCCACCCAGCTACGCCCAGCGCGCGCCCCGCGCTCAGCGCGCCCAGCGCCGCGCGCACCCAGCCGCTGCCGCACGTCTCTGCACAATGCGCTCAGAGCTACACGCACCGGCACGGGTGTGCATTTGTGCAAGGGAGGCCACTTGGAGGTAGGGGTGCTAACCTTATCACACAATAATGATATCCTACCATATTACGAACTACTATATTAAAAACCTATCCTACCATATTACGAACTACTATACCAAATTGAGAACCTTTTTTTTTGAAGTCCGTTAAAAATAGTATGCAGTAGGTGATACTACCTACTATATGTTTTTTGACCATGCAGATTTTAAAAAATGAATGACTAGAAGAACAGGACAGATGCTGTGATGCAAAAAGGTGAGGCTCGCTCCGCTCGTTGACTTTGGTTTGCTAGATTATTGTAGTTTAGTAACTACAATTATTTAGCAAGTAATATATTATAGTTACTTAGATGCTTATCTACTTTCGTAGGCAGATATTCTCATTGTAAATAAATAAGCATTACTACAGTATGACTAAGAAGTATGATTCACGGGCTTATTGATCAAAATATGCGGTGTACGGTATCTTGCTAACCAGTACACCTAGATTGTTAAATGATAATGCTTTAAATAGGCAATAACTTGATTATATTGTCCAAATTGTTAATGTTAATTGGTGAGAACGCGCGCCCTTGGTGGCTGAATGCAGAATGATTGTTTTTGAATAATGTGAATAAAACGAAATGTTGTAGTGATTAAATTGGGTCGCACGCACTGCGCCTTTCTGCTGACCTAGGAAGATGCACGGTTGCTTGTACACGGAGATTGTATACACTATTATACAGGGTGGGGCAAATTTTACCTCATTCAGGGATACCTTATCTATTGTAGTTAGAAAACGACGCATAGTGGTAATCAGGGTTATCATCATTCTGCCAAACATTATAAAAGGTCAATTTAAAATAAGAACAGAGTATTTCCTGGCAAATGTTCGAATGGCATACACGGACTCAATGTAGTGGCGAATGATGTTTCATAGAAATTGAATGGAAAACTTTTATTTAATACAGTTGCTCAAAAAGTGACGTATTGCAGGGACGTATGGCGTTCAGGATGTGCACTAATACATACTCGTACTTGTTTTTACCTTTTCCGAACTCGGGCGTTCTCTTTCCCAACTGTCAAAATAATGTCTATTAAAAAGAAAAAAAGACGTGTGGCACTCGGGGACTGCCGCGGTAAAGCTATTGCATAGCATTTTGTATCAACTTATGCAATTATAATTATTTATTTATTTTATTTATGCAGTATTTCTTTTTCTTTGATATTAATTCAAGTTACACTTTTGAGCGTGGTAACCGATAAGAAAACATTTTTTTTTCTTTTATTAAATAAACGAGTTTCGTAGAGTCGTATAATACTCCTAGTTGCACGCACACAAACACCGTGTCGAAGACTGCCGAAAAGAAACGACGTTAGACAATGCACGGCCTTCAAGCCACACCTCCGTGCCCGTCGGAGTGGGGAGCGTGAGGTTTTTTTTCGTTACGGAATTTCTGGATTCGGTCCCCGCGCTCAAGGCCCTTGATAGAAGCTATGCAATAGCTTAAAAACCAACCATGAAGTTTTTACAAAAAAAAAAATCATAGAAGTTTTTATGATTCATGCAAATATTTCTAAAAGGAAGCTACTAATTTGTTTCAATATCAGATTTAATGATTTGATTCAATGAGTAAGGTTAGGTTTCATTTCATTTCATCTCATTATACTTCATTTTCATTTCATATCAATGAAAAATTCTATTGAAGACTTGGCTGTATGGGCATTGTTCCCTTTGCCTACCCAGAATGGGTGAAGAAAACAAAAAAAATCTCTGCTTATATTCTTTTACGGTTGGCGCCTTTTCCCATTTTTTTTTTTTATTAAATTGCTTCATTTTTTTGCAACTGTATTAAAAATAAATGTTCAGTACACGTGCGTAACCGTCATTGCACCTTGTTCCGGGTGTCAACCCTCACCTTCGGCTGCGCCTCGGCTCGGGTATACATTTGTCGGAACTCTTTGCAATGACAGGCTTTCCGCACTCATAATGAAATAAACTATTTTTAATTTTCGCGAAAACTTACGATTTGATTACTACTTACTACTTACTTACTTACTTACTTACTTACGTTACTTTGGGAAAAGTTTTCCTGTTGGGAAATAGAGTCGATTGTAACCAACTTGTTTTTTTTTTGACAAATGTCATTTTCTGGGTTTATTGTAAATTTTTTCAAAAATCCAAAACTATCATTATTTTTTCCTTCAAAATTATAAACTTATAGTTTCGTTACAACAAAACCCTCTAACTACAAAATAAAAGGGAATCAATGAGATAAAATTCGGCCCCACCCTGTATATAGTCAGACAAATCATCAAGAAATCGATACTACAAAAAAAATTCGCGGCACACTTCGCTCGCCAATTTTGTTATCTCCTACATTGTCTTGGAGTGGGCGTGAAAAACTGACTACACTAAGACTGCAGGTTTCTTTGTGACAACCGTAAAAATGACTTAGCAGGTAAATTAAATGTAGATTAAACATAGGTATCTATCTATTAAAAATAATATAACAAGAACTGTCTTTTTTAGGGGACGATGGGGAAACAATAATCATTGACCCAGATAAACTTAAAAATACATAGCAGAAATGTTCCAAAACTATGGCCGGGGTACTAAAACGAGTACAGATGAAGCTTTTGGACCGGATATTATTAGATCAGCGGTTGTCTGTGCTCTACGCAAATCTAAGACGGGTAAAGGGATAGGCCTGGATCAGGTTAAAATTGCTGTTCTTAAACTTTTCAACCTTATTTATAATTAAGTTGAAAAGATGGACCAAAGTATCGTTACGTTGATACGATGAGTTAATCGTTTGTCGTACTATAATTATTTTGTGTTATACCGCAAGATTGGTTGAAACCGACATTCATGACACTTCGTAAAAAACATAACGCAAGATGTCAAGAGTACCGAACTATTATATAAGGCATAGGATCCACGTGATTAAACCTTTTTACGAATAATTCATCATCGTATAAGATCTGTGTGCGATTTTCAATTAGACGAAAGCCAATTTGATTGATTCAGGGCCGGTATGGGCACAAGAGAAGCGCAGTTCGCATTAAGCGTACTGGTGCAGATATGCCGTGACATGCAACAAGACGTCTATGCTTCATAGATTACGAAAAGGTTTTTGATCGTATCAAACACGAGGTACTTGTTAAGATATTAGAAAACATTGGTCTTAACAGAACAGATATAAGTATTATCCAAAACATCTATTGGCAACAAACAGCGACGGTAAGTGTTGGGAAGATAAGAAACCGATGCTGTCGATATTCAACGCGGGGTATGTCAGAATGTGTAGTATCTTCTCTACTTTTCAACTTATACTGTACTTATTCTGAGGACATTAATAAACAAAGCATTAGAAGTTGTTGAGGAAGGAGTCGTTTTCACTTGTAGTGTTGTTGTCATTGTGTAGGAGTTGTTGTGTTGGTCACGCGGATAATACTGTACTGATAGCATCGGTAAAGGTAGGCCATCAAAGTTGCCGAGTGCTCCAGTAGAGTGGAATTGCGTCTAAGACAAAATGCATTATGGTCATTTCGAAAGTGGCAACTTCACAGTTAATAGTAAGTAGTAATAAATCGACAAACAGAGGGAGTTTTCTTAAAAGAGTTTCAAAGTATCGCTGTCTAGGATCTTCGACGTGTTCGCATTGAAATCACCAGGGCATCATTCATGCGAATGAGAAACATTCTGTGCTTAAAAAAGCTCAACGTTAAGCTCCGCACTAGAATCGAGCATGCTACGTGTGGCCAGTAGTGCTTTACGAGGACTGGATAATAAAGGAAGACCTTCGCAAAACAATACAAGCATTTGAAATGTGGGTGTATCGACGCATGCTGCGCACAAGTTGTTTATAGAACATCTTTAACATTGAAGTCCCAAAGAAAAGGGAGATCTTGAAACCCAGCCTTATAAGAACCATCAAGCAAAGGAAAGTGGCTACCTGGGATACATCTTGCGACTTGAGCGCTTTGACTTGAATAATTTTGCCTTTAAAGATAGTAACTACTATATTTAACTATCTTCTGAGTATATATGAGGAAAAGCCCTTTTTTTCTAGACGTAGAGATCAACGCACAGCCTAAACTACTTATGATGGAAAGCTGAAGCTTAGACGCTAAACATATAAAAAATAATTGTTATAAAAAGGTTTGTCAATTTTTTTTGTGATTTTTACATATGTAACTCGAATGTCAATTTTTTTTTAAATATAAAAACGCGGTATTTTCAAGCCTGGGATACACTAGGGGGCAAATGAAGAAACATGTTGCGGAACATGTCCCTCAACAACTACGTGAAGTTTCCCGAGACAATTGTCGCGAAACATTTTGCCGTCAGTCTAGCATTTATATATATTGTTACTACAGTCTAGTCATAGTCAGTGCTCTTAGAAATGTCGCCCGAGGAGGTTGTAGCTGCTAGTGCTGCTGTTAGTGCTGCGTACATACATAGGCCGTGAGGACAAATGGAATGGGTTTCCTGGTATCTCGCTGAGGAATTAGAAGTTGATTCTAGCAGTGAAATCGCCGAAGTGGAAAGTTTAACGGAAGAAGCTCTGATGCAGATTTTATCGGCCATTAACGAAGATGAGGTCGATGAAAAGCGACTTGAACCTAAAATATTGAATAGAATAGAATAGAATAAATTGGGTCCGGAAGTTCGATGTTAGAGCCCTTCACACCTCCAAAGAAGATATCTATCTACACTAATCTACATCTACACTAATCTACACTAATATTATAAAGAGGACAGATTTGATTGTTTGTTTGTTTGCATTGAATAGCCTCCGAAACTACTGGACTGATTTAAAACACATAATAATCTACAAAAAGTGTCGCGACAGCATATGTCTCGCTATTATAGTTATGTCACAATAAGTGTTAATTTATTTTAAAAATTTAATTGAACTGCCGGCACTGGAATAGGCTTTTTTTTTCACTCGGTATTAATCCTTATCAAAATAAATTACTTTATATTCAAGACTGTTTCAATAACTTTATATAACTTTTTAAATCATTCAATTCGGACATTCCATTCAAAAGATATCACAAGCTTAAAAATGTAAGTATAGGCATATGAAAGAACCAAGAAAAAGATGGCCCTAGTTCCCAGCCGTCCCGCTATTCCTGGCCATACAGGTAGCGGCCATGGTAACGGCGGGACAGGGGGTTCTAATAATCACCGGGCTACTTCTGGCTACCTGCAAACCTGACCCTGGCTACGTTTAACGGACGCCCACTGAGGCTCGACGAACATCTAGCGCAGTTGGCAGTGGAGCTGGAGAACATTAGGTGGCATGTTCTGGGGTTGTGTGAAGTCCGTAGAGAGGGAGAGGACACCATTACCCTAGACTCGGCCCACCTGCTATATTTCCGCGAGGGTGATCAACTATCCCAGGGTGGCGTAGGGTTTCTTGTTCATAAGGCCCTCTCTAACAACGTTGTAGAAGTCTCCAGTGTGTCGAACAGGGTAGCGTACGTGATTCTTCGGCTGTCAAAGCGATACAGTATGAAGGTTATTCAGGTTTACGCACCGACCTCGGCACATTTGGATGACGACGTGGAGGATATGTACGAGGACATATCCAAAGCTTTGCACAAAACCACGAAGGCTCACTTCAACGTTGTTATGGGAGACTTTAACGGCAAAGTGGGAGTCCGAATTAGCGACGAATCCAGTGTGGGCCCGCATGGTTTTGGGTGTAGAAATCACAGGGGGCAAATGCTGGTAAACTTTATAGAGAAGGAGGGGCTTTTCTTGATGAATTCGTTCTTCGAGAAGAAGCCCCACAGGAAGTGGACATGGCAAAGCCCCGACACTGTGACCAAAAACGAGATCGATTTCATCATGACGGACCAAAGGCACATATTCAGAGACGTCTCCGTGATTAACAGGTTCAATACCGGATCTGATCACAGACTTGTCCGAGGCTCTCTGAATATCAATCTCAAGTTTGAAAGAAACCGTCTGCTGAAGTCTCCGACCCAATCTACTCCAGATCATGGCGGGCACCGAGAAGTTTCAGAAGCTTCTTGGTGATAGTTCGTTGCTGCGGAATCCACCGATGACGTGGATGAGGCCCTACAAAACTTGGTTGGAACGCTAAGGGAGGGCATCAAATTCTGCCAAATGCAGCATAAAGGCAAAAAGTCCAAACTCTCGGATGAAACTCTTCGGCTCATGACAAAAAGACGGGAAACCACTCAGGCCACATATATATATATAGTATAAACAGCCCCTGTCTCGCTTTTGTGGACTATGAGAAGACCTTTGACTCTCTAGAAACCTGGGCTGTCCTGGAATCCTTGCAGCGATGTCAAGTGGACTATCGTTATATCGAAGTGTTGAGATGTATGTACGAAGCCGCCACTATGAGTGTTCGAGTACAGGACCAGCAGTCTAAACTCAACAACTGCGCCGCGGAGTGACACAGGAAGAGAAAGGTATGGGCATAAAAATAAACGGCGAGCACAGCTCACACTTGCGATTCGCTGATAGTCCTAATGGCGGAGTCGCTGGAGGAGCTGCAACAGATGCTGGACGGCCTACCATCAGCCTCGCGAAAGATAGGTCTCGGCATGAATTTGGAAAAGACCAAAGTCATGGTCAATGAACGAATTGATCCGAGACCTGTCGTCGTTAATGGATACCTTCTTTCGCAGTACACATACCTCGGGCAGATATTGCAGTTGGGTAGGAACAACTTCGAGAAGGAGGCCAAGAGGAGGATTTAGCTGGGTTGGGCAGCATTTGGAAAACTACGTTGAGTCTTCTCGTCACCCATACCGCAATGTTTGAAAATGAAAGTTTTTAACCAGTGCGTCCTACCCGTCATGACATACGGAGCCGAAACGTGGACACTCACAGTACGGCTAGTCCACCAGTTTGTTTAAAGTCGCTCAGCGAGCTATGGAACGAGCTATGCTCGGAGTTTCTATGAAGGATAGAATCCGCAACGAGACTATCCGACATAGAACTAAAGTTGTCGACATAGCTCAGAGAATTAGCAAGCTGAAATGGCAGTTGGCTGGCCATATCTGCCGAAGAACCGACCACCGCTGGGGTAAACAAGTTCTTGAGTGGAGACCGCGGCTCGGCAAACGTAGTGTAGGACGCCCTCTGGCCAGGTGGAGTGACGATTTGCGTAAGGCTGCTGATAGAAGCTGGATGCGTCGAGCTCAGAACAGGGCGCAATGGCGCTCATTAGGGGAGGCCTATGTCCAGCAGTGGACTGCTACAGGCTGATGATGATGAAATATCTTCTAATTGTCCTTTGGTTCGTCCTGTAGTCGTTTCATTTGCGCTAAGTATTTGGGATCGTAGCTCTAGTTTCCCACACTACAGATATATCCCTAATAACGTTGCGTACGCGACTACACTTGGTGACAAATGGCGCGACACTGACGCGGGACACGTGCGCTCGCTCTCGAGGCGGGAGCAAGCAACATGCCCCGCATCACGTACAATGTTGCGGGGCATGTTGCGGGACACTGTGCAACGTTGCAGCATCACGTATATTGAGGGTTGCGCGTCATGTTGCGGGACAAAATGTTTTGTAGTGTATTAGGCGTTTCACATTAACCTATCAGAGAGGTGTAACAGAATTTTAATTTGAAGTTTCTATGAAATGTCATAATATAACTGGTGCAAGCTAAAAACTCAAGCCAAAAACTCTCCATAAAAGTTAATAAAATACTGGTTTCAGGATTTGTCGAACATTCCATTAAAAAGGGACGTAATGGAGTGACTTGGGACAGAATGGTTTAGCAATTATCCAGGAAATCTTAACACCTGACGCGATTACCTCCAAACGTGGATGCTCTACTTAGAAAATAAAGAATTACGTGTTCTAGGATTTTAAATCGAATGGTGTAAATTCCTCACTGAAATTTTCGCAAATAATTAATTATTATTCTAGACCAGAAATAACGTAGGTATAGGCTACAATTGATCATGCGAGCGAGCCGCGGGCGGACGCTACATTTTTATTTCGTTTGAAAAAAGTTGTCTACACTAGGTTGAGGGTACCTGCGTGGGATAGGATGCGTGCGTCTTCGGATGCGAGGCGCTCGAAGACGCGAGCGTCTGCGCGGCAGGCGGCGTGCAGCACGAGCAGCGGCGGCTGCGGCGACGGCGCGGCGCCGCAGCAGAACGCGGCGGCGGCGGTCAGGGCGAGCGCCAGGCGCATGCCGCCCCCAGCTCGCGCTCCGCCGCGCCGGATCAAAGCCCGCGCTGCGACCCGCTGATGCGAGTTAAACGGCCCTCGTTATCGATCGCAACTTTTATATAATCGCTTTAGTTTTTATGTAAACGGGGTGACAAAGTTTTGTTGTTGAACGCAATTGTCGCCAACCTTGGGTTAAATACCTATTGGACTTACCAGGGACGTTCAGCGGTTTATTCATCAAAAATTACCGGCCCGCGGTAATTTTTTGCACATAGTTCCGTGTAAAATAACCATATGCGGGAAAGATTATACGAGAAATCATAAGTAAGTTCCGCTTCGAACATCTAGTAAATAAACACGTATATTTTTTTTGTGGTTCTTTATAAAGATGAAAGGTTAATAAATAACGTTTTTGGAATGAATAGATTCATTCCTCTATGAGGAGAAAGCCTCCAAAGAGGCCTATCAGCTCCTATCTAACCGTACCGGTCGCCAGGTATTTAATAATGCTAACGTACTATTGCATCTTAGATCACGTAGGTTCATCTAATTGTCGCCGCCTCTGGGTACATACTGTAGGTAGTGGGTACATGTACCAAGCGATAAAAACGATACCTACATTATATTTTAGAGTAAATAGGTGTTTTTTTAATGATACTTACTGAAGATGAAATGAGTATGGCCCACCTGATGTTAAGTGGTAACCATTACCCAAAACAATTTAAAAATTGTTCATCTATTGATTTCTTAGTTACCATAAGTACCTACTACTTAGTTATTATTATTATTATGAATGCTGTGTCCGCCTGTAATTGGTTTCTATATCAGAATGAAAACTTTGTCAGTGTAACCCTACAATGTATTAATATTTAAGCTGTTGGCGTTCCTATTAATTAAATAAATAAATAAAGTGTTGCTTCGTAGGTCACGCTTGTTCATAACGTGCCCTACGATACAACCTCCTGCGTCCATCAACTTGAGGCATAAAGGTGTTAAGCCTCACGTGCCTGTAATTTCACCGACACGTACACCAGCCATCCCAACCAATGGCAAGCGTGCTACTAGTGGCACGCGACACAATATTTTGAGCACGTCACTAATATCAAGCACACATTACGCACTATGTACGCACTACGAAAAAGTGTGAAGTGAGTATTAAATAACGAGCGATGTGACGTCATTTGATAAACTGAATTTGTCCCAATTCGATTGGGTGGAAATTGAAGATTTTGAAATGCAGCTTTTTCAGATTTATTTTCAGTCTCGTTCAATAGGGATTCAAAAATTTGTTGAAATAAGTAAAGAGTTAGAAATAATTGAAACAGAAAGATTGACTAATAAAATTAAAAATAAAATTAAAATTAAAAATGCTAATATAACAATATTTTGGAAACATTGAATGCATTACATGACACATTTAATTGTTTTAAGAAGCTGGCTTCATGCTATCTAAACAATGTTATCAGCAACCTATGCCTGCGAGTCATTATTTTATACATCATACTCGTAGATGAATAACATTAAAAACTAGGATAGAAACTGTTTCACAGATGACTCCAGTACAGCAAGCATTCTGCTAAAAGTAACATCTTCGGATAAGTTATTTGTCATCTAATCTGCAATAACAAAAGTCACACTAATATTATTTTAATTTCAATGACACTTCAAGTTGTGACGCAGGCGCAGGGCGTTGCATCGTGTTACGTGTTGCAGGCACGTTCCAAAAAACGATTATTATTATCTACGATGCCATGCTTTGTGATAGGAAATGGTTACCACTTAACATCAGGTGGGCCATCTGCTTGTTTTCCTTCTTCTAGTATGAATGCTGTGTCCGCCTGTCATTGGTTTCTATATTAGAATGAAAACTTTGTCAGTGTAACTCTACAATGTATTGATATTTAAGCTGTTGGCGTTCCTATTAAATAAATAAATAAATAAGTACCATAAAAAAATGTATAATTGAAACATTGCAAAATGTTCCAATTTTTTTAAATTAAATAAAGAATTTTGAGTTGCTATTATTTATTATTATTATTTTCACTATAATCACTGAGACAAAATTATTTGATTGCACGTCTATGAACTGATGAAACTTTTCTTTATAAAAATGGCTCGTCGATACGAAAAAATCTCCATCAGGGACCTACACCCTTCAAAGCGAGACACAGCAAGCTAGGCAAGATGGTAGTAGGTACGCACTCGGATGAGCCCTTCACAAAGAATGCTTCTACTTCTAGAGTAGGTATAGTAGAACCTAGCAAGGTAACTATTACAAAACATAAAAAATAAACATCTTCACGACTTTTTCCCCATTATGGATATCTTCAGATATTGCTCAATACGCAAATCTATTGAGGATACCTTAACAGGGGTAGTCAGAGGCAAGTCCAAACATTACGTTCGATACATGCCCACTTTTTGCAAGCAGCTAGCATTCCACGTGACAGGTTGCAAGCCCATCGCCGCTTTTTAATGGAACACTAACCTAGCACATTCCTTTCGAACTTTTTAGTTCGAGGGCATGCCGGTTTCCTCACGATGTTTTCCTTCACCGTTTTGAGCTCGTGTTAATGCGCACATAAATTTTTCGTAACGAAAAATCCATTGGTGCACGACCGGGATTCGAACTCACGATCTCCACATCTTAAGTTGGGGTACATCCCACTAGGCCACCACGGCTCATCTAACCCAGGTAACTACTAGACATTGATCAATGATAATAAAAATAAATGAATAATACTGGACTATCACACAGCATCATGTAGCCCCAAACTAAGCAGAGCTTGTATAATGGGGACCGCATGATTGATACGAGTATATTACTTACATACATTTTTTTGTAAATACATACATATCATACCTGGAAAACACCCAGACTCGAGACAAATATTTGCAGAACTTGCAAACATTTGTTAACCGCAACCTTCTGCGTCTCAGGTGGACCTTCACCCACTGCGCCACAGAAGTCGTCGTATAATATACGTACACTGGAGCGCACGCATGGGATATACGTATATTGTATGCCAGGGTTTGTATTTTGGAGGATATCTTTGTGAAATTCAGTTCTTATAGTTGAATGTAAAGGTTAATATTATCTGTGAAATAAGTGATTGCTGGCGATGTGCAGTGACAGCGTAAACTTGTTTTGGGGTCAAAATGACACCGCGCGTGCGATTACTGAAGTTCGCAGAAGGAAGCGAGACATGATTGTGGTACGTTAATATAATACGTTTGTTTTAATATATTCTCAATGGTATTTTTTTGTTTTTAGCATAATATGGAGTTACTACTAGGAATCCAACTGCTAAGGTTGCAAATCTAACGACATGCAATTGCTTTCGAACTCGCAAGACCCCTCAAACACTCGACGATAGGTAGTTAAAGAAAACAAGCTAAGAGAATAACATTGAAAAGTTAGCTGCTTCGTAGGTCCATCAGCTTCCTGCCAAAAATACCTGGAAGAGCTGGAAATGAGTGCTCCGCCGCCGTACCTGCCGGACGTGCTGCTCGGCCATCGCGCGTAGCGTCATTTATAATATTTAAAAAAAAGTGTCTACAAAGGTGGGGTACACTAAACTACCTACATATGCCACAGTGCGAGCACTCGTGTAATAAATAGGGGCGTGTACTCTCCAGTGTTAATAGATCATTCAAAGACCAAAGATTTCTACTTTGGCGTAGGTTCTTCTAAAATCAACTGTATCGTGGGTGTCCTATTTTGTAAAAAAAAGTACATCTTCAAGACTTTTTCCCCATTATATATATCTTCAGATATTGCTTATTACGCAAACATATTGAGGATACCCTAAAAAGGGTAGTCAGAGGCAAGTCCAAACATTACGTTCGATACATGCCCACTTTTTGCAAGCAAAAAATCTGTGCTAAAAATAAAAACTTTGTATGTATGTAATACATGACACATTTTCACTAAAAGTAAGTTGCAGGCGGGTCGAGCCTATCAGGTAATGCACTAAGTACACGGAGCTTCATATCAGTACAGTGGTTCCTCAGTATTGCGCGGCCGCGGCCTATGAACTTAGCAGTCAGCCGTCTCAGGAGAGTTTGATTCCCAATCGTGACATTGTTATTAAACCTACTCCAAAAATTGTAACTCAGTCTTGAATCCACGATCTTCCCATTAAAATAATTAGTCGAGACCTGATAAATAAAAATCAATTTCCGTGCGTGTGTCTTGCAAAAGCTCGAAAATGGCTGGACCGTTTTTTATTTATAAAGTTCATACAGGACAAAAGGTATTATCTAATCTACGTCAAAATCGGTCCAGCCGTTTCCGGAACTCAATAATAAGAACGTTTTTTTTATATGCCTACCTCAGTTTTTATGTATTTTTACACAGGTCTGCTACGAAGAAGATAATGTTTGGTGTAGCAGGTATCATTCGCAAATTCAAACGTAAACAATCCGCAAGAGGCTGCGTCGTAGAGCCGCACGATTCCATCGCGCAGTCGATCGGCGGGCGCGGAGGTCGGAGCGCGCGCCCGGACTGCCGCGCCTCGCCGCCGCCGCGAGTCGCGCCTGCGCCCGCTCGCCCGCTCGCCCGCTCGCCCGCTCTGCTCACTTCATACTATTTCAACGGAACGACCGACGACGACGCGGGACGGCGCGCGGTGCTATGTCCTTCACTCACTGTTGGTTGAAGCACGCATCTCCTCCAAAGATTGACAAATGCTGCACCATGAACTGAGAGCCTAGCCTTTTACTAGGTACTTACATCCTTACTCAACATTCAGAAACTTTTATCTGACGATGAAAAGAAGCCAGTCGGCATGCCATCGGCATGGCTGACGCTATTTAAAATTAAAAGTTTTCTTGGTTGCTATGGAAAAAAGAGAACATTTCGAGGGAATTGACCCCTGAGTTCAATGACCACGCTGCTACAGGTCAGAATGTAAATATTTATGAAATACAATTTATGACGTAGTAAGAGAGGGTTATGCTAAAAATGATCCCATCAAAACATAAATGTAAAATGAGAGCCAAGCATAACTTTAGATAAAAAGCTTCAATGGGGCGCTAACATATTATATGGGTTGTCGAACAGACTCAGTTCTGCAGCATACGCAGTCAAAAGAATCCGTCAACTTACTGACGTGGAAACGGCTAGACTGGTTTATTTCAGCGCAAGTATAAATATTGTGATTGGCGCCCATGCCTGCTTACTAAGTGCACAGTGCTCACAGTCAGAACACATAAAAAATCGGTCAACGATTGACGGAAATATCAGTGAACATACATAAAAAAAAGATGCGACGAATTGAGGACCTCCTCTTTTTTGAAGTCGGTTAAAAATCAGTTCGCTCCCTAGAACAAGTGTGTTTTCAGCACTTAAGGTGTTAGGTTCTGAATTTAAGCGTAGTAACTCTATGCTATGTGGGAAGGGCAGATAGGAGATAAAAGTTTGCTGGAGGGGAACCATCATTTCTCAAGTTACGAGAAGGTTGTAACGTAATAAAAAATTAAATGAAAAAAAGATGTTTTTTGAATAAAGGTGGAGATACCCCAAAGACAAAAATATAATAAATTGGGTTACGCTCCAAAATTAATGCATTTTAACGTAACACTTTATTTGAATAGGTTGTACGAAGACATGAAGAAAGTCCACACAAGAAACTGAACTGGTAACCCAGCCGACTCACTTCATACTTCATACAAAATAATTCAATTACCTGGGTGAGCAGTCTTCAGAACAGTGAACCTTTAGATCAAGGACCGTTCCAGCAGCCTAGCTGTCCGTGAGGGAATGTGCGGTGGTAAAATTAAATAATTATAAATATGTGAAAAATAAGAGTTTTAATGAAACAAAAGAACCCGACCCTGGTGAAAACACTTCCTAAAAGTTATTAAAAGTTATAGAAAACTTACATTTAATTCGTACACTTAAACTTAAAACTTATGTTAATTTTGCAGTAATATAATACAGCGAAAAGACGGAACGATTGTTTGACTAAATCGTTCGGGGTAGTAAATTGTCAGCTAGGCAACGACTCCCTTACTCTAACTATCTATCAATTCAAACAATTATTTATCAATTTAAATAGTATACAAATTCCTTGTGTAAACTGGCGGAGGTTATCACTTGCACAGAATGTACTTTGCGTTTACCGTCCTCAGGACAAATTTCTTCAAGCGAAGTGGATATAATAGGTTCAATTTACCGTCTTGACAATAGACAAAATAATGTATTTTGTGTGTGACCGAAGCACGTTCAGTTTACCATCTTATGAGGACAAGCATTCGAGTTGCACTTGAAGTAAATGAGATTGTGATCACGATACCGTGGAGTCCCGAGTGAGGATACCCAAATGGAAGCTGGTCCAGGTGTGCTTGGCTTGTGTTACGTTACGGACGCTCCACGCATCAAGGTCAGGTTGGGTCGGGTTGTCCGCCGCTAAATTTTCAAGCTTTCGCCTCAAACTACCATCCGTAACCGAGAAGAAAAGCCCGCTGTTAAGATACAACGGTGACTTTAGAAAATGAAACAAATGAGGTTACGATCGCATGACGCCAAAACACCGAATCAATCTCAGCGAGAGCATCGCGTTTCGTTATCACCAACTTTCACAAATATATATTCCTTGAACTTGACTTCTCAAACAAAATAAACAGAAAATTCACAAACCTAATAAAATTACGTTTCGTTCTTGTCAAACCAGAGAACAAACTTATAAAAAACAATAGACCCATCGATCTAGCAAAAGACTGATGACAGTACAGCGTATCTGTCAACGTCAACATCAAACATGAAGTACCGTCATGAAGTTATGTCAAACAATTGCAAAAGTTTCAAAACAAATGTAAACAAAAGAAGACAATGAATGGATTTCAGTTTAGTGAAGTAAATATTCATCAAAAATGCTGAAAAACCAGTGCGCAAGTGAAAAAGTTGTGCTAAAAATGTAGCTACGCTACAAGGTATATAATAAATTATAATACCTATACTTTTCATCTGGCTGTTGACTTGGTGAAGGATCGCCAACGAAAAAGGGAGCAAGAACGGGCTCGGAAAAGGTAGTGGAAGTGGGAGTGGGAACGGGAACGGGAACCCGCCCGGGTACTGACCCGGACCTAACTTGGTAATGTAGGTTGGGACTTTTTGTTCCATACATGGTTAAGGTTACACGTTACTAAAAAAGCGTATACACGAAAACGAAGTTGCGGGCGGGTCAGCTAGTCTTCTATATATATATATATAAAAGAGAAGGCCTTTTTTGTGGAATCAACGCTCAGCCTTAACCACTGAAGATACAAAGTTATAATTTGGAGTGTAGCTTCCTTTTATAGACCATCGAATAAGAAGGGAGTTTTGGAAATTCCACCCCTAAGAGGGTTAACGGGGGTGGCCAAGTTTGTATGGGGGATGAAAAAAATCTTCACCTGTTAACTTGAAATTTTGTACAGACTCTCTCATAAAAATAAAGAAACACGTAATTCAGGATTTTTCGAAATTCAACCCCCAAAGGGGTTTACGGGGGTGGCAAAGTTTTTATAGGGGACGAAAAAAATCTTCATCATATTACTTGAAATTTTGCAAAAAGACTCTATAATAAAAATAAGCAAACACCTGTTTCAGCATTTTTCGCAAATCCACCCCTAAGGGGTACAATTGGGGTAACAATTTTTGTATAGGGGACGAAAACAATATTCACCTATTTACTTGAAATTTTGCACAGAGACTCTAATAAAATCAAAGAAACACCTATTTCAGAATATTTCGCGAATCAATCCCTAAGGGGTCCAAGGGGGCTGGCACTAACTTTGCCAGCCCCCTATAAGGTACAAAAAAATATTTACCCATCAACTTGAACTTTTGCACAGAGACTCCTTAACAAAAATAAATAAACACTTATATCCATAATTTTCATAATTCAAGCCCTTAGGAGTGAACGGGGCTGACAAAATTTGTAAGGGGGAAAAAAAGACTTTATAATACAAAAATAAACAAACACCTGTTTCAGCATTATTCGCAAATCAACCCCTAAGGGGGTTAACGAGGGTGGCAGAGTTTTTATGTGAGACGAAAAAAAATTTCAGCAATGAAGAAGATAACAAGGTTACAATATCACATTTTTACGTACTTAGAATCAAAGTCTAGACCGTATAATTTGATTCCATTATTCTAGTTTTTATTTGACATCGATCGGTGCAATATTACCAAAGTTATAAGCGTCGGAAGTTTACGAAGGTTTTTTAAATCTCGTCAGTGATCGCGAGTAGCGCGTGACGTCATCACTCCTATACGGCGCGGCGCGGCGGGTGTCCGTAGTACATTTCGCTGCTAAGTTGTTTACTCTCGTGCTCTCTGGTTATTTTTATTATTTTAAAATAATGCTGATTGATTGAGTGTATTGTGTAAATTATTGTTTAAAACTAAAACGGAAGAAGGATTTCAAAAAGGCCAATGTAACAACCTTCACAGTCTCATGGTGGCAGAATGTTTTATAAAAAATAAAGAGATCATTAACCTTGGAATGGTTCAATAAACTGCGAGTCGCGTACCCTACATACGACATACCTACTAATATTGATTGTGTATAACCAGATTTGTGGACCATAAGTAATAAAAAAAATATACATGTATCGGGGAACCCCCCTTAAATAATTTTAATTTAATTTAATTATTATTTTTTAAGTACCTACATATATAAACAAAATATTCTGTGAATATTTCAAGGGTCTACCTGTTGCCGTTATTAATATCGAGCAACAAACGGCAAAAAAGTGGCAACAGAAATACATCATCGGTGAAAGTCTCAACTGGTGACAGATAGACGGACAGCGAAGTCTTAGTACCATATAGGGTTTCCGTTTTTACCCTTTGGGTACGGAACCCTAAAAAGCATATTACTAGCATTAACGAAGCAGGTAGGCCTACCTAGTCTACCTACTAGGTACTTAGTTAGTGTTTCACATGGCAAGGTTAAGTACCTACTACTTAGTTAGCAGTTCACATGGTATTTGAATAAATACATCGAAATGATGCTCACAACAATATACTGTAGTTTTTGGCCCTAACGGGGGCTCTTCTCATCGCATTTGTCAATTTTTTTCTGGTTTTTGTTTTTTTAGGAACGAAAAAATCAACATGTCGGATGTTTTTGTGGCCGTATTTTTACACTGAGGCACGACACAGTATTTATTAGATGGACTCAAGTTGTTTTTATTGTTTCTTATTTTAAATAAACAAAGTAGTTCCGCGCGCGACGGGCACATTCGGGTAAATGCTTTGAATCCCAGAGTCGCTCGCGCGGAGATAGGACCCGTGATGTCATCAACGATATCGCGTTCGGTCCGCGGCTTTGACCGAAAATGATAACTTTGCACTTTTATATCTCGGTCAGTTTTAAAGATAAAAAAATAATAATAACACAGTTGCTTTCGTAATTTTTTAACCGACTTCAAAAAAAGGAGGAGGTTCTCAATTCGGTTGTATGTTTTTTTTAATGTTTGTTAGCTCATAACTGTCATTTATGAACCGATTTGGAAAATTCTTTTTTCGTTGGAGAGGGTATACTTCTCAATTGGTCCCATATAGGTTGGTCCCGGTTTCAGTTTTTATTCAAATAATATAGCTTTATAAAACCGGGTGTAACGGGCGTCAAAAAACAAACTGCGAATATTAACGCGACTGATTGAGCTGAAGTAGTTCTAGACCCGGAATAACATAATCGGCTTCTCTTTACCGGCTACCACGCGAAAGCTAGTAATTCGTATTCGTATTCGTAGGTATATGACAACTTGCCAAGTCAGACCTTCAATATATTATCCTAAGTTATAAGAGAAAATGATATTTTAAGTTGTTATAAAATATTCTATGTTTTTATAAATAAATTTCAGGACTGACTTTTGAACTTGGCACCATTGACTTATATAACTAAAGTATAATATCGTTGGCACCCATATAGATCTCACTTCTTTTGTTGTTGAAGGCAACAACCAATGCATGCAGGCTTACGCAAAACGTCACTCCACCTGGCCGGAGGGCGTCCGGCGTATGTTTGCCGAACCGCGGTCTCCACTCAAGAACTCGTTTGCCCAGTGGTTGTCGGTTCTTCGGCAGATATGGCCACTGTCACTGCAGCTTGTTAATTCTCTGAGCTATATATCGACAACTTTAGTTCTATGTTGGATAGTCTCGTTGTGAATTCTATGCTTCAGAGAAACTCCAAACATGGCTCGTTCCATAGCTCGCTGAGCGACTTTAAACTGGTGGATTAGCCGTACTGTGAGTGTCCACGTTTCGGCTCCATATGTTATGACGGGTAGCACACACTGATTGAAAATTTTCGTTTTCAAACATTGCGGTATGGGTGACGAGAAGACTCAACGTATTCCAAATGCTGCCCGACCCAGCTGAATCCTCCTCATGGCCTCCTTCTCGAAGTTCTTGCTACCCAACTGCAATATCTGCCCGAGGTATGTGTACTGCGAAACAATTTTGAGAAGGTGTCCATTAACAACGACAGGTTTCGGATCAATTCGGTTACTGACCATGACTTTAGTCTTGTCCAAATTCATGCCGAGACCTATCTTTCGCGAGGCTGATGCTAGGCCGTCCAGCATCTGTTGTAGTAGCTCCTTCAGCGACTCCGCCACAAGGAATATGTCATCAGCGAATCGCAAGTGTGAGATGTGCTCGCCGTTTATGTTTATGACCATACCTTTCCAGTTCATCGTCTTAAACATATCCTCCAACGCGCTTGTGAACAGTTTCTGAGATATGACATCTCCCTGTCTCACTCTGCGGCGCAGTTGGATGGGTTTAGACTGCTGGTCCTGTACTCGGACACTCATAGTGGCGTGGCGGCCTCTTACAAACACTTCAATATAACGATAGTACACTTGACATCGCTGCAAGGATTCCAGGACAGCCCAGGTTTCGACAGAGTCAAGGGCCTTCTCATAGTCCACAAAAGCCGGACACAGGGGCTGATTATACTATTCTGACTTCTGTATAATCTGCCTCACTGTGTGAATGTGGTCTATGGTGCCATATTCTCCTCGAAACCCGGCCTGCTCCGGTGGCTAGAACTCGTCGAGTCTTCTGGCGAGACGATTTGTAATAACCTTTGAGAACCACTTATAGACGTGGCTCATGAGCGAGATAGGTCTGTAGTTTTTAAAAAGGGTTTTATCTCCCTTCTTACCAAGGACCTCCAAGCTCTCGTTCCAACTCCTGCACAACAGAAGCTCCTCCAGCCTTCAGAAGTTCTGAAGTAACCCGAGGGCTTTTCCATTTTAAAGCTGTATACGATCTCTTGTTGTCTGATTTCTTACAGTTCGTCGGTGTAGAGGCGGGTGAGGGTGGCTGTCGAATCGTGGTTGTTACGTTGGGGACAAGGAGCATGTGCCGTATACAGTCGGCCGTAGAAGTCTTCGATCTCTGATAATATCTCCGGCTTTGACAAGACGGTTCGGCCATCGTGTGTTGCTTACTTTGTCAGGTGGCACCTACCAAGCTGCTGAGTGAATACTTTGGACCCTTGGTTTCGCTCTATTGCCTCTTTAATGAGGCGTGTGTTAGAGCTCCGAAGGTCGCGCCGTATCATCTTAGCAATTCGCTTGTTCAGGTCTGACCTCTCTGACGAAGTGGCCTAAGTGGTTTCCCGTCTTTTTGTCTTGAGCCGAAGAGTTTCATCCGAGAGTTTGGATTTCTCGCCTTTATGCTGCATTTGGCAGAATTTGATGCCGTCATCCCTTAGCGTTCCATCCACGTTTTGTTGGGCCTCATGCACGTCATCGGTGGGTTCCGCAGCAACGAATCTATCACCAAGAAGCTTCTGAAACTTTTCGGTGCCCGCCATGATCTGGAGGACTGACCCAGCAACTGACCGCCACCATCCAGGAAGCCATAATCGCCTCCGCACTACCTCCGCCGCGCCCTCGACTGCCAACCACGCCAATCCACCTTCGCATCCTGCTCGCAGAGAAGCGTAGTCTCAGGAAAGTCTGGCAACGTCACCCCGCGACAAAGACCAAACTGAACGCTCTCTGCGACAAGGTCAGAACAGCGCTGAGCGACTACTGCGCCCAAGCCTGGGAGAGGAGAATACAGAACGCAACCGATGACTGGGCCTCGCTACACAAGCCGTGCCGACAGCTCAAGGGTACCCCTACGTCAAACAGGCCCCTCACACACAGCGATGGCCGACCCCGCTACCGAGCCGAAGACAGAGCCGAGATCTTCGCGGAGACTATGGAGCATCAATTTCAACCTAACCCAGACAAGGACCCTGAACACTCCAAAGAAGTGGAATCCTTTGTCCGTCACTACCTCGATACCCCTGATACAAACGATAAGGCAGCTCTGTTTTTCACCCCGGGGCAAGTCCAGAGGGCCATACAGAGGTCCAAGCCCAGGAAAGCTCCGGGGGAAGATCAACAACTCCATGTTACGCCACCTACCACCAAAAACGATCGCCACGACCTTGTCTGGTTATGACCCGGCTCTTTAATGGAACCCTGCGATGTGGCTACTTCCCGACGCAGTGGAAATCTGGCCGCGTGATCATGATCCCGAAGCAAGGGAAGAACATTCTGTTCCCCACTAGCTACCGGCCGATCACACTCGGGCACCTCAAAACTTTTCGAGAAGTTGATGCCGGCGTACTTGATTCCACATATCACCCCACACCCAGAATAATGCGGCTTCAGGGCAGAGCACAGCACATCCCTCCAACTGTTCAGAGTGCTGCACCACCTGACTGTCACCCACAATAAAAAAGAACACGCGGTTGCAGTATTCTTGGACATGGAGAAGGCCTTTGACAGGGTTTGGCACGCAGGCAAGATCACCAAATCCACGACGCCTAAACAACTAGTTAGGATTATCGCGTCGTTTCTAGAGGGCAGAACCTTCAAAGTGCGCGTCGACCACGCCGTCTCTTCTTCACGACGAGTAAATGCTGGAGTTCCACAAGGCAGCTGCCTATCGCCAGTGTGTTACTCTAGATACACAGATATCCCCTGCCCAGAAGACGCCTTACTCGCTCTGTACGCCGACGACGCGGCTTACATAACAAAGAGCTTCTCCCACCACCACGCAGCCAAGAAAATGCAGCGCGTCCTAGAGGAGCTCCCCGCCTGGCTGTCCAGATGGCGACTGTCGGTCAATGTGGGAAAAACACAGGCAGTCGGCTTCACCAGGAGACGCGGCCCCATAAAAGAGCTGACCCTGCAAGGCGAGCCCATAAAATGGGCATGTACCGCCAAATACCTCGGCGTTACCATTGATCGCGGTCTCACAATAGCCCACCACAGCACAGCCGCCAGAAACTCGGCCCGAGCAACAAGATAGATAGATAGAAAACTAGTGGTGTGAGTACAATAAAGTGTACTCACACCAACAAAAACAAATAGAACAATATACAATAACAATCATGAAAGTACAATGGGCGGTCTTATCGCTCAGAGCGATCTCTTCCAGACAACCTTTGGATGGACTGGATTTAAAATACTGTAGCAGACGATGGTGTATAATATCAATAAACACACTAAATATCATCAAAATACATAGCGGACGAGGAAAAAAAACGATAATTAAACATAAATTAGATATTTGTATATAAACATAAATATCTACATGTAAAATAGTAGAAACTAATTAAATAATAAATACAAATACTAATACTACTATACTACTATAGATAACTCAGAAATGAAATAAACTAAAAGATATAATAAAGGTAATAAAATATGTATAGGTACACATATACATAATAAAATAAAGGTAATATAAAAACAGATGAAAGTTTCATTTCAAACGTCATGTGAAGCGGATGAATAAAAGTTGAAGAGAAGCTTTTTGAAGATAGGCAGAGATTGAGCAGTTCTAATGCTGACAGGGAGAGAGTTCCAAAGACGAACAGCTTGAACAGTAAAAGAGTGGGAATAGAAAGTGGAAGTGTGCACAGGTGTTTGAAGCTGTAAAGTCTCAGAGGAGCGTAATGTGCGAGAATTGGATTGCCAAAGATATTCAAAGCGCTCTTTGAGATAAGAAGGAGAAGAAGGGTTGAAGAGGATACCGTACAAAAGAGAAAGAATGTGAGTATTTCTGCGCTCACGAATGGGCAACCACTTGAGCTTCTTTCGAAACTCTGAGACATGGTCATACTTACGCAGACCGAAAATGAATCGGATGGACAAAATTTGAAGGCGTTCGAGTTTATCAAGCTGCTTTTCAATAAGATTAGGATAGCAAGCATCGGCATAATCAAGAATCGGAAGAAGTAAGGACTGTGCTAACGTAACTTTGGTAGATGTAGGAAGGAAGTTCCTCAGTCTTCTCAAGGATGCAGCAGAGGCAAACATGTTTCTACTTAATTCAGCTAATTGAGGTTCCCATGTCAGATTTCTGTCTAGCCACACACCCAGATTTTTAACAGTGACAAACAGTAACAAGAGCGATCCTGAGACCAGTGCTCGACGCAAAACTCCCGCTTCGCATGAAAATTGGCCTCTATAAATCGTACGTCCATCCGCGCCTGACATACGCCGCCCCCGCTTGGTACGCTCTGCTAGCTGACCCACACAGGGCTAAGCTACGCGCGCAGCACAACCTCTGCCTGAGGGAGATAGTCAAGGCGCCGCGGTACGTACGCAACGCCACCATCCAGCGGGACCTGCAAATAAAGAGCCTGGCTTCCTTCATCAGCCGCCTGGCTAAGAACATGTTCTCCCGACTAGAGCACTCACACTTCCCCCACGAGCAAGGCCTACGATCGCGAGTTAGTCACGGACAGTGACGGCGAAGCTGAAGAAGACTCCACGAACCCGGACCTGAACCGCAGAAGCCCTTTGGCTTCTGCCCGGGGCCTGCAGGGTGCTGCACAGGGAGGCCCCGGTGGGCACTAGGACCCAGGAAGTGGCGAAGATGAGGTTCTCCAAGCCAACCCCATGACCCCCCGGTCAAGTCCTGGGGCGGAAGAACTCCGCAGTAAGGGGCCACAGCCCGATGCTGCCACCCACATACACCATCACCGATGACAGGAGTAATGTCGTGGGCATCCACCACCAGCCTGATGACAGGAGTAATGTCATGGGCATCCACCACCAGCCTGATGACAGGAGTATGTCATGGGCATCCACCACCAGCCCAACCTAAAATGTATCTTTTGGTTATTTTTTCGCTAAATATGTTCACAAAAGGTATAAAAACTACTAGAGGTGGTATTATTTATTTGATTGGATGTAAGCTGGCTTTCAGTACACTATCAAGAAATTTGTGCAAAAACAATATTCTTATTCTGAATAATTAAAAAAATACTGAAAGTACCTGTTCATAAAAAAATAAATATCATTATCATTATCATTAAATTATATTTGCATGTCTCTTATTTACGACACGCGCTATACAGAGGGGAATTAAACGTAGTGATATTTCTCAGTATAATTAAACCGAAAATGTTGCTAAGTAGTAATTGACTAAGTATTAAGGATGCTCTTTTATGATTAAGACTATCGTACCAATACCTAAAGCAAATAAATGAATTAAGAATTAAAAAGTGATCAACCGAGAGCCTATGGCTAAATGATCAGGGGTCAGAGGGTAGCGGCGGCGGCGGCGGCGGCGGCGACGATCTGCGGCCGGTCCAGGCGCAGCGCCAGGCGGCCCTCGGTCGCGTGCAGGCAGCGCGCGCCCAGCCGCGCGTACAGCGCGCGCGCGCCCGCGTTGCTCTCCAGCACGTGCCAGTCGATGCGGCCGGCGCCCACGCGCTCGCCCTCCCGCGCCAGCGCGCCGAGCAGCGCGGACGCGACGCCGGCGCGCCGCGCGCTCGGCCGCACGTACAGGTCCTCCAGGTAGAGCGCGCGCCGCGTCCACGACGAGTAGGCGCGGTTGCAGAGCGCGTACCCGCACGCCGCGCCGTCCAGCTCGCCCACCAGCGCGAAGAACCACGCCGGCGACGACTCGAACCCGTCCTCGATCAGCTCTGCGGAATGCACCACACCATTATTACTCTGCTTGGCCGCCACTTCACCATCCCCTAATTTAAATATTGCCAAAGTACAACAATTATCTTATTCTATCCATCTCTTCAATTTGATAATTACTAGGTGTCGTCGGTAGATTTGGAATGTTTGTGTACCGAATACAGAAAGTAGTGGTAGCACAAACGACCACTGTGGGGCAGTGGGCGAAGGTCCGCTTGAGACGTTGCGGATTTGATTCCCGCCGGGAGACAAATGTTTGTATGATCTGCAAATATTTGTTTCGGGTCTAGTGTTTTCTAGTTGTACGATGTTTAAAAAAAAAATTGAATGAGAATGCCGATAACCCTTAACAATTGCGTCAAAACCAAACGTAACCCGTAACGTAATCCCTAAAATTGCCTTTATTTTATAAATAACTTTAAAGTTTTCTTTAGTTTTGCAAACCGACGGGATTGATAATCACTTAAAAAAATATTATGTTGATTTGGTTTCCGGCGCACGGCGCCATGACGCTGCAACAACCCTCACTTTTAATTATTTTGGCAGTAGAATGGACTTAAAATTTATTAGAGATTTAAAGCTATTGCATAGCTTCTATCGAGGGCCTTGAGCGCCGGGACCGAATCCAGAAATTCCGTAACGAAAAAAAACCTCACGCTCCCCACTTTTACTTAATTTTATAATCTGTAGCTTGGAAATAGAATTCATATTCAAACTTTTGTATTCTATTAGTTCTTCGTTGCAACGTCGCAGCGCTAGTGTTCAACACAGTAAAGATAGCTACACATCCATGATTGGCCTCTGACACGAACTGACGTCTGACGTTTTTCACCTGAATCTAATTTCAGATTTGTTTTGAAATTTCTGTCATCACAATCTTTTCTTTGAAATTTTTATCCTCCCCCCCTCCCCCACCCCTCCCACCCCCTTACCCCCCAAAAGCTCACTACACATAAAGGAAAGTCCTTCCAAAATAAGCATCTTACGAAACGAATTCATCAATTTCATTCGTTTTTGAATATTCAAAAATTATGTAGGTAAGAATAGGGCTGTGTAAAACACCTATCAACTACATTTTATCGACTATCGATGTTTTGACAAACATCTATGGACGAAAGGTGTGTATGCGTATAAGTTAGATACCTACTACATACTCGGATTATTAAGCTATTGCATAGCTTCTATCGAGGGCCTTGAGCGCGGGGACCGAATCCAGAAATTCCGTAACGAAAAAAAACCTCACGCTCCCCACTCCGACGGGCACGGAGGTGTGGCTTGAAGGCCGTGCATTGTCTAACGTCGTTTCTTTTCGGCAGTCTTCGACACGGTGTTTGTGTGCGTGCAACTAGACGTATTGTACGACTCTACGAAGCTCGCACGAATCGAGACGATCACCACGCTCAAAAAGTGTAACTTGAATTAATATCAAAGAAAAAGAAATACTGCATAAATAAAATAAATAAATAATTATAATTGCATAAGTTGATACAAAATGCTATGCAATAACTTTACCGCGGCAGTCCCCGAGTGTTTTCACTTTGTTTAATCAAAGTGGTTGGATCAGGAACTTTTTTGTGGTACTACTAAACTATCTCCTATCTTTAAGTATTTAATATGATCTAACTATAGTATTACTGTGGCATTGTGTAGCAGTATTTAATCTGTAAATAGATATGACATCATTACAATAATGTACGTTAAACGCAGTCGCACGCAAGCATTCACACCAACCACCCGCGTGCATTCCGTCTCTGATCATTTTTTTACTTTACGACATTTCGCAATTTAGTTCTCCTTTTGAACTGAAAAATGAAGTTATGTGCTGCCTGTGGTTCAAATTTCAACGATGGAGTCCAGTGTTCGTCTTGCAAGATTAACATGGACTTTGGATGTGCCGGTATATCAGAAACTTAGGAGTTGATCGTCGTTCTGCGTGGAAGTGCTCATCATGTCGGGCATTATCTCCTCAACCGATACCCAGTCCGGAGCCTGCATCACTTGAGGTCATTCTGCAGGAAATTCGAGGGATGAAGTTTCAGCTTGCCCACACTAGTCGCGAATGTGAAGAGTATTAAGGAAGAGTTAAATGACCTAAAAAACGCTAACGAGTTTCTAAGCAGTAAAGTTGACGATCACTTCGGTCGACTTACGGGGATAGAAGCAAGGGTCTCTGAGCTCGAGCCTCTCTAAGACACCGGGGACACTCTGCGTAATGAAATTAAAAGCTTGGCGCAAAAGTGGCTCGGGCCACAAAAAACCTAACAGCAGCAGATATGGGCATTCAAGAAGCTACCAATCGGGTTTATGTAAATGACCATCTGAATGCTGATGTCAAGGCTCTTCTGTCCAATGCTAAGCTGATAGCTAAGGAGAAGAACTACAGTTATAAGTAGTTTAAATACGGCGAAATACATGTACGCAAAAATGACACTTCGCGAGTGCTCGTAATAACCAGTGTAAATGATCTAAACAAAATTATTTAGCCTGCTTTTAGCACTATCTAAGCGTCTCAATATTAGGTACTTCTACTTAACGCGATATTGTATACACCTAGTTTTAAATTATCACTATTTATGTTTAAACATTTTAGCGCCCCCGCATTGCTCAATGGATTCTCCCGCTGCTCGTGTTTACGCTTGTGCCTACCTCAAACCTCACGCGTTATCGACTCTGCCGCGACTCGGGTGCATAATTTATTTATTAGAAAAACCAACAGCGATACAGTTTAAGTTAGATATTAAGAGTATGAACCTTAGTTAAATTAAGGCCAATAATAGGTTTTTACATTTGTACAAACAGTTATGCTCGTTGGACGTCTATCCTGCTTATTTCTCAGTTGATCCCATACTGCTTGCTCACTTACATAGTTCATGTTTCTATCGTATCTACATTTTTTTCAATTACTCATGTTTTATCTAGAATAAAGATGCTATTTACTAGCAAAGAGCTTTTGTCGAACAGTTGGTTTAATTAACACATATGTAAATAATTGTAATATTTTCCTATTTCGTGTGCATAAAATGTTTCTAACTTTTTCGATCGGATAAAAATGGATAGCAAATCTAAAGGTCTTACTTATGAGAAAAAATTTAATCATTACGTCGCCACCTCTCAATTGAATCACTCTGAACCTTTTATACGACGTTTATGTTTTCTTTACCTATGAACCCAAATAGGTTATTGATTAGCTGAGACACGCACAGAGAAACGAAATTGGAATGGTCGATCCTAGAGTTGGGTATGGACCTCTACCGATCACCAAAATAATCGACTAAGGAACGGTACATTTGTCAAAACTTTTTACAAAACTTAGATTTTTCTATCTATGGTGAAAGCTTGTGACTTCCAATGTCATTGAAATGTAATTACTAATGTCATTCAATGTTCAAAAATATTTTTATTTTGCTGAAAGTTTGTTTTATAAATAATTTACTGAAAATTATGGGATGTGTATGATGAGAACAATCAAATAATATGATCCATCTATTGGACCGAACAGGAGAAGGTATTTATATTTTTCGTAGTAGATAGCTACCTACCTAGCTACCTAACAATATAAACAAACCAAATTAATCGAATTTATTAAATGCATGTCCTTAGAAACTGCACACATCACATCAAAAGTGTGCTTTTTGAAAGTACCCAGAATGCCGGTGCTGTGATACGCTAACTTACCTACCTACTTAATAGAAAATGAATATAAATAACATTAATTTACTGTTACAGTTCCAAGTCCGAATGCTGCAGCCAAACCTACGAGCACTAATTTGTTGTCATCGTAATCACAGGAAGAAAACAGACTAAGATACATAAAAATGAGCGCAATAATGTGAGGAAAAAAATAAGGTGATTTGTGTGGTGAAGGAATAAACAGAAACTAAGAATAAATAAAGTTTTATAAGGTACCTGGGTCGAATATGGCCAGCCGACTAATATGGCCATATACCTATATCTCTTTATGAAATATAGTTACAAAACCGTACGTACTCGTAAATGATCGGCCACGCGGTCCGCGTCACAACGGCCGCCACGCCGCCCCTCCCGCGCAGACGCCAGTCGCCCAGAAGGAGACAAAGCGGGGAGACGCGTCGCCGTTACAAAATTTTCAAGTAAGTTTTGTCAAATATTTTTCTTTACATCGGGTTTAGGGTGTTTCTTTTGTCATATTCTGTAGACCTAGTAATGTTACACAACATTTCCGTGTGTTTTTCTTCTAATGTTTGTTTGGTTTTCATAATGTGAGTAAAAGAAAATAATAATAATGTGTCTGTTAATATGGCCACCGACTGGCCATTTTTACCGTCGCCTGGTGATGGCCATATTACCTTACCTTATGAATTTAACGCGCCTACTAAATGTTATTTTTAATAAATTAAAAGAAGACTTTCTTGACTAAGTTTGTTTGGTAAATTTGGATACAGACATTTGGGTTGAAGTTTAGACGTAGAAGATGTTTCTAATCAGTAAATTTACTCGTTTTAGGTCATGGCTCGCTACAAATGTAAAGGGATTCGGGGTAATTGGACTGAAGACAACATGAAATTAGCTTTATCTGCTGTTAAGCGAGGAGTTATGAAAGTTTACACAGCTTCAAAAAAATTTGACATACCAACGCGGACTTTAAGAAGATATTAAGAAGAAAATAAAGTCGAAAAATTGGCCTTGGGAAGAAAACCACTTCTAAGCATTGACCAGGAAAAGGATTTGACAAAACGAATTATACGTCTGTGTGAAGTAGGATATCCACTAACACAACGTGTATTACGTACATGTGTAAAAACATTCTGTAATGCGAACAGCATTCCAGTAGAAACCAGAGGCTTAATGATTGGACGAGACTGGTTGAGAGGATTTTTAAAGCGTCACAAGAACATAAGTAGACGAAAAGCACAAAATCTAAACCCTGCAAGAGCGCAAAAGCTTAATAAAACAGTAGTTATGGACTACTTTGATAAACTTAAGAAGTTAATGATTGATAACGACTTACTCAACAAACCTGAACGTATTTTCAATATAGATGAGGAAGGTTGTCAATTGAAATTACACAAGGCTCCACAAGTATTAGCTCAACGAGGTGTAAAGAGAGTACATTTAGTGGCAGCTGAACATGGTGAAAATGTTACTGTTGTTTCATGTGGCAACGCTTTGGGTCAAGCGATTCCTCCAATGCTTTTGTTTAAAGGCAAAAGAATGAAATCAGAGTGGTTAGATTCATTGCCTACTGGATCCGAAGCCCAGATGACCCCTAAAGGGAGTATGAATACAGAAACATTCGTCAACTGGATTCACCATTTTGCAAAATATAAACTATCCGGTCCTTGTGTCCTGATTTTTGATGGAGCTAAATGTCACTTGGATTTTTCTATAGTTGAAGCAGCCGATAAATTTGATATCAAGCTTTTTTGTCTGCCCAGCAACACAACGCACGAATTGCAACCGATGGATAAATCAGTGTTCAGATCTTTTGAGTACTTTTGGGACGAAGAGGTTCTAAAATACTGGTCTATTCACGAAGACAGAAAAATCACAAAGCAAAGGTTTGGAGTAATATTTTCCAAAGTGTGGGACAAAGCTGCAACACCCACAAACATCAAAGCTGGATTTGAAGCTACTGGAATTTACCCATTTAACCCAGAACGAATCCCAAATGAAGCGTATGCTCCAAGTATACCAACTCACAACCCCATAACATCACCTGTGCCTTTATCTTCTGAAAATGATGATACTGACAACACCGATGCCAGTGAGAGTATTTTGACTGAACAACATGATTTTACAGAGAACCACGATGACAATATCCCTGCACCTACTCTGTGTCGTCCTGACCCAAATGATAGAGATGAGAACCCTTCGCTTACTGAGCGTCCTAGTTCAAATGAATGTGGAGAAAATCCTCCGATTGCTGAGCGTCCTGTTTCAAAAAATAATGACGACAACTCTCCGTATCATGCTCAGCGTCCTTCAAACGATAGTCATGGCAATATCCAACCATACAGAGGAGACGACAGTAGCCTTCTTTCTACACAGCCCTCTGATTCTATTTTTAATTTCGGCAATAATGAAAGCCCTCTTACTCATTTACCTCAGAATATGGGGGATACACATATTAGGCAAGAGTCAAGTCAAGTCATATCTTTAAAAGCTGCTGAATCAAACACTTCATTCCAATCTATGTTGAAAACTCCAGAAAAGATGTCAAGCCCCAAAACTGCTCCTAGGAAGAAAGCTTTTAATAGCCTTGCTCAAGAACTCACCAAATCAGCTTTTACAGATAAAGAAAATATGCCAGGGCCATCCACAAGCTGCCCTCAAAAACGAAAACAAAGCGTTTCACAAAAAGCTAAAGCACGAGGCCATAAAAGACCTGTATCACCGAAAAAGACTGCTCCAAAACAGCCACGTGCAAAAGGAAAATCTCAAAATTTGCGTGCTGATGCAGAATCCTGGTACTGCTTCGTTTGCGACGAAGACAGAATGGACGACATGAGGCAATGTTTTGAATGTGGAACCTATGTCCATGAGGAATGCGTTGGATTAACTGTAAACGACAAAGAAAAGTTTGTATGTACCAAATGTAGTGAAGACTGATTATGATTATAATTATTATAGATCTCAGATGTAATTTAGGTGATTGTTTTTGTTGTTGATTGTCTAATTTGAATATGATTAAGACTGATAAAAGTCCATTTAGTGTAATGACGACTCAATATAAACAAAAGTGGTAGAAAATTAAAAAAAAAGTACTTAAGTACCTATTTATTTTTCTACAAATATTACGACGATATCTAGATATCTACATAACTGATTTCTTAATAATCTTATATGTTTAATTTAAAGTTAAGTAGGAATTTCTTGTTAATAAACAAACATTTGTTGATTTTTGTTAAAACATTAGAGGTGTTACTTTTTTTAGATTTTTAAGTTGATTAAGACTGAACCAAGTGTTTTGTGAATAAAGCCATTCATTAATGAGTTCAAGTTTTTTAATTGATGGGTACCTATCGGTTAAGTATTAATTTTTTTATCATTAAAAAGTTATTATAAATAGGTGACTTGATTCATACAGTTAATTTGGCCATAGGCATATTTACCTACAAGGTTGAAAATATGGCCATTTCCACAAAACACATCAGAAAAGAAGCTCTTTTGACGTCAGTAACGACCGATTACATTATCATTCATTTTGGATGAAACCATATTGAAAAAGAGTAATATTTTCTATACCGTAAATATGGCCACATATATGACCATATTAACGTACAGGGTCGAAAATATGGCCACTTTCCCTTTTTTTAAAAAGTCTAAAATAACTTTAAAGTTACTTACATTTGCTATATTTTTTTACTGAAATATGAAACTTAGATAAATACTCTGTAAAATTAAATACCAATCATTTATCCCGCATCTCAGAAAATATAATAGATACGACTTCAAACCTTAAGGTGGCCATATTCGACCCAGGTACCTTAATAAAAAAGTTTTCTTTAACATGTTTCTCATTAGTCGTGGCACGTCATCATGAATAAAAACATCGGTATCAATTTCTTCAACATGAAGTTGTGTATCTTTAGCTATAGGTAAGTATTAGGTATTTTATTCTTTGTTAAATAATAATAATAATAATAATAAATTTTATTTCAGGCACAAAGAAAAAGTACAAGATCTTAATTTACTTAAACTAGGGCCCATATATATAAATACCTTAGAGACTAACATACATAATACTTAAACCTATAACTATTTGCTGACACGTAATGTCTGCGACGTGTGACGCACTTGCGCTGTGTCGTACAGTCGCCCGCGAAAACAACGGAACAACACACTTTTTGGCCAAAACTCTTCCTTAGTAAAGGTCGAAAGATTTTCGGTCGGAACACGAACCACAAAAGATTTAAAATCATTGTGGCGCGATTCCAACATTTCGACCCTTAACTGCAGATTGGCCTTCCTCTTCACGTATTCCACGATATCCTCCACCTTCGTTGTATAGTGAAGACGCGACACGTAGAGCAGCGTCGAAGGCAAAGCCGGGCGCAGGAGATAGTTCGGCCCGGTCGGCGCGGTGCCACTCTGGTTACGGCAGGAGGGCTTTCTTTTCCTTCGTACAACCTCCGTGAATCCCTCCGCGTCTCGAGGCTCCTTCCTAGGTCCGCAGAGCATCACCAGGATCCGCACCGACGATCGGTGACGTCTCGAATATCGCTGACTCGAAAGACGACACCGACATGTTGTTATGCGCTCCACGGTGTACATTCACCTTTGAAGTAGAGGCCACGGGCGATCTAAATACCGATGCAAAAGATGTTAAAGATAATTGCTAAATGATGTGGGCAGTCAAGCACACTGTTCACTGCAGCACACGCGATCTCACGCACATCTTCAGCAATATAACCTTTAACCTTATAACCTTTGTACAGGGTTACTGGCACCTCTCATATTACCTGGAGATATTCGACGATGCGGCTTATTATTTCTGAGTCTAGGTTCTACCGATAAATCCTGTAATGGATTTAAATGAGCTCGGTAGGTCTCAAGACTTCTGGATGCAGAGCTTCAAAATAATATTAAATGTTCCACGATATTTTGGAAAACCCGAAACAGACAGTGTAATTCCTTTCTTTATCATCATTATTCCAATTTATCATACGCATTTTTCATCCACTTTCTATATTTTTTACGTAAACATAAATTTTCCCGCAAACGACAAAATCAATTTGACAGTTGATTTAAAATATAACCACCATCTTGTATCTCACTATTTAGCAGCTTGTTAACTTAAAATGGGTTCATAGGTGAGAATTTTCCTAAGCAATTGCATAAACGTCTCTTAACTCATAAGAAACCTTTAAGAGGTGATTGTAAGTAAAGGGGTTATTAATGTTTACTATAAAAATGTACGGGGACTTCGGTCTAAAACAACTACTTTTTACCGAAATATGTGTCGTGCCTCGTATGATGTTGTTATGTTGACGGAAACGTGGCTCCTGGACAGTGTATCGAGCTCGGAGCTATTTCATGATAGGTACCCAGTGTGGCGGCGTGACATCCCGACTACGACATGACCGGCCAATCACGCGGCGGAGTATTAGTCGCGGTACGTAAGGATTCCATTGTTACTACACAATCAGGTTACCATTCAAGTGCTGAGGATCTATGGCTCACTTTATGTATCAAACCGGTAAATGTGAGAAATACAATTAACCTTCATTTATGTGCACTATATTTATGTAACCAGAACATAGGTTTTTCTTTTTCTACACAGTTAAAAAACTTTCTTTATAAACTAAATGAAGTAACTCTAAGTCATCCAGATGATAAATACCTAATAGTAGGAGATTTTAATATGAGTCACATACTATGGTCTCCCATTGACGATGATAAATATTTAAGCCCACGAATGGGCTCGATGAGCTAACTGTAATCGACGATTTAAATATGTTAGGGCTTTACCAGTTTAACTGTTGTGTCAACAAATTTAGCAAAATTCTTGATTTCGTGTTATCGAACGACACCGTCCTTGTAACTGAATGCGATGACGCGCTAGTACCTATTGATCCCCACCACAGTTCGCTATTACTTAAAGTTCTATATATCAAAATCCCCAACCTTAAAACCCAATTCCTATATTAAATATGCCTATCACAAAGGCAATTATGATTCTATTAACACTGAACTTAGTGAAGTTAATTGGGCATTGGAACTTTCTAGTAAACCGCTAGATGAGGCAGTCGATTATTTTTACTCAGTACTAAATTCTCTCTTAGTTAAATATATCCCAACCAGGCTAATTAAAAATAATTCTTACCCTAAGTGGTACTCACCGGAATTGAAAAAGGTCATTAAAGAAAAATATAAATACTTACGTAAATATAACACATACCGTAATAGCGCTGATTTTCAATCCTATAAATGCCTACGTGATAGGGCTAATAGCTTAAATGAGTCTTGTTATCAGTATTACATTGCGTCAGTCGAGGGTTCCATCGTATAAGACCCCAAGTATTTTTGGTCATTTTTCAAATCTCGCGCTAAGTCTAATGGAATGCCTAACAGTATTAAATATAATGACACTTTAGCTACTACTGGTGAAGCCATTTGTAATACCTTTTCTTCTTATTTTGCATCTACCTATCTTTCCGGTACTACCTCTAGTCACAGGAGAAATGCATAAATAACGCAGGTTGCACCGCCGACTTCGGCAGACATCGGCTCAATTACAATAAACAGTAATGAAGTCCTAAAACTTCTATCTAACCTTGACCCGTCGAAGTCAGCTGGACCGGACAACATACATTCATTAATTTTAATCAATTGCGCAAAAAGCTTAGTATTCCCTATAACTATTTTGTTTCAAAGATCCGTTTCCGAGTGTATCTACCCGCGTATTTGGAAATCGGCCTATGTCACGCCCATATACAAAAAAGGATTAAAAACTGAAGTAACAAACTACCGGCCGATTTCCAAGTTATGTATAATATAACTTTTGAAACTATCATGGTTGAGAACATAATTATTAATATCAACGGGATATTTACCATGATTTGTGAGTTCTGTTATTTCCCGATATTTCGACGCAGTTGCATGCGCCATGATCACGGGAGAACTGAAGTCTGTGCGAGTGGGTAGTTACTGGCAGACGAAACGATCTACCCTCTTTCTCAGTCTTTTATTACGAACGACACCCCTACCACTGGTCTCAATATCACTTTTAACACGATCACGGCACACAACACTTACTGTATCAGGACACACTGCTGAAACATCACTTTTACGGTTCCTACACATTCTAACGACAGGATTCCAGACTCCAGATAATTGATAATTGAGTAAGTGTTGTGTGCCGTGATCGTGTTAAAAGTGATATTGAGACCAGTGGTAGGGGTGTCGTTCGTAATAAAAGACTGAGAAAGAGGGTAGATCGTTTCGTCTGCCAGTAACTACCCACTCGCACAGACTTCAGTTCTCCCGTGATCATGGCGCATGCAACTGCGTCGAAATATCGGGAAATAACAGAACTCACAAATCATGGTAAATATCCCGTTGATATTAATAATTATGTATAATATTTCAAGTATTTGAGAGAATAGTATATAACCAAACCTATTCAGCTATTAAAAACTCGTTTAGTCCACTTTAACATGGTTTTTTGAAAGGAAGGTCGACAGTGTCAAATCATAAACTATTTAACGATTACTTGACTAACGCTATGGAGTCTGGAGACCAAGTCGATGTGGTCTATACTGACTATAGCAAAGCATTTTACAGAATAGACCACATCCCACTAATTTTGAAGCTCCAGAGCATAGGCATCCACGGGGACTTGCTCAGGTGGTTCTTTCTTATATTGACATGAGATCTCAGGCAGTGGTTGTGAATAACTATATTTCCGGCTGGGTCGTAATCCCCAGTGGTATTCCGCAAGGATCATTGCTCGGTCCCTTGCTTTTTGCAGTTTTCGTTAACGATATATCTAAATGTTTTCTAAATTCTAAGCTGTTATGCTTTGCCGATGATATGAAAATTTTTGCTAACATATCTACTTCAGCCGATATCCAGGCACTCCAAGAAGATCTAATAAGGCTAGATAGCTATTGTCTCATTAAAAAACTAGACCTTAACCCCTCCAAATGCTTCGTTACCACTTTCAGTCGTAACAAAAACATTTTAGCATCTGCGTATACCCTAAAAAATCAAAACCTGCAGAAAAATAACGTTGTGTGTGATTTGGGGGTTTTACATGTCTCGAAACGATTAGTTGATGATCACATTTCTAATATAGTCGCTTAAGCATCCAAGGCATTAGGTTTCATAATGAGGAGCTCCATTGATTTCAAAAAAGCTAAAACCTTAAAAATTCTCTATTGCACTTTTGTTCGGAGTATTTTAGAGACACCTTCACCAATAAGTACTAATAATACCTATTATTACCATAAATGATGTAAATGCCTATCTACTTTCTCGTCACTACAATTATTTGAAAATAATATAAAGTAGAACACAGACTAGTAATGTGTAACCTACGACGTAGAAGTTAAAACACCTTTTTACCTATCTGTGCGAGGTACATAAACCTTTTCTTATATAATACAAAGTATCATAGTTAAATTTTTAGCTTATAATTATGTAGACAAAACCGAACGCGCAAGGTCCCGGGAAAGCATTTTTAAAAACAAACCATAAAACTAATATAAAATAATAAATAATCAATAATCAATAAATCAAAAAGTAATAAGTAATAATCAATAAGTTTCGTTTTGATGCAATTACTATAGCATTGGTACCGGGCGCCATACATCAGACGGCATTGTCCTTTAGAGCGCGTTCGCACGGGCGTATTTTTACCGCGCAGTGCTCTATTTTCAGCGTTGGGCGTTAGGCGGTGAAAAAATAGACCATACGAATCTTCGCGTTGCTGTTCACACGAGAACTGTGAACGAAAAAAACGCCTACGTTATCGACTAGTGAAGATGTTAGGGTCAGGTACAGCCAATAGCAAGGAACACTAGGCACGAGGGTCAGTCAGTGTTCGTTATCGACTAGTGAAGGTGGTAGGGTCAGGTACAGCCAATAGCAAGGAACACTAGGCACGAGGGTCAGTCAGTGTTCGTTATCGACTAGTGAAGGTGGTAGGGTCAGGTACAGCCAATAGCAAGGAACACTAGGCACGAGGGTCAGTCAGTGTTCGTTATCGACTAGTGAAGGTGGTAGGGTCAGGTACAGCCAATAGCAAGGAACACTAGGCACGAGGGTCAGTCAGTGTTCGTTATCGACTAGTGAAGGTGGTAGGGTCAGGTACAGCCAATAGCAAGGAACACTAGGCACGAGGGTCAGTCAGTGTTAGTTATCGACTAGTGTAGGTGGTAGGGTCAGGTACAGCCAATAGCAAGGAACATCAGACACGAGGGCCAGTCAGTGTTCGTTATCGACTAGTGAAGGTGGTAAGGTCAGGTATAGGCAATAGCAAGGAACACTAGGTACGAGGGTCAGTCAGCAGAGGGGTGAACGGGGTTCCAACTTTTATCTTCGGTACCCAAGCCAATCTCACCTGCACGTGGTGCACCCTGCTAAATAACGGACGAGGCTCTGGCGGCCCGCTGATTGCGGTATAGCGCAGCTTACATCGGCACAGATAAATCCCCTGGCCGCTGACGGGCAGCAGCGTCTGCAGTGCGAACTGTGCCCTGCGATCCCCAACCCGCTTGCCCAGCGTGGGGATTATGAGCATAAATCCTCAAATGACCAGTACAAAAAAGAAATGGCCCCCAGTTCCCGGCCGCCCCACTATTCCTAGTCATACAGGTAGCGGCCATGGTAACGGCGGGGCCAGGAGTGCGAACAATCACCGGGCTACCTCTGGCTACCTGCAAAACCTGACCCTGGCAACGTTTAACGGACGCACTCTGAGGCTCGACGAACATCTAGCGCAGTTGGAAGTAGAGCTGGAGAACATTAGGTGGCATGTTCTGGGGTTGTGTGAAGTCCGTAGAGAGCGAGAGGACACCATTACCCTAGACTCGGGCTATCTAATGTACTTCCGAGAGGGTGACCAAACATCACAGGGTGGCGTAGGGTTTCCCTATAAGGCCCTCTCTAACAACGTTCAGGAAATCTCCAGTGTGTCGACCAGGGTAGCGTACCTGATCCTTCGACTATTCAAGCGGTATAGCATGAAGATCATTCAGGTTTACGCACTGACCTCGGCACACTTGGATGATGAAGTGGAGGATATGTACGAGGTATCCAAAGCCTTGCACAACACCACTAATGCCAAAGGCAAAGTGGGAGTCCGAGTTGGCAACGAAGCCAGAGTGGGCCCACATGGTCATGGAAGTAGAAAACACAGGGGGCAAATGCTGGTCAACTTCCTAGAGAAGGAGGGGCTCTTCTTGATGAATTCGTTCTTTAAGAAGAAGCCCCACAGGAAGTGGACGTGGCGAAGCCCCGACGCTGTGACCAAAAATGAGATCGACTTCAGCATGACGGATAAAAAGCAGATATTCAGAGGCGTCTCCGTGATCAACAGGTTCAATACCGGATCTGATCACAGACTTGTCCGAGGCTCTCTGAATATCAATCTTCAGCTGGAAAAAAACCGTCTGATGAAGTGCACGCTCCGACCCAATCTACTCCAGATCATGGCGGGCACCGAGAAGTTTCAGAAGCTTCTTGGTGATAGATTCGTTGCCGTGGAACCCACCGATGACGTTGATGAGGTTCTACAGAACTTGGTTGGAACGTTAAGGGACAAGGGTATCAAATTCTGCCAAATGCAGCCTAAAGGCAAGAAGTCCAAACTTTTGGATTACACTCTTCGGCTGATGACAAAAAGACGGGAAACCACTGAGGCCACTTTGTCAGAGAGGTCAGACCTGAACAAGCGAAATGCGAAGATAATACGGCGCGACCTTCGGAGGCAATAGAACGAAACCAAGGGTTCAAAATATTCACTCAGCAGCTTGGCATGCGCCACCTGACGAAGTTAACAACACACGATGGCCGAACCGTCTTGTCAAAGCCGGAGATGTTATCAGAGATCGAGGACTTCTACGGCCGACTGTACGCGGCACATGCTCTTTGCCCCCAACGTAACAACCACGATTCTAGAGCCACCCTCACCCGCCACTACACTGACGACCTGTCGGAAATCAGCCAAGACGAGATCGTGTTGGCCCTGAGACAGCTAAAAATGGAAAAGCCCCCGGTGAAGATGGAGTCACTTCAGAACTTCTGAAGGCAGGAGGAGCTCCTGTTGTGCAGGAACTGCAGAACCTCTTCAACTCCGTCCTTCACTGTGGGAGAACTCCAAAGGCGTGGAACGAGAGCTTAGTTGAGTTGTTGCAGCACCATCTGTGCTGCCACTGCTGAACCACAAGGTATGTAAGAATTTAAGCATTACTTTCGAGTTCCTCCGATGGAGGCGCTGATTAAACCTATAAAAGCAAAGATGGCGGTTCTGGGCGCTCTCATTCCGAACGACGACTGTCTACCTACTTACACAATAAATACATATTACTCTGTTTTAGCTGGGTTTTTCTTGGTCTACTGCAACAGAAAATATAGTGTTTTTTTTTAAGAAGGGTGGTAAGACTCTTCTTAAAACCTACAGACCTATTTTGCTTTTGAGCCACGTTTGTAAGCTGTTTTCTAGGGTCACAACGAATCGTCTCGCCAGAAGACTCGACGAGTTCCAGCCACCGGAGCAGGCCGGGTTTCGCGGAGGATATGGCACAGTGAGATAGATTATACAGAAGTCCTAAGAGTATAATCAGCCCCTATGTCTAGCTTTAGTGGACTATGAGGAGGCCTTTGACTCTGTCAAAACCTGGGCTGTCCTGGAATCCTTACAGCGATGCCAAGTGGACTATCGTTATATCTTTTTTTTCGCGGGTAGGCGCCATAACTGCTAACATTTTCTAAACATTTCTCCTGTCTATTTATTTGATTTAAAATAATAATAGTTTAACTTAAGTGTTAAAAAGTGGTTTATTTTTGTGATCAAGTGACCTGTAATTGATTATAGTAGTTTTCACGGTTTGTTATGCAGTAAATACTTTCTTTTCTATTTGCTGCTACCTATTGGCTGTTCCTTTCTGAGCTACAAAATAATGCCCAACTTACAAGATATTCTGGACACGCAGAGACAACTTGAAGAAAGTCTCGGCAATAGAATGGCTCAGTTCGAGAAAATGCTGCTGCCCTCATCTAGTTCTGAGTGTAAGCCAAACTTAGACGCAATCACCAAAGATTTTAATGAGTTCAGATTGTTCACAATGGATGCATTAAAACTTCTCAGAACACAAATAGAGTCACTCACTACACAAATTGATGACTTATACAACTACAACCGGCGAAATGCACTCTTATTCCACGGTGTGCCGGAGAAGGATAACGAGGTTTGCACTTCATTAATATTGTCCATAATTAACTCGAATATGAATCTGAGTAGTGTTCAAGCAGCCAGCCTCTACCTATGCCATCGTCTGCGAGCAAAGTCTGACAGCAAAAGTCGTCCCATTCTTGTCCGCTTCTCCGACATTAATGTGAGAGATCTGACTTGGCGTGAGAAGAAATTGCTGAAGTCTAGTCCAACCGTCGTTTGCGAATTTCTCACTAGAGCAAGACACGACCTCTTTTTCTCTGCTCGTAAGCATTTCGGTGTCACCAACTGCTGGACAAATAGTGGAGTGGTGTATGTCAAGACACCGGATAACGCGAGAACCCGGATTGGGTCGGCGCGGGAATTGTCCAGGATCGTCACTAAATTCCCTGTTGAGAGCAATAAACCGGCCATCGACGCAAAGTCGGTTGCTGCAGCTCGCTCGAACAAGGCAAGCCCCCAGCGGAGCGGCGTTCCTGCCGAAGCGCCGGCATCGATTGTGCCCCCACTCACACGCAAGAATGCTGTTGCGGCAGTTAAGACCAAAGTCAACAAGTAACCCCCCACTGACCGCCGCACCTGGTGTTTTGGACGATGTTCATTCCTTTGCTCGGTAGTCAGTGCGCTTCTATTTTATTTTGCCAACCCTCGCAATTTGTAATTTATTTTTAGTTAGGATATGACAAATGTTTGTTTTCGTCACTTTCTTATTTCACTCCCTTAGAGAATATAATACCCACTGTCAGTGTCACAACCATTTTACTTCTTGTTTTATGGCTTCTCACGTTCTTGTAGACCTAAGTTCTCGACAGGTAACGTTCCTTTATACGCAAACTGTTTACTTGCAGGGTGGTAAAATTAAAATATTTTTTGTTTCTTGGTTGTATGTATGTAGCCCGATTAATGATTAATTAAACTGTGTTTGTAGCCAATAGGTACGCAACTGCTAATATTATATTATATTTTTTATAGTAGGTATACTTTTAAATTGTATCTTTGGTATTGTTATTTGTTTTGCCTATACTTAGGCGTATTTTATTGCATTTTTATTTCTAGTATCTAGTTTTTTTTTTTTTAAGTTTGTTATATTTGCCACTTAGTGATCTTAGTACTTAATTTTACCATATTATTTAGTAGGTATCTATTATTATTAGTAAATTATTTAAGTAATATTATATCAGTAGCTAAGTAAGTAGAAGCATAAGCAAGTCTAGTGAGTTGTTAGGTACTCTTTACTCTTTAGCGTACATGTCTCTTTGCTCTAGTGATGACTCATTTGTCACAGCAGATCCAGATGATTCTTATGTCAGTGCTGACCTCCCTATGACGCTTGGCGATGAGCTCAAACATATTGTGACAGTCTATCTGAATGATCTAATGTTGTCTCATACAAACCATAGATAGTTACCCCACCTATCTTCGTCAATGCGCCTACGCAGATAAAAAGTCAAGTAATAATAGGTTGGCTGCATTGAGGCGTCACTCGAGATAACGGGTTTTTCTAACTGACACTTGCCAAGCGTCACTCGACTCTCATCGCTAGTACACGTACTGCTTGTATCGCGACCAAAATTATAATTACGCTTCCTTATTTTCTACAAAATAGTAATAAACTTACTATCGTGTGCCGTGTCAAACCCCAAATTGGGTGAGTGTTGCAAATATTATGTGTGTAAACTATAGTTTTGTGGGTTCTGGTGAGTACAAGTTATTCTTGTTGCTAACGGTCAAATGACTCAACCGTTTAGTAGAGGTATTATGATGCTTTGTTGTTGTAGAAAAGTAAAGGTAGCTGCCCTTTCATTTTATCATCCTTCAATTCAACACACATTCTCCATGCATCATTCATGCCAACGCTACACCTACTCACAATTTATCATAGCTTTTTTTCTGCACACTATTACTTGAAGTTTATATTCTACATTGTAAGCTGTACAGCGTAAAATAAACTTATTAATCTTCATTGGCTTTTTTGGCTAGGATAACACTTAAATATAATTCGTGTAACCATGAAGCTAAATGATTAGAATACCTATCATACTTACATTTTAGGTACCTACATAGGCTGTATCTCACATACACCAACGCTAGCTTTACGATAACAATATTGTATTGCTAAATACAATTTCATGAATATCACTTAACATATTAGTACACCTTTCACATTTAGAAGCTTAACTTTTGAGTGTAATGTTTTTGTTACACAATCTTATACATTCACACATACCACTGTAATCTTGTTAATCCACTGTATGACTGCCTCATCTCAGATCACTATACCGTGCTAGTTGCCATTGCGCTTACGCTTGAGTTGAGATGTCGCAGTCGAACAGGAAAAACGGGACTATTCCTAAGTGTCTGGACGTGGATTCCAGGGTTCCTTCTACCGGCTTGAGTGCGGCCACTATTGCTGCCGAGCCAGATCAACGAGCGAGCTGTACTACCCGAGCATTCTGCTTCCGCTTCGGGAAGAACTGTAGCCATGCGCCCTACCCTGAACTACACCGGTGAATCTCACCACCGGCCAATCTCACCTCCTGCCAAGGCCAGTGGTTTTACTATTAAGTTAGGCTACGTATTCGGACCGAATTAGAATCGCGACCCTGAACCTACCTACTTATTCATTTAATATAATTGTTAACTGTTAAAGTTTGTTTATTTTCAACCTAGCTACCTAAATAGGTTGGGGTAGGCAAAATAGCACGTTACAATATATTCACTCTATACTCCATAGTCTTTCGACTCGGAATTGATCCACGCGGTACTTGTCTCGGAAAGCTTCCTGAAACCATCACTACCATCCACATCATTCCCATTACCCGGTTTTGTATTAATCCGTAATGATCGCACAGGCAAGGGAGGCGGCGGAGTTGCTATCTATCTGAAAAGTAACATCCCTTATAAATTAATTACACAGTCGCCCTCTGCGTATAGTGCATCACCGGAATTTTTAAGCTATTGCATAGCTTCTATCGAGGGCCTTGAGCGCGGGGACCGAATCCAGAAATTCCGTAACGAAAAAAAACCTCACGCTCCCCACTCCGACGGGCACGGAGGTGTGGCTTGAAGGCCGTGCATTGTCTAACGTCGTTTTTTTTCGGCAGTCTTCGACACGGTGTTTGTGTGCGTGCATGCATTGCATAGCATTTTGTACAAAATGCTATGCAATAGCTTTACCGTGGCAGTCCCCGAGTGCCACACGTCTTTTTTATTTATAGAAATCGATGTCGGTGTCAAGTTTGTGCTTGGAGCGGTTTATGTTCCGCCTAATATTCCGTACGGTGACTTGGAGAAAGCGTTGGAGGATCTCTCATCTGACTATACCCGCTTCTTGGTCATGGGTGACTTCAATCCTAACTCGACCTCAAGATCTAATACATTGCATTCTATAGTCCACTCTACGAACCTTAACATCTTGGATTTGTCTCCTACCCATCATACCGCAACAAATGATTCATTGCTCGACCTGATTGTAACGTCTAATATAGACGATGTATCCACCCATGGTCAACTCACAGCACCGGCTTTTTCCAAGCACGACTTGATTTATGTTTCACTTAAATATAGGATTCCAAAACTAAAACCCATTATACTCAATCAGAGAAATTTTAACAAATTGGATAATGCTGAATTAGATGTCGTTGCATCGTGCGTAAATTGGTCTAGTGTGGAGGTGCTTGACACGGTGACCGATAAAGTTGACTTCCTCAACAATAAAATCATTGATGTATTCAATGAAGTTGCTCCTATCCGCCCTGTTAAAATTAAACACAAACCGTCTCCCTGGATCACTGATGCCATTCGTAAAGCCATGTCAAAACGCAACCGTGCTTTTCGTAAGTACAAGAAAGATAGGTCGCAGGAGAACTGGGACGCGTATAAGAAATTGCGTAATAGGTGTAACTTAATATGTCGTAATGCTAAACGCCGTTATATTTCAGATCAGATTGAACTCTCAAGCCCTGCTGGCATCTGGAAGTTCCTTAAGTCTCTTGGCTTAGTTAAATCCAAAGCTGTCAATGCTGATGTCCCTATTGACCTTAATGTTCTAAACTCCCACTTTACTTCCTCTATAAAAATTAGCCCCACTACAAAATATGATACTCTCCTTGAAATCCACAACCTTCCTCGACCCGACACTTCCCCATTTGTTTTCTTGCCTGTCTCCCAGGATGCTGTTAAAAAGGTTTTACTATCCCTGAAATCGAAGGCTGTTGGAAGTGATGAAATTGGACGTATAATGGTTTTACTCATCTCTGACCATATTCTTCCGACCTTCAACTTTTCACTGTCTTCTGGTTGTTTTCCTGAACAATGGCGTAAAGCTCATGTCATCGCATTACCAAAAATATCGAACCCGCTTCTCCCTAATAACTTTAAACCTATTTCTATCTTACCTTTTCTATCTAAAGCCTTGGAGTCAATTGTCTATAAACAAGTTAACGACTATCTTAACGAAAGTAAATTACTTAACGTCTTTCAGTCGGGTTTCAGAGCAGGACACAGTACTTCAACTGCTCTCCTCAAGGTCACCGAGGATGTTAGATGTGGAATGGAACAGGCTTATGTCACGGTTTTAGTCTTAGAGGACTTCAGTAATGCTTTTAACGCCGTTGATCATGAAATTCTTTTAGCCGTTCTAAACCACCTTAATTTTTCTCCATTAGCCGTTCAATGGTTCTCTTCTTACCTTGTTGGCCGTCGTCAGACGGTTCGCAGTGGTCAAGCTTCCTCGGATTGGTGTGACCTGGATGCCGGTGTCCCTCAGGGGGGCATACTTTCTCCATTATTATTTTCCTTGTTTATAAACATGCTTTCCTCTAAGCTTCAATGCTGCTACCATTTTTATGCGGATGACCTCCAACTTTATCGCCACTCTAAGACCGAACAGTTGGTTGAATGTATAACTGCTCTTAATGACGATCTCTTACAGCTTCAGGCATGGTCTGACAGCTATGGAATCCAGGTCAATCCTAATAAATGCCAAGCTATCATCATAGGTGGCTCCCGTCAGCTTGTTAAAATTGATCTGGAAAGTCTAACTTCCCTGCGTTTTAATGCTACTATCATCCCTTTCTCTCCTGTTGTCAAAGATCTTGGCATTCTGCTAGACGCTAACCTGGGTTGGTCTGCACAGGTTAAGGAGGTATCACGGAAATTTTTTGCTTGTCTTCATTCTATTATGCGTTTCAAAAACTTTCTCCCTGAGAAAACCAAAATTTCATTAGTGAACTCTCTCCTGGTACCAATCATCGATTATGCTGATGTAGTGTACCTTGACCTTTCATCAGACTACCTTAATAAGTTAGATCGACTACTTAATTCTTGCATTCGTTTCATATTTTGTCTTCGGAAATATGATCATGTATCCTCGTACCGTCGAAAGCTCAAATGGCTTCCTATAAGAGAGCGACGAAATTTGAGAATTTTGTGTCTCCTCTTCTCCATTCTGAAGGACCCTTCTTCGCCACAATACTTGAAATCCAAGTTTTCTTTCCTGTCCGACACACACGAACGGAATCTCAGGTCTTCTGGTACTCTCTGCCTTGAAGTCCCTCTGCACACCTCTGCTTATCGTGCTAACTCATTTGAAGTGGTGGCAGTGGGTCTCTGGAATGCTCTCCCTCTTAGCATCAAAAAAGCATCCTCCAAACTGGCGTTTAAGCGCCTTGTGCATGACTACTATTTCGGTTCCAATGACAAGCATGGTTCTACCTAATTAGCTACCTAATGTTATCTCCTACTTTTTATTTTTAATTATCTGCAATTTGGTAGTAAGTATTATTTTTGTTATTTTATCTTTGATGTTGTGTTTTAATGGTTATGTACCAACCGTTTTTTTTATATTACTGTTTCATTATATATATATGTGTATATGTATATATATTTATATATAAATTTATTTTTAAGGAGATTTGTTTGGTAGGTTAGTTTTGTTTTTTTTATGTATACTTTTCTCTTTTGTTGTTCTTTTTAGTTATGTTCATGCACGCCAACCATAATTTTCTACCTATCATGGTTGACTGGCAGAAAATGCTTCCTAGCATTAAGTCCACCAATTGTACTATTATCTCTGTAAAAGTGCAATAAAGAATTAAATAATAATAATATAGTTCATATCATCGTCTTGTCTTTGTTTGGAACAGACGTGTCTAATTTAAATTAAAATAAACAAATAATAACTAGCTGAGTCGTGACCTAGTTTAGTGGTAGTGACTTTAAAAAATCTGTGTCATTCGTGAGGTATGGACATTGGACAATTTGTAGTGTTTTTGTGGAAATGACAAATTATTATCACAGATCAAGTTAATTCCCGCAAAAATGGACAGCAGTCCCTTTAACCGGAGCAGCAGGACAGCCCGCTCGCCGCCCCCCTCGCCCTCCCGCGCTCCCGCACCTCGCCCTCAGGCGCCGACCCATGGGGATGATGTCCTAGAAGTTATTTCTACTCCCGAAATACAGAACTGGATGTCGTCCATCGAACAGTGCCTGAACGAAGTGTGCTCTATTGTCACGGAGGGTAAGCTGAACTCTGAACAAAAATTGCGCATAAATGCTTTGTGCCGAAAAGTTGGGCACGGTACCTCGCAGATGGCAGTGACGTACCAGTCCCTTAAGCAGAGAACGATACAAGCCCACTCGTCCATACAGTCTCTTAAAGACCAACTTGACCTGTCTCAGCGGCTGCAAGAACTTAAGCTTAGTATTACGGAGTCCTCGAAACCCACATCGGGATATTCCTTTGCTGACATGGTCAGAAAAGGAACGAACAACTTTATTAAGCCGACTAATGTGAGTTCAGTGGCCATATATCCTAATGACAAATTAAAGTCAAGCGAGGACACAAAATCACTTGTACAAAAAATTATCTGCCCTGAGCAATTGAAGCTCCACGTTAGAGGTCTGCGTAAGACAAGGAACGGAGGTGTCATCATCAGCACTGACTCAAAGAATGACATCGAAAAGCTCAAACAATCGGTGGAGCTAACAAAATCCGGCCTGATAGTTGACGAGCCGCATAAACGAAAACCTAGAGTTGTGGTTGTCGGAGTCCCCTCAGCGATGGATGAAAAAGAAGTCTTCACCTGCTTATACCATCAAAATCTGGCTGAAACGCTTCAAGATTGCAATCTTGATAAATTTTTGAGCTCCATAAAGTTAAGCCATAAATCAGGCAAAAAAAACACAGAGTCCTGCAATTATGTTATAGAAGTGCCTGCATTCATGCGCAAAGTCTTGATTTCAAAGGATCGAGTATATGTGAACTGGTCATCTTGCCCTGTAAGGGACTTTACTTTGGTCACACGCTGTTACAAGTGCCAACAGTACGGTCACGCGGCTAAGACGTGTCGGGAGACCACATACACCTGCGGCCACTGTGCCGGTCAAGGCCATACGATCAAAGAATGCACGAAAAAAGCAGATGAACCAATTTGCGCAACTTGCTCGCACTTCAAAAAGCCCTGTAAGCATAATACGGGTGCGGCTGACTGCCCCGCGAAAATAATGGCAGAAAAAAGGTACTTAAATTCCATAGATTATGAAGGCGCCTAAGAGCGCCGTTTAATTAGAAATACTATTTGATCTTTTTATTTATTTTCACAATGATTAATGATTTAATTAATGATTTGGATAATTTCTCTGTATCAGAGTCTAAAATCTGTGAAGTTGAACAGTGCAAACAATATCTATCCTCTTACAAAAACCCACTAACCATTCTTACTCAAAACATACGTAGTATTTATAAAAACTTTGACAATTTTTGTACTTTTCAACAAAGATTAAACAATAACTGTGACATTATCGTGTTCACGGAATGTTGGCTCAACAAACAATACGACTTGCCACCAATGCCAGGATATTGTATGTATAGTAGTAATATAAACTACAACCAAAATGATGGGGTGATAGTTTACGCAAGGAACTATCTTAAGGTATCTGTAGAGGAACCAAATATTCATGACTGCAACAGACTTTTAATTAAAATCGGTTCAGAATTTGCGATACTAGCTTTATACAGACCCCCCTCCTTTAGAAACTTAAGTAATTTTACGGATTCTCTGAACAATACTTTACAAAACTTGTCATCCTATAATAATATAATTTTAATCGGGGATATTAACATAAATATTCTTCCAGAGAGTAGCGATCCCGCTGCCCAGGAATTTCTCAACCTATGTTCCTTTCATGGCTTACTTCCCGCGCACACACTTCCTACACATCAAAGTGGTTCTTGTTTGGACCACATCATGCTTAAATCGAGTTTTCCATCTATGACACTCATTATTAACTCGTCGATAACCGATCATAATGCTGCCCTATTAACCTTAAATTGTAAATTACCTAAAATAAATAACGCTCGCACAATTACTAAATTAAATATGCATAAACTTGAAGAAGATTTGCGTAACATAGACTTTGGCCCAGTTTACGATTCAGCTGACCCGCAGTTTTGCATGTCGTTTGTTATAAATAATGTACAACATGCAATTAAAATAAACTCTTATACTGTTCGCTTGAATAATAAAAATTATAACATTAAACCATGGATAACAGCAGGACTCATTCGATGCATGAAACATAGAGATAGACTACATAAAATAGCCAAATCTAATCCAAATAATTCAACGTTGCAATTATCGTACAAACGATATCGCAATTTTTGTAATGATCTTCTTAGAAAAATAAAGATCAACTATGACAAAATTGAACTGGAAAAGGCTGGAACAAATAGCAAAAAAATTTGGCAATGTATTAAAAATGTTGCACTTACCGCGAAACATCATGAGTCATCTTTATGTTTATTACAAAGTAACTCATCACAGCTGGCATGTGCTAACGCAGCAAATAATTTCTTTGTAAACATCGGTAAATGTTTAGCGGGAAAAGTTCAAGGTTATTCACAGGAGCTTACTAGCACTCTTTCTACGTGTAGCACAATAACAACTTCCTTTGTGTTATTGGATACGGATGAAACCGAGGTAGAAATGATAATTATGGGTCTAAAAGATGACTGTGCCGTTGGATGGGATAATATATCCACGAAAATAATAAAACAATTCAGGCAATTTTTAATCAGTCCGCTTACTCATATTTTCAACAAATGCTTACACACAGGAATTTTTCCAAAGTGCCTAAAAAAAGCTGTGGTTGTACCAGTGTATAAATCTGGTTGTAAAGATGAGGTAACTAATTACAGACCGATTTCCTTACTTCCTGCGATGTCCAAAATATTAGAAAAAATTATAAATAAAAGATTGATGAAATATTTGGATGATAAAATGATTTTGTCAAATACGCAGTTTGGATTTAGACCCAAAATGTCAACTGCAGATGCTGCTCATCAGTTGACTAACTATCTTGCGCAAAAACTTGACGAAGGTAACCACACTATAGGAATCTTTTTGGACCTCGCTAAAGCCTTCGACACTGTCTCCACCCCAATTCTATTGCACAAGCTTGAAACCATAGGTATAAGAGGCACTCAGCTAAAACTTCTAAAAAGCTATCTAGAAGAACGCACGCAATGCGTTAGAATTGGTAATGTTCTCAGTGATGATCTGAATAACACAACTTTTGGAGTTCCACAAGGAAGTATATTAGGGCCAACTCTGTTCTTAATTTATTTAAATGACCTCTGTAATCTATCTCTAAGCCATGGCATTATCATATCCTATGCTGATGATACTGCTCTGTTGTTTTCGGCTGAATCTGAAACAGAAGTCTACAAGTATGCGCAATTCGGATTCAATATTGTAAATAATTGGCTTCAGGAAAACCTGCTAACACTAAACACCGATAAAACAAATTATATAAAATTTTCGATGCGCAAAATAAAGTCAACTGAAAGTTCACCAAAATTGTATGCCCACTATTGTAAAGTCCCCACTAACAACCAATGTAAGTGTCCCGTCATTAAAAGGTCAAATAAAATAAAATACCTTGGGCTTTTAATAGATGAAACTCTTTCTTTCAAATATCATATAGAAACTTTAAATAATAGAATTCGTAAGTTAATATTTGTGTTCAAGAAGTTACGTTATATTGCGGATCTGAAAATAATTAAACAAGTTTACTTTGCACTATGCCAATCAATTATAACTTATTGTATAACAACATGGGGTGGAGCTGGTAAAACTTTACTACTTACAACAGAGAGAGCTCAAAGAGCAATTCTCAAAGTGGCCACTTGCCGTCCTTTTATGTTTCCAACTAGTCTTTTATATGAATCTTGTGGAGTTTTAACAGTTAGGCAGCTATTCATAATGAGTATAGTACTAAAACAGCACGTAGCCCTTCCTTACAGCACTGTGCTTACTAATAAAAGACGGAAAGATATAGTTTGCCCCAAACAATCAGGGTCATACTCGTTTACATCCAAATTTTATATGTTCCTTGGTCCGCTCCTGTATAATAGACTGAATGCTTTAGCTAATATATATCCCCTTAATTATTACAACTGCAAAATAATCCTTAAGGATGTACTGCAAAAAATGTCCTACGATGATACAGAGAAATTATTAACTGTGCTAAAATAAGTTATAACTATAACGTATAAACTGTTTAATTTATTTTAAGTTAAGTTTAAGTTATATAAGATTTCTCAAATACTACCTACGTCATTAGAGACTGTTATTTTGATTTAATTTTAATTCACTATAATGTACATACCTATTAAATATTTAATCGTACCTTAGTAATAAAATGCAGTAGCTTATTATTTTGTTTGATATTATTTTATTTTAATCACATATTTTATTTCCTATGTTCTATTTGTTAGCTCTCTTCGCCTGAAACACAGGATTACCTAGTTCAGGCTCTTGTTTTTATTATACCTATGTTTAATTAAGATTTCTGTACCTTTTAATATTTTTATGTTACCAATTTAAGAAATTTTGAATAAATTATTTTATTTATTTATTTTTATTTATTTAGTTATATCGAAGTGTTGAGATGTCTGTAAGAAGCCGTCACTATGAGTGTCCGAGTACAGGAATAGCAGTCTAAACCCATCCAACTGCGCCGAGGAGTGAGACAGGGAGATGTCATATCTCCGAAACTGTTCACGAGCGCGTTGGAGGATATGTTTAAGACACTGGACTGGAAAAGTATGTGCATTAAAATAAACGGCAAGCACATCTCACACTTGCGATTCGCTGATGACATAGTCCTACTGGCGGAGTCGCTGGAGGAACTGCAACGGATGCTTTACGGCCTAGCATCAGCCTCGCGAAAGATAGGTCTAGGCATGAATTTGGACAAGACCAAAGTTATGGTCAAAGTCAATGACCGAATTGATCCAAGTCCTGTCGTCGTTAATGGACACCTTCTTGAAATTGTTTCCGAATATACATACCTCGAGCAGATGTTGTTGGGTAGAAACAACTTCGAGAAAGAGGCCAAGAGGAGGATTTAGCTGGGTTGGGCAGAATTTGGAAAAATACGTCGAGTTTTCTCGTCACCCATACCGCAATGTTTGAAAACGAAAGTTTTCAATCAGTGCGTCATGACATCCTACCCGTCATGACATACGATGCCGAAACGTGGAACACTCACATTAAGGCTAGTCCACCAGTTTAAAGTCGCTCAGCGAGCTATGGAACGAGCTATGCTCGGAGTTTCTCTGAAGGATAAAATCCGTAACGAGTATATCCGACATAGAACTATAGTTGTCGACATAGCTCAGAGAATTAAGAAGCTGAAGTGGCAGTGGGCTGGCCATATCTGTCGAAGAACCGATAACTGTTGGGGTAAACAGAGTTCTTGAGTGGAGACCTTGACTCGGCAAACGTAGTATTATAGGACGCCCTCCGGCGAGGTGGGGTGACGATCTTCGGCTGCTGGTAGAAGCTGGATGCGTCGAGCTCAGAACAGGGCGCAATGGCGCTCATTGAGAGGCAGTGGAATGCTATAGGCTGATGATGATGATCATGATGATGATGAGGGCCAGTCAGTGTCCATTATTGACTAGTGAAGGTAGTAGGGTCAGGTACAGCCAATAGCAATGAACATCACGCACGAGGGTCAGTCAGTGTTCGTTATCGACTAGTGAAGGTAGTAGGGTCAGGTACAGGCATTAGCAAGGAAGATCAGGCACGAGGGTCAGTCAGTGTTTGTTATCAACTAGTGAAGGTAGTATTGTCAGGTACAGGGGCCCGACCGCGTTATTTTCAAAAAACAACGGTGCGTTTCTAATTCGGCTACGAGTCAGTAACGACTACGTTCCAACTTTTCTGAATTTGGTACCGCGCTAATGTATACACGCCAATGTAGCATCAACTTGATTGCGTTGATTGTGTACTTTTGATGTCGTCTGGTAGGCGATTATAGACTGCGGGCCCTAGAACATGTACCAGCTTCGAGCTTTTCGTGAGACGCCTTGGCACAACACTCAGCTTTTGAGCGTTTCGTGTCATGTATCTATGACAATCACCGAGTCTCGGGTATTTGCTAAAGTGGTCCTGCGCATAACTGGCTGCATTAAAGATTACTAAGGCAGGGACTGTCATTATCCTCAAAGAACGAAAGATTGGACGTGCAGGAGTGTCCCAAGCAACTTCAACAATGGCGCGTACTGCTCTCTTCTGCATTCTGAACACTCGCTCCTAGTCCCAGTAGCGAGTGAACAGAAGCAAAGTAGCAGGTCCTAGTCATATTAGTTTCAAGCGTAGAGGATAAGCGCCACAAAGCGAAGCATGAGCGTTCTATTCTTTCGCATAAATTGTTTACATATGATTCCCATGTCAGCCGTTCATCAAGCTGAAAACCGAGGAAAGGTGTGGTCCTGACTTGGTTTATTACTTTTCCTCCCAAAGATACGTTTAGAGGTTCACACCAGTGGCCTGCAATATTTAGTTTTACTAACGTTTAATAGGAACCCATTATGGCGGAACCACCCGTGCAGTTTATCTGCTACTATGTTTAGTTTTCTCTCTAAAAGCACTATAGTGGGTGCAGTGACTACAGCAGCAACGTCATCCGCATACATCAAAATGTGCGCGTTATCTATGCAGTTGAGAAGGAGAGAGAACATGATATTTGAGAGTGATGACCCCTGGGCCATCCCAATAGAAGATTTAAGCGACTTTGACGTTATTTTCCCATGATCACCCACGACGGTCTGGAATCGGTCCGTTAGGAATTCTTTCAAAAGATCCAGACACGGCCCGTTAAAACCAGTGCTTCATCTTCGCGGCGAAAACACTGTGGTCGGCGACGTCAAATGCTTTTGAAAGATCTCACAAGATCACAGCTACCTGCTGCCGCCGCTCACGGGCCGCCATCACATGCCGCACCACCTCTCTAGCTACGTCAGTTGTCGACCTGCCTGCCCGGTATGCATATTGCCTATCCGAAAGATACTTCGTCACCGACAAGTACTTGGTGATCCTTGAGCTAAGGTCGTGCTCGAAAATTTTAGCTATACACGGAATAATGGAGATAGCCCGGTAACTATTTATGTCCTTTTTCTTTCCTTTTCCTTTATACAAAGGTGACACTCTGACATTTTTTAATATTTGTGGATATCGGCCTTCTTTAAGACAAATATTAAATAGTTCCGTGAGAATAGGTGACAGGGACTCGGCAGCCGCATGCATAAAGGACGTCGACATCTCATAAATGTCTTTCGTGTGCTTATGCGCCACTCCACTGGAAATAATTTTAAATACCTCAAAGGGCGTAAAGGAGTGTAGCCTAACCGAGCGATCCGCCAGAGGACGCGCACTGGTCAACCAAAGCAGATTCGTAGCGTGAACGTTGCCCTATGATCGTCGCTAAGGATTTAATTTTAGTCTGTGCTCAGTCTATGTAAAAACAAGTGTCGATTGGTTTTCTAGGCGAATGCAACTCTAGTATTGACCTATGTAGTATTGTATCTTCATTGGTTTCCGACAATTCACAATATCATGGCATCTAACGTTGAGAGAAAATTTGCGAATTATTTACATAATTTGGGAACCACTGTCGATTAAATGATTAAATTTACAAAGTGCTCATATCAATGGGTTTTTGAAGCCATTAGAGAATAACAGATGGAACGAAATGGTGGCCAAAAATACGCGACGAGCAAGAGACAGACCACGCACTAGTAATGGTCAGTGTAGCCGGAGAACTATGGATGAGGATTGCGGAGGTGCGGAGGAAAACAAACATGCTAGTAGCCTCTTTAATACTATTCGGTAATTTGTTATATAATTTTGCTCCTTCAAATGTAAGGTTTTTCTTCCCATAGTTTGTTCTAGATCGTGTTAGTGCAAAGTTTTTTGAATTTCTTGTGTTAAAATTGTGAATTTCATTCTTTCTTTTATACGTTACGGTTATGTCTGAATGAATTTCTTTATTAATAATTTTTTGTATTAAACAGCAAGTGTTGTAAATTTGAGTTAAGCTCATTAGTTTTGATTCCTTATAAAGTGTTTCAGTTGGTGTAAAAAAGTCATAATTAATAGTAATTTGATCATTTTATTTTGTGCTGTCTGAATTTCTTTCAAATTAGATTGAGCTGCAGTTCCCCATACCTCAATTAAGTATTCTAATTTTGATTTTACAAGAGATTTATATATTGTCAGTTCGACATTTTTTGGAAATCATTTAATTACTGGCCGGAGCATGCCCATTAATGATGATATTTACGACCTAACCTACGTTCCGTCGTTCACAAATATAAGCAAACTTATCAAAATAAACTCAAAACTAAATACTTTTTCAATAGATAAAAAATAATAAAGAAGGATAGGGAGTGACAGGAGAAGTCAGGGAAAAATTTGGGCAATTCGTTGAAAGGGAGGTTTTTGAGGCTTTTCAGAAAATAACCAGCATGAAATCATGGAATGCTCAATTCGAAAACAAGGAATGATGAGAGCTGATGTTCTCCATGTCAACTGGCGAGTGTACACAATGATAATGAGCGGAAAATCTAGCTATAGTTATGTGTAATCGTGAGTACTAGAATGTGTGATTCTGCTCCTCCTAAGGGATGGAAATGTAGGTGGGTTGAGCACAGATAGGTGCAGTAAGGGACCGTAGATAAAAGGCAGGTCTGGCGGGTTTAATTACTTTATTACAGCAAAGACTAGATCTGCGTTTCATAGTGAGACAGAAGGTCCACTAAGCGGGAGCCAGATAGAAAGAGTGGCTTTTACAGCTGCGGATGAGAGAGCAGCGGAGTCTCCATCAATACAAGCATTCAATGTTACTATGTGAGATAAAATTATTATAATTATTTATTTACTGGTAAAGATGTGGTCTGAACATGGACTGCTACTGTTGGGTGAGTTGCCAATATTGAACTTTATTGTTTGTATGATACTATAAAACTCTGAATCACAAGGTTTTGAGATAGATACAATTTACTGCCATCTAGCAATGATTATGGAACTGAATAAAAGTGAACCTTATCTCATATTATGGAAGTGAGTGTAAGTTTGTTTGTTTGTTATGTTTTCACACTATGAATATTCAACCAATTATCATAGCATTTCATTGTCCTGTAATATTTTAATTTAATTAAATATTTTTACTGAGATACAGGTGTACCGTACCGTACCTACTTAGGTAGGTACACCAATTTTAACAAGTGGCCGTTTTGTAATATAGTTTGATTAGTGCGCATGCTGCGTGCTAAGCGACACACAGCGCGCATTTGTTATTTTTGAAGCAGAAAAAGGGGCCTTCGTCTAAAAGGCCGCAATGATTTTTGTGATCGTCCAAAAGGCCTCCATTTCATCGTTAATTGGATATATATCAAAACCGCTTGTTTGAGTGCTCTTGCGATCACGCTGCGCCTCACCATTCTGTCAAATAATTTAGCGCGGTACGAAACTATGAAAATGTTGTGATGCGTTAAAGGTTCAACTAGGTTTCCGCTGAAATGTTCCAGCCGCAAAAAGTTACGATTCAACTTTCTGTCTAGCGCGGTACGAAAAATGGAAAAAGCTCTGGTTCGATCACTTTTTAGCTGTTATAATTTAGCGCGGGCCCCAGCCAATAGCAAGGAACATCAGGCACGAGGGTCAGTCAGTGTTCGCTGTGGTTTATTCCCAGTAGTTCGATCAAGAAGTTCTACCGTCGAACTAGTGGGATTTTTTTTTCCCACTAGTTTTACCATCGAACTACTGGGACAAAATATTTCTCAGTTGTTCTATTATCTATAAATCAACCTCCGAATTTCAGTTTATTTTTTTAATAACCTATCAGTTGTCATATAAATTAATTATCTATCAGTGTCAAATGTAAAACATGCCTATGGATGTTTTATACAATATGTAAGTAGGTATAATAAATATAAATAAATAATCTTCAACTCTAAATAAACTATGTGGAATTATAATACATAGGCACCTACATAATTATAATTCAACGTATTTTTTAATATAATTATTTAGGCTACCTAGGCCTACCTTGTATTAGAAATTCTATCTATTATCAATAAATATTTTGCAAATTCTGCATTTTTAGGGCAATATTAAAAACAAATACATTTATAGCGAATTTTTATTTCGTAATTTAACGTAATTTTTCTAAAAAAGTCATAATCGAAATATCCCCACACGCCAATTGCATCTGGGCATTCAATATACACTCATCATTTGATAAATCAATTTTACGTCGTTTACGTCCTTGATTGCGAAATGAATACAATATAGAATCGTCGTGTAGGATGTGAAGGATTTGCAGCAGGTTAACGTGGCCCTTGATCACCCGGTTATTTATTCCGTGGTGCCAACCCTCCACAACATTGTTTGTGCGGTGACGCTCGCCGTAAACACACCACACATTGTAGAAGTCAGTCTTCATCCAGTAATCATTAAAATAATCTTTGAATTTCATCATGGATTGTTTAACCTGATTACCCTGCATTATTTCATTTTCAATGTACTTCCATCCTGCTTCAATATGATTTGCTGGAAGTAATGACAAGTTGGTGCAAAGTGAAATAATTCTTCTGTCCTTTTTGTCTTTGGTCAGATCCAAAGTTTTAGCTTTACGCCACAAACTGTTAACGTAGTGAAAGTAGCAGCCTTTAACTATTACATTCATTTTTCGTAACGCTTTAATCGTGCCTTCTTCAAAATCAATCGTCACCTTATGGGGCTTCCACTCCGGAATTTGTGACGAAATCATGTCAAATAAAATTGAGTAGGCTTTCTGGGTCCTATGAGTCATGAAAGCGTAGATTAATGGAATAATATTGGTACTGGTGCTATTGCTTCCAATATCCCCATGAATTGTAAACAATTGTTGGAATGGGGCAGGGCACGATTTAAAGGTTCCATCCATAAAAAAGTGACTCAAATTTTTCATGTTTTGTCGGGCATCATTAGAACAAAATGCTAAAATTCTCATGTTTTCATCATAAGAAAGGTAATCGCCTAGTAAGAAATCTGAAAAAGTACTGGGAACTTCAACCTCTTTGACAGTTTTAGCATTAATTTTTTTAACGCTTGCAGCTTTATTTCTTCTTCTATAAATTGTTGATTTTTTTTGGCGAAATTCTGGAATAGGATTGTTTGTAGCTAAATGCAGACCTTGATTTTTTAATGAAATAAGACCTTTATTGTATATTCTAGGAGCAGGTTCTCTTCCCAGTACAGCTTCTTCGCAAGCATCGTTGATCAGAACATCAATACAATTTTGAGTTAAATCAGGCCGACATTGAGTGCAATGGGGTTTATATTTTAAAGTTTCAGTCAGGTCCTGAAACAATAAATACAAAAGTTTAACTACTATCATTAGTGAAATTGAATTATTAAAAATGTTTAAAATTCCGGACTCAAAAAGCTAACATTTAAAAAGTCTAAAATAATACCTATCGTTGAGCTATCAAATTGGATTGAATGATTTGCGTTATTTAAAAAAAAAATATTTAGGTCTACCAACAGTTTTAACAAACTTACAAACTTTTTATTTTGCTACATGAAAAAACCAATTACAGGTAAACACCACTTGCATTTATTACATTAGACATTTTAGCAGTCAATCCCTTTCACTTGATAGGTACCAATATTGAGGAAGTTGTGAAAAAAATATAGGTTATTCGCTATGCTGTGGTGGCGGCCATCTTGGTTTTAAAATTTATCATAGTATATTAGAATTTTACTTGGCAAGCCCTTTCATTTGATACCCATATTTAAGGAGTTGCTAAAATATGTAATCAACCATTTTGTGGTGGCGACTATCTTGGACAGATTTTCATCAAACATAGCTAAGAACACTTTCAACTAATTCATCTTTAAAACAAAAAAAAACAAAATTAACATTGGTCATCCGTTTGAGAGCTACGATGCCGCAGAAAGATATAAACACACATACGTCCGTCATACATATAACACCCCGTCGTTTTGCGTCGGGGGTTAAAAACCAACATCGCACGTTTTCGTTATACATGTTCGTTGCATGACGCTGTCAGGCAGATGTGAAAAATAGAAAGTAGGTATCATGTTTACAATATACTTCGAACCCATCGAGCTACAGCACAGAAGGTTAGCCCACCCCACTCCCACTAAACTTCCATTAAAGTGAACTTACCGTGTTCAATGTTACGGATCCCGCACATTTTAAAACTTTGTACTTCCTGCACTTCCATATGCTTTGACCACTTTTGTATACACGCATTGAGTAATATTGATGTCCTTCCAACAGTAAAACCCTCCCTCGTCCCCTTTTTATAATTTTTAAAGTATTACAACTCATTTACAGAACGAAAACTATCCATAGGCATGTTTTACATTTGACACTGATAGATAATTAATTTATATGACAACTGATAGGTTATTAAAAAAATAAACTGAAATTCGGAGGTTGATTTATAGATAGTAGAACAACTGAGAAATATTTTGTCCCAGTAGTTCGATGGTAAAACTAGTGGGAAAAAAAAATCCCACTAGTTCGACGGTAGAACTTCTTCATCGAACTACTGGGAATAAACCTTCGCTGTCGACTAGTGAAGGTGGTAGGGTCAGGTACAGCCAATAGCAAGGACCATCAGGCACGAGGGTCAGTCAGTGTTCGCTGTCGACTAGTGAAGGTGGTAGGGTAAGGCTCAGCCAATAGCAAGGACCATCAGGCACGAGGGTCATTCAGTGTTCGCTGTCGACTAGTGAAGGTGGTAGGGTAATGTACAGGCAATAGCAAGGACCATCAGGCACGAGGGTCAGTCAGTATTCGTTATCGACTCGTGAAGGACCACCCTTCGTCTTACACAGGTACCTACCTAACCTAGTAGGTTAGGTTAAGACGCATTCCGCTCTCAGTATTAATTCTCAACTTAGAGTGCGTGCACATATCCCAAGCTGATGTTTGGGATGTTGTTAAATTGTCGAAAAATTTATATACGAATTTTAGATATGAAATATGGATTTAAGAATATAGAAACCCAGTTTGATTAATTATATAGTTGATCAATTAAGTTATTAGTAAGTAAACGAATTTAATAGAATTGAGTTAAAAATTAAGTTGAATCAAATGTCATAGATTATTTTTTTTTGCGTTTTTATATACTTTCGATGAAACACATATTTTCTTATTGTGCTCCCTCCTGCTATTCTCGGACATGATGCCAGAGGCCCCAGTCAACGTGGTAATTACTGTACTATTAGAGTATGGTCTATTGCTTGGTGCTGTGCTGGCACACGGCACTTGGTACAGCGATGTAGTGTCTCCGCTTCGCTCCATCACTCACCGGCTACGCTGAGCTGCGGCCCGTCAGGCATGCCTTCAAACGCGGCTAGTTCCTATAGGGAAAAGACAAATAAATAGGTAAATAGTTTGTATAGTTTGGTACCTAATCTCCTTCCTGCAAATGATAACAGGCAGCTCATTATCTCTTCGCTTTAAATGAAACGTATAAGTGATTCTACAAAATTTCGGGTTATGGTGGGGACTTATTAGTTTATAAACTAAAACACAATAATAAAAAGCATGTGCTTGGTTTTTAAAAAATTTTAAAGGGTTGTTGTTAAAAATGTTAAAAAAAAGGTTGACACCTTTTTAAACTTTAAGTTATCGTTTTTCATGATTTTATTGAAACGTGGTGCAATCTATTCCTAGCTTGGATCAAATACTTCTTTTGCCAAAAATAAAAGAAAAACTTCATTAGTAGGATTTTCCAAATTAAATCAAAAATCCCTTAACTAATAAAAGGCTGAATATTGATACTAGAAATGTGAATTAACCCACTTAGTATCTGATGCTCTGGATAATGGCTTCCAAATGGACGTCATTTATACTATAAATAAATAAATAAAATAAAATAATTTATTCAAAATTTCTTAAAATGGTAACATAAAAATATTAAAAGGTACAGAAATCTTAATTAAACATAGGTATAATAAAAACAAGAGCCTGAACTAGGTAATCCTGTGTTTCAGGCGAAGAGAGCTAACAAATAGAACATAGGAAATTAAAATATGTGATTAAAATAAATTAATATCAAACAAAATAATAAGCTACTGCATTTTATTACTAAGGTACGACTAAATATTTAATAGGTATGTACATTATAGTGAATTAAAATTAAATCAAAATAACAGTTTCTAATGACGTAGGTTAGGTAGTATTTGAGAAATCTTATATAAATTAAACTTAACTTAAAATAAAACTAAACAGATTATACGTTATAGTTATAACTTATTTTAGCACAGTTAATAATTTCTCTGTATCATCGTAGGACATTTTTTGCAGTACATCCTTAAGGATTATTTTGCAATTGTAGTAATTAAGGGGATATATATTAGCTAAAGCATTCAGTGTATTATACAGGAGCGGACCAAGGAACATATAAAATTTGGATGTAAACGAGTATGACCCTGATTGTTTGGGGCAAACTATATCTTTCCGTCTTTTATTTGTAAGCTCAGTGCTGTAAGGAAGGGCTGCGTGCTGTTTTAGTACTATACTCATTATGAATAGCTGCCTAACTGTTAAAACTCCACAAGATTCATATAAAAGACTAGTTGGAAACATGAAGGGACGGCAAGTGGCCACTTTGAGAATTGCTCTTTGAGCTCTCTCTGTTGTAAGTAGTTAAGTTTTACCAGCTCCACCCCATGTTGCTATACAATAAGTTATAATTGATTGGCATCCTTCCCCCCCGGACCTCGATACTGAGTAGACGTGCGCAAGAAATGTATATATTTTTTTTATTATTTTAAAATAATCACTTTAATAATCAAATAAATCAAGCTGCAAAAAATAGGAGTGCAGAAACACTAAGGAGATACGCAAGACACACACTTCTACAGTCACCAACACAGCGCAGCGCAACACTCAAGCAACGTGTCGTAAATATTGCACACATCGGTAAGCGCGCCATTCATTAATTACTACTTGCTACGCGATTGGCTACGCTAGACTCACCCGCACCACACACTGCCGCCGGCCGTGCCGCTGACAAGGAAGGCCTGTGTTACCTAGAATACGCTCTTGCTCATCACTTAAAACTGGTTTCGCTTGCCTCAAGCATTGCTGCTTGCCTAGTACCATTACTGAGACTACTAGGTTACTACATATTGGCTACGTGCATCTTATGCAAACCCACTTTGACAAGGCGCTATCACTAAATACATTTGCTGAGAAGATTTCACCAGGCTATCACTAAATAGTAATGCCGCTTAAACATTCACCACCTAAAGTAAATTCGCCTGCAATATTCGGGACCCCGCTACAACACTACGCCTCTGAACCGAATATAACTGAGTCACCCCTGCAGAAGACGGAAGAAACCGCTGTTAGCGTCGCAGCCGGTAATAAACGGCGTAAACGTCTGGCCACAGACGACATTAGCAAGGTAGAAATCTTAGATCTATTCTCCTCTATGAAAGAGGATCAGGAGTCAAGACTTTCAGCTATCCTTGATTCAATCAACGATGTCAAAACTGCAATGGACGCCATGTCCCAGAAATATGAAAAAACTTTACAGCTACTAAATGTACTACAAGAAGAGAAAAAAATCTCAGACAGCAAAATTGAGTCCTTAGAAAATAAGATAGAGATCCTGGAGCGGCAATCTAGAGGCACAAGTATTGAGCTGAGGAATATTCCACAAGAACCGAAGGAGACAAAGGAAGACTTAAGGAGCATCTTGAAAAAAACTGCTAAGACACTTGATATAGATCTAGAGAATTCTGAGATTAAAGACGTCTATCGCATTACCACGAAATCAAACACAAGACCAATTATAGCCGACTTTACAACGGTTTTCAGGAGAGACCAAATTTTGAGCTCATTAAAAAAATATAACAAAGAACATAAAACTACTAAGCTTAATACCGAAGGCCTGGGCCTGGGAGGGCCGAATAATCCCGTGTACATATCTGAAAACTTGACTCAAAAAGAGAGGAAATTGTTTTTCCTCGCTCGAGAACTGACGAGAAGTACTGATTACCGCTTCTGCTGGACCTCCTTTGGCAGGGTTTTTGTACGTAAGACAGAAGGCTCTCCACACATACGCATAACTTGCGAGAAAGACATCGATAAACTAAAATTGTAAGAAAGTTAATACCTTTTCTCTTCTCGCTCTAACACACAATACTCCAATACTGATATTGATTAACTTTTTGTTGTTTTATGCCACCACCTATTTACTAATATTAAGCTTAGGTATCTAGCTATATAAATTTTTGCTCTAATATTATGTATTATTTTAACTTTTTTGCATTATGTAACGTAATAAAAAATTTAAAAAAAAAAAATGTTTTTCTAAATAAAAGGTTGGAGGTAACCCCAAAGACAAAATTATAATAAGTTGGGTTACTCTCCAGAGTTTGATGTAATTGTACGTTACACTGTATTCGTCTAGGTTAGATGAAGCGATGAAGCAAGTCTACACAAGAAACTGAACTGGTAACCCAGCAGACTCATTTCATGCTTCACACAAAATAATTAAATTACCTGGATAAGCAAAGTCTTCAGAACAGTGAACCTTTAGATCAAGGACCGTTCCAGCAGCCTAGCTGTCCGTGAAGGAATGTGCGGTGGTAAAATTAAACAAAGTTAAATATATGAAAATTGGACTTAATTGAAAGCAAAAGAACCCTCCGACCCCGTAGAAAACACTTCTTAAAAGCTATTGGAGTAACACTGACATTTAAGTCGTACACTTAAACTTAAAACTTATATTAATTTTGCAGTAATATAATATAGCGAAAAGATGGGACGATTGTTTGACTAAATCGTCCGGGGTAGCACGTTGTTAGCTAGGCAACGACTCCCTTACTCTAACTATCTATCAATTCAAACAATTATTTATCAATTTAAATAGTATACAAATTCCTTGTGTAAACTGGCGGAGGTTATCACTTGCACCGAATCATGTACTTTGCGTTTACCGTCCTCAGGACAAACTTCTCCAAATGTAGTGGAAATACTAGGTTCAATTTACCGTCGTGACAATAGACAAAATAAAGTTTTTTGTGTGTGACCGAAGCGCGTTCAGTTTACCGTCTTATGAGGACAAGCATTCGGGTCACATTTGAAGTAAATGAGATTGTGATCACGATACCGTGGAGTCCCGAGCGAGGATACCCAAATGGAAGCTGGTCCAGGTGTGCTTGGCTGGTGTTGCGTTACACACGCTCCGCGCGTCAAGGTCAGGTTGGGGTCGGGTTATACGCCGCTAAGTTCTCACCAATTCTTATTGAACCATCCGTAACCAAAAAGCCCGCTGTAAAGATACAACGGTGACTTTAGAAAATGAAACAAATGAGGTTACGATCGCGTGCCGCCAACACGACATCGCGCTCGTTCGAAATTACAAAATAAAAATGCCGCTAAGCAGCCACAATTATCAGGAAGATAATCACTGCGAACTAACCTTTTTACGGGCTTTAAAATATCCTGCCATTGTATATGGACGAGGATTCCGGCCGCTCCGCCTCGCAATCATTTCCAAAAGGAAGCCATCTTCACATCTCCGTCGGAAAGAAGAACGTCAAAAAAATTACCGAATCAATCATAGAGAAAGCATTGCGTTTCGTTATCACCAAGGTTCACAAATACATATTCCTTGAACTTGACTTCTCAAACAAAATAAACAGAAAATTCACAAAGCTAATAAAAATTACGTTTCGTTCTTGTCAAACCAGAGAACAAACTTCTAAAGAAAAATCGATCCATCGATCTAGCAAACGACTGATGACAGTACAGCGTATCTGTCAACGTCAACCTCAAACATGAAATACCGTCAAGCATGAAGTTATGTCAAACAATTGCAAAAGTTTCAAAACAAATGTAAACAAAACAAAACAATGAATGGATTTCAGTTTAGTGAAGTAAATAATCATCAAAAATGCTGAAAAACCAGTGCGAAAGTGAAAAAGTTGTGCTAAAAATGTAGCTACGCTACAATACCCCCGTTTTCGGAAAAAAGAGGTTAACGTAGTTAACCGAAAAAAACAGCCGAAATAACCGAGGAAAAAAACAAAAAAAAAAAACACAACCTAATCAAAAATTTAAGAAAAAAACGTAGCTTGTTTTCTGTTTTCTATAAAATGTGATTTTTATACCATGGGTTGTTTGTCAACTTTCAAAGCGCCTTTGCTATCAGTCATACTTCACCTTCCATACCGTTTTTTTACCACTCGCATATACACCTTTGCACTCTTCTTTTATAATAATACCTCCATTCTGTATTCAAAATACCTTTCGTTAAGTTCATCACAACCCTCAATCGTTCGTCACCTTTCATTGAAAAACATTTTTAACAATCAAACAAACCTACACCAAATCTGGTACATCTATAAAAATCACTGTGAACAATAAGAAAAACAACTACCACCATCCTCTAAATGTGCAATTGTCTGAAAAACTTAACTAAGCTTTAAGCTTTGAAGAAACAAAAATATGTCAGACAAATCAGTCAAAGCCGAAGCTGCCTTATCTCGATCGCCTATGCCGAGATAATCTTCCGAAGATGGGAAGTTCCTCATAATAGAATGGAATTTACCGTCCGAAACGATTTCTCAACCTTTGGCTAAAAAACAAGGAGTATACCCTGTGGCTAATTTCACTGAAATGATCAAAATACTGACAATTGAAAAAATTTTGAATAAAAAGTTGTAGCAAAAATATTTTAGACTGCCTACTATTAAATTTAGTTGCATAAAATAACGAAGAAAATATAGAAAAGGTGAATAAGTTGACTGTGAATGCATGTGTGTTCGACAGTTGATGCAAAACAAAAAGGAATCAACGTCGTTGAACATATAAGTTTGATTTAAATTTTGTCAAAAACCAAGTGATAAGATCCTTACAATTAAGACATAACACAGGTGAACTAATCTTATAAAAACTATACTAAACTATGTTAAGGAAAATACAATAAAAAATTATAAACAAAATTCAAAGCAAAATTTTATAATTTTACCATCACAGCAAATATATTCCTAAACACGGACAAGCATAAACTAATTAAATTCGGGCGCCATTTGTAACGTAATAAAAAATTTAAAAAAAAAAATGTTTTTCTAAATAAAAGGTTGGAGGTAACCCCAAAGACAAAATTATAATAAGTTGGGTTACTCTCCAGAGTTTGATGTAATTGTACGTTACACTGTATTCGTCTAGGTTAGATGAAGCGATGAAGCAAGTCTACACAAGAAACTGAACTGGTAACCCAGCAGACTCATTTCATGCTTCACACAAAATAATTAAATTACCTGGATAAGCAAAGTCTTCAGAACAGTGAACCTTTAGATCAAGGACCGTTCCAGCAGCCTAGCTGTCCGTGAAGGAATGTGCGGTGGTAAAATTAAACAAAGTTAAATATATGAAAATTGGACTTAATTGAAAGCAAAAGAACCCTCCGACCCCGTAGAAAACACTTCTTAAAAGCTATTGGAGTAACACTGACATTTAAGTCGTACACTTAAACTTAAAACTTATATTAATTTTGCAGTAATATAATATAGCGAAAAGATGGGACGATTGTTTGACTAAATCGTCCGGGGTAGCACGTTGTTAGCTAGGCAACGACTCCCTTACTCTAACTATCTATCAATTCAAACAATTATTTATCAATTTAAATAGTATACAAATTCCTTGTGTAAACTGGCGGAGGTTATCACTTGCACCGAATCATGTACTTTGCGTTTACCGTCCTCAGGACAAACTTCTCCAAATGTAGTGGAAATACTAGGTTCAATTTACCGTCGTGACAATAGACAAAATAAAGTTTTTTGTGTGTGACCGAAGCGCGTTCAGTTTACCGTCTTATGAGGACAAGCATTCGGGTCACATTTGAAGTAAATGAGATTGTGATCACGATACCGTGGAGTCCCGAGCGAGGATACCCAAATGGAAGCTGGTCCAGGTGTGCTTGGCTGGTGTTGCGTTACACACGCTCCGCGCGTCAAGGTCAGGTTGGGGTCGGGTTATACGCCGCTAAGTTCTCACCAATTCTTATTGAACCATCCGTAACCAAAAAGCCCGCTGTAAAGATACAACGGTGACTTTAGAAAATGAAACAAATGAGGTTACGATCGCGTGCCGCCAACACGACATCGCGCTCGTTCGAAATTACAAAATAAAAATGCCGCTAAGCAGCCACAATTATCAGGAAGATAATCACTGCGAACTAACCTTTTTACGGGCTTTAAAATATCCTGCCATTGTATATGGACGAGGATTCCGGCCGCTCCGCCTCGCAATCATTTCCAAAAGGAAGCCATCTTCACATCTCCGTCGGAAAGAAGAACGTCAAAAAAATTACCGAATCAATCATAGAGAAAGCATTGCGTTTCGTTATCACCAAGGTTCACAAATACATATTCCTTGAACTTGACTTCTCAAACAAAATAAACAGAAAATTCACAAAGCTAATAAAAATTACGTTTCGTTCTTGTCAAACCAGAGAACAAACTTCTAAAGAAAAATCGATCCATCGATCTAGCAAACGACTGATGACAGTACAGCGTATCTGTCAACGTCAACCTCAAACATGAAATACCGTCAAGCATGAAGTTATGTCAAACAATTGCAAAAGTTTCAAAACAAATGTAAACAAAACAAAACAATGAATGGATTTCAGTTTAGTGAAGTAAATAATCATCAAAAATGCTGAAAAACCAGTGCGAAAGTGAAAAAGTTGTGCTAAAAATGTAGCTACGCTACAATTATGTAATGTAATCGTCGAACTACTTAATTTTTAATTTTTTTTTCTACTTAAAATATGTTTACGCAATTTACCTACTACAGATAACTTAAATAAAAAAAAGTAACACATTGAATTAGAATATAACGAAAAACATTAAAACAATTTAACAAAACATTAAAACAGTGACATAATACAATTTGTAAAGCAGGGAAATACTACGGGTAGGCAGCTTTTAATATACATATTTTATCGCTACATTAAAAAAAAAAAAAAAAAAAAAAAAAACACCGTCATAATGATTGATTTGCTGAGTTCCTTGCTATTTTATAGACGACCCCACACTCTGTAAGCAATATATTACTGCTACTGATTCAAATAAACTTACAGTCCTAACATTCAATGTTCGAAGTATACATAAAAATTTCGATCTGATCATTGCATTTTTGAGTAGTTTAGACATTGAAATTGACATAATAGTCCTTACTGAATGTTTTACTGCTACTTATGATCCCCCACAGTTGCCTCGCTACAATATGTTCCATACAAAAAACAGCCTAAACAAAAACGACGGAGTAGTTCTTTACATTAAAAAAACTCACTATTCGACCGCAGAAGAACCATTCATAGACGATGGTAACTGCCTAGTGGCTGAAGTCAATAAACAAATAAGTATTATATGCTCATACCGACCACCCAGTTTTGGTAATCCAACGCGATACTTAAGAAGCCTCGATAATATTTTAAAACAAGTAAAATACAAATCCAATATCATCCTTACAGGTGATATAAATATTGATATACTTCCCAACTCGGTCCTTTCGAGCTTCGCTTGTGACTATCTTAACCTCATGGCATCACATGGCCTTGAACAGGGTATAAACTTACCCACTCGAGCTACCACATGCCTTGACCATTTTATGCTGAAGATGGAAAAGAAATGGCGGACACTAGTTTTCAATGAATTGACCGACCATTCGCCAATACTTCTATGTATTGATTGCAGCAAAAGTAGTCAGCAAAATTGTATTTCTAAAACTAAGACTAATTACAGCGCGATTCGAAAGTCTCTAGCACAACAGTCATGGGTCGACTATTTTGCTTTATGTAATGTAGACCTGGCTGCTACCGAGTTGACTTCAATCATACAGACAGCTATTGATAACAACACAATCATACAAAAAGTTACCAACCGTAAAAAACTACTTAAGCCCTGGATAACAAAAGGAGTGATAAAAAGTATAAGAATAAGAAATAAGTTACAAAAACAACATAAAAAAACACCAACTAATGAAGAGGCTAAAAATAAATACGTAAAATACAGAAATGTATGTAACAGAATAATAAAAACCCTCAAAAACAACTTTTACAAAGCTCAATTTAACAGCACCCATGGCAACATAAAAGTTACGTGGAAGTTAATAAAAGAACTGTGTGACTATAAAAGTCAAAACAAACTGATGTCATGTGACCTACTTGAAATAAACGATACGCCAAAAAACTCACTTAATCAGGTTAACTACTATTTTACTACAATAGGTAGTGAACTAGCAAATAAGACACTGAAGATACTCGATACAACTGATTCATTTCTGGCTTCCACTCTAAATTCAACGGCTGCAAATTCTTCTGCTCACTCAGTTTCTTTTTTTCTGACTGACTCTGAGGAAGTTATAAAAATTATCTCCCAACTAAAGCCAAACACCTGCCCTGGTTATGACAACATTTCTACATCGGTCATTAAAGCCTGTGCTCTACCCCTAGCGGAACCTATAGCTCATCTATGTAACATCAGTTTTTCAAACGCCGATCAGGAACCTGCAAAACGTTCATGGATTTAAAATAAAACTTAAAAAATTTCTACTTAATTGCCAAAAAAATCAGGAAGGTCATAGACTCGATACAAGTGCCATATAATCATATTATGTAAGTAACTATGTAATATTAAATAAATATTCTTTCTCCTGTACGCGGGTAGATAGTTGCTACTTAAGCTATCTGATCAACATCCCAATATAAAGCATAACTAATATTTAATTGTATGCTTACCTTATTGTGTGTGCTTTTTTCCTTTTTTTTTTTTTTTTTCCTTTGTGTACTTGTATTACTTACTTAATTTGTTGTTGTTTTAATTTATCTATTATTTTGTTGTCTAGTGTGTATGTTACATCTATGTTGTATGTGTCATTAATTTTTATAAGGTGTAAGAGGTCCATGACCTCACCAGCGGCTCTGACGGAAGACCAGCGCTGGTTGTTCCAATCAGCACATGCTGAGTCAGGGACCGATTTGCAGCGAAAGACAACCTTTGTTTTATTATCTATGATCCTACCATGATATGTATTTACTTGTGTCTGCTGCAAATAAATGTTTTTTTCTTCTTTCTTCTTTCTTTCTTTCTTCAAACGGAGTCTTTCCGTCAATATTCAAAAAAGCACTTGTAACACCAATTTTCAAGGCGGGTGACAAAAGTGTTCCAGCAAACTACCGTCCTATATCATTACTCACAGTAATTTCAAAAATAATAGAAAAAATAGCTAACAAACGGTTGATGTCCTATTTAGAAAAATACAATATATTAGCCAGCAATCAGTTTGGCTTTCGTTCAAAAAAGTCTACAGACGATGCTGTGCTAAAATTGACCTCCTCCATTGCTCAGTATGTTGATCGGGGTGAGAAATGTATCGGTGTCTTTTTGGACCTCCAAAAAGCATTTGATACAGTCTCAATACCCATACTGCTAGCACGTCTTGAAAAAATTGGTGTAAGGGGTATCGTACACAACTGGTTTGCAGACTACCTTTCAAATAGAAGCCAAAAAGTGAGAGTTGGAACCCACGTGAGTAATAGTTCCCGCTGCATCTATGGCGTACCGCAGGGTAGCACTTTAGGTCCCACTCTCTTTTTGACCTATATTAATGACCTTTGCGCTACAAAGCTAGAGCACGGCGATGTCTTTATGTTTGCGGATGACACCGTTCTCCTTTTTCATGAAGCCACCTGGGATAAAGTGCGGAATAGTGCGGAAAATGGTTTATCTTTAAATACCACCTGGTTGGAAGATAATCTCCTGTCATTAAACACAGAAAAAACAAAATACCTATGCTTTAAAAAGACTAAAGCTGGCAAACCCCCGAACTATCTTCGTCTAGTTGCACATTCATACCCTTGCAATCGTTTGACTAGAGCCAATTCTGCATCAAATTGTAATTGTAACTCGCTCAATTGTGCAGATACTGTAAAATATCTCGGCGTCACTATTGACGACAGACTTACCTGGATACCCCATATTGATGCAGTGTCAAAGCGTACTAGACGACTTATACATGTCTTCAAAAAACTAAGAGAAGTCGCCGACCACAACCTCTTAATTCAGACGTACAAAGCCCTAGCAGAATGTATTATAGGATACTGCATTTGCTCTTGGGGTGGTGCCGCTAAGTCACACATGATAAAGGTAGAGCGTGCACAACGCGCCTTACTCAAAGTCACGATGTCCCTTCCATTTAGATACCCAACAACAGATCTTTATAAAAAATGTAATGTTCTCTCAGTTAGAAAAATGTACATCTTTCATTGTATTAAGCGCTATCATAGAGAAACCGTCCCAACACTACCTATCACTGAGAAAAGGTTAGATAAATGCCCAGTTCCACGACATAAATGTGAGATGGCAAGGAGACACTACAATCATCTAGCGCCTACATTTTATAATAAAATAAGCCTTAAAACGAAAATTAAAACACTTACTAAAAGAAAACTCAAACCATGCCTTATTGACTATCTTAATAACCACGATTACTCTAGTGTAGAACAACTACTTGGAACAATCGTCTAAATACAACCTACGTAAGTGCCTGTGTAAACTTTTAATACAGAGATGAATTGGTACAACTATGTATTATTAGTAGGTACACACTGCGTAAGGCTTAGTAGTCCATTCTTATCTTTTTTATTCTATATATAATCTATAAAAAAAAAAACAGGTATTTATAATATTGTACACACTCTTAGAATAATTTTTAGTTTAAAATTACGTATTGTACTCGTTATTATAAGTATTAGTATAGTTTATGTCTTGTTAAAGTTTCATTTCTTACTCCTTTGCAATTTCAATATTTTTTTATTTTAACATTATAAAACACACTACTTTAAAAATAGATTCATTTAGAAAATAGTACCTATAACTTAAGAAAAACAATTAAAATTGTTTATATTGTAAGCATCCTAGTACCTAGTTTGGGAAGAATCTGTCATCCTGTAACACAGCTAACTCTAGCTACCACAGGAGGCAGAGATCTAACTTTATTTTGTACCCGGTTTACTTTGAAAATAAACTTTTTTGTATTAAAAAAAAAAAAAAAAAAAAAAATAGTGCAAAGTAAACTTGTTTAATTATTTTTAGATCCGCAATATAACGTAACTTCTTGAACACAAATATTAACTTACGAATTCTACTATTTAAAGTTTCTATATGATGTTTGAAAGAAAGAGTTTCATCTATTCATAGCCCAAGGTATTTTATTTTATTTGACCTTTTAATGACGGGACACTTACATTGGTTGTCAGTGGGGACTTTACAATAGTGGGCATACAATTTTGGAGAACTTTCAGTTGACTTTATTTTGCGCATCGAAAATTTTATATAATTAGTTTTATCGGTGTTTAGAGTTAGCAGGTTTTCCTGAAGCCAATTATTTACAATATTGAATCCGAATTGCGCATGCTTGTAGACTTCTGTTTCAGATTCAGCCGAAAACAACAGAGCAGTATCATCAGCATAGGATATGATAATGCCATGGCTTAGAGATAGATTACAGAGGTCATTTAAATAAATTAAGAACAGAGTTGGCCCTAATATACTTCCTTGTGGAACTCCAAAAGTTGTGTTATTCAGATCATCACTGAGAACATTACCAATTCTAACGCATTGCGTGCGTTCTTCAAGATAGCTTTTTAGAAGTTTTAGCTGAGTGCCTCTTATACCTATAGTTTCAAGCTTGTGCAATAGAATTGGGGTGGAGACAGTGTCGAAGGCTTTAGCGAGGTCCAAAAAGATTCCTATAGTGTGGTTACCTTCATCAAGTTTTTGTGCAAGATAGTTAGTCAATTGATGAGCAGCATCTGCAGTTGACATTTTGGGTCTAAATCCAAACTGCGTATTTGACAAAATCATTTTATCATTCAAATATTTCATCAATCTTTTATTTATAATTTTTTCTAATATTTTGGACATTGCAGGAAGTAAGGAAATCGGTCTGTAATTAGTTACCTCATCTTTACAACCAGATTTATACACTGGTACAACCACAGCTTTTTTTAGGCACTTTGGAAAAATTCCTGTGTGTAAGCATTTGTTGAAAATATGAGTAAGCGGACTGATTAAAAATTGCCTGAATTGTTTTATTATTTTCGTGGATATATTATCCCATCACACGGCACAGTCATCTTTTAGACCCATAATTATCATTTCTACCTCGGTTTCATCCGTATCTAATAACGCAAAGGAAGTTGTTATTGTGCTACATGTAGAAAGAGTGCTAGTAAGCTCCTGTGAATAACCTTGAACTTTTCCCGCTAAACATTTACCGATGTTAACAAAGAAATTATTTGCTGCGTTAGCACATGCCAGCTGTGATGAGTTAGTTTGTAATAAACATAAAGATGACTCATGATGTTTCGCGGTAAGTGCAACATTTTTAATACATTGCCAAATTTTTTTACTATTTGTTCCAGCCTTTTCCAGTTCATTTTTATCATAGTTGATCTTTATTTTTCTAAGAAGATCATTACAAAAATTGCGATATCGTTTGTACGATAATTGCAACGTTGAATTATTTGGATTAGATTTGGCTATTTTATGTTGTCTATCTCTATGTTTCATGCATCGAATGAGTCCTGCTGTTATCCATGGTTTAATGTTATAATTTTTATTATTCAAGCGAACAGTATAAGAGTTTATTTTAATTGCATATTGTACATTATTTATAACAAACGTCATGCAAAACTGCGGGTCACCTGAATCGTAAACTGGGCCAAAGTCTATGTTACGCAAATCTTCTTCAAGTTTATGCATATTTAATTTAGTAATTGTGCGAGCGTTATTTATTTTAGGTAATTTACAATTTAAGGTTAATAGGGCAGCATTATGATCGGTTATCGACGAGTTAATAATGAGTGTCATAGATGGAAAACTCGATTTAAGCATGATGTGGTCCAAACAAGAACCACTTTGATGTGTAGGAAGTGTGTGCGCGGGAAGTAAGCCATGAAAAGAACATAGGTTGAGAAATTTCTGGGCAGCGGGATCGCTACTCTCTGAAAGAATATTTATGTTAATATCCCCAATTAAAATTATATTATTATAGGATGACAAGTTTTGTAAAGTATTGTTCAGAGAATCCGTAAAATTACTTAAGTTTCTAAAGGAAGGGGGTCTGTATAAAGCTAGTATCGCAAATTCTGAACCGATTTTAATTAAAAGTCTGTTGCAGTCATGAATATTTGGTTCCTCTACCTTAAGATAGTTCCTTGCGTAAACTATCACCCCATCATTTTGGTTGTAGTTTATATTACTACTATACATACAATATCCTGGCATTGGTGGCAAGTCGTATTGTTTGTTGAGCCAACATTCCGTGAACACGATAATATCACAGTTATTGTTTAATCTTTGTTAAAAAGTACAAAAACTGTCAAAGTTTTTATAAATACTACGTATGTTTTGAGTAAGAATGGTTAGTGGGTTTTTGTAAGAGGATAGATATTGTTTGCACTGTTCAACTTCACAGATTTTAGACTCTGATACAGAGAAATTATCTAATCATTAAATAAATCATGAATCATTGTGAAAGTAAATATAAATATTTCTAATTAAACGGCGCTCTTAGGCGCCTTCATAATCTATGGAATTTAAGTACCTTTTTTCCGCCATTAATTTCGCGGGGCAGTCAGTCGCACCCGTATTATGCTTACAGGGCTTTTTGAACTGCGAGCAAGTTGCGCAAATTGGTTCATCTGCTTTCTTCGTGCATTCTTTGATCGTATGGCCTTGACCGGCACAGTGGCCGCAGGTGTATGTGGTCTTCCGACACGTCTTAGCCGCGTGACCGTACTGTTGGCACTTGTAACAGCGTGTGACCAAAGTAAAGTCCCTTACAGCGCAAGATGACCAGTACACATATACTCGATCCTTTGAAATCAAGGCTTTGCGTATGAATGCAGGCACTTCTATAACATAATTGCAGGACTCTGTGTTTTTTTTGCCTGATTTATGGCTTAACTTTATGGAGCTCAAAAATTTATCAAGATTGCAATCTTGAAGCGTTTCAGCCAGATTTTGATGGTATAAGCAGGTGAAGACTTCTTTTTCATCCATCGCTGAGGGGACTCCGACAACCACGACTCTAGGTTTTCGTTTATGCGGCTCGTCAACTATCAGGCCGGATTTTGTTAGCTCCACCGATTGTTTGAGCTTTTCGATGTCATTCTTAGAGTCAGTGCTGATGATGACACCTCCGTTCCTTGTCTTACGCAGACCTCTAACGTGAAGCTTCAATTGCTCAGGGCAGATAATTTTTTGTACAAGTGATTTTGTGTCCTCGCTTGACTTTAATTTGTCATTAGGATAAATGGCCACTGAACACATTACACACATCACATTAGTCGGCTTAATAAAGTTGTTCGTTCCTTTTCTGACCAGCAAAGGAATATCCCGATGTGGGTTTCGAGGACTCCGTAATACTAAGCTTAAGTTCTTGCAGCCGCTGAGACAGGTCAAGTTGGTCTTTGAGAGACTGTATGGATGAGTGGGCTTGTATCGTTCTCTGCTTAAGGGACTGGTACGTCACTGCCAGCTGCGAGGTACCGTGCCCTACTTTTCGGCACAAAGCATTGATGCGCAATTTTTGTTCAGAGTTCAGCTTACCCTCCGTGACAATAGAGCACACTTCGTTCAGGCACTGTTCGATGGACGACATCCAGTTCTGTATTTCGGGAGTAGAAATAACTTCTAGGACATCATCCCCATGGGTTGGCGCCTGAGGGCGAGGTGCGGGAGCGCGCGAGGGAGAGGGGGGCGGCGAGCGGGCAGTCCTGCTGCTCCGGTTAAAGGGACTGCTGTCCATTTTTGCGGGAAATTAACTTGATCAGTGATAATAATTTGTCATTTCCACAAAAACACTACAAATTGTCCAATGTCCATACCTCACGTATGACACAGATTTTTTAAAGTCACTACCACTAAACTAGGTCACGACTCAGCTAGTTATTATTTGTTTATTTTAATTTAAATAAGACACGTCTGTTCCAAACAAAGACAAGACAAAGATGTCAACATACTGACTACTCGAAAGCCTTTGATAAAAAATATCGCACTCACTCCTCGTAAGCAAGCTATCTGAAACTGAGATAAATGGTGGGTGATCTCTTAAGATGGCTGGAATCCTACCTAAGTTGTCGAAGCCAATAAAAGGCTATTGCTCTACGTTTGTTCCGATTTCTTCTAGAGTACCACAAGGCACAGATAATATAATACTAGTACGCAGGGTTCTCATCTTGGCACTTTACTTTTTTTTTAAAATAAAATCAAATCTAAACTTTTATTTCAGCTTCACAGTTTACATGTTACAGCCATATTAATAGACACAAAAAATAAATAAAAGATACTACGATTTTAAGTTTTTGCCCACACTTCAGGGAAAATCCTACAAATTTTTGAGGGAAAATTTTTGGGATATATAAAAATCTTAAAAGATACTACTTACAATAAAAAGAGAATGTACCTCAATGAAGCACTGGATCAAGAATGCAGAGTGTGCACTTTCGTCCAGTGCCTCATGAAGGCACCGTCCGCGTCCATCCTCTCCCCTATCACGCGCAGGTAGCTGTTGCCGCTGCCGCGCACCCGCCGCATCATAGACGCTGTTCTGTTGCGGATGATCGCGTAGAAATCGTCTACGGGAGAATCCGCAAACATACCCGATGCGCTGCAGAAGCGCGGCAGCGCCATCAGCACCCTGAATCCGTTATCATACCGGACACGCAGGACATTCCAGCATCGCTGTGTGTACTTGGCCCATAGACTGCACAGTGCACGTATAAAAAGACTGGCAGTACGCCCTAAACAGACTTGTTTTTACGGCCGTACTGCATCGTGCAAATCTACGGGCCAACATATTAGCTCTAACCAATAATGCCCTGCGTTCTTTCCACATCGATAACATCCGATAGGGTCTCGGATGCCCAGTGGCCTAGGTACTTGAACTCCTTCACTCTTTTGAGTTCCCTACCTGCTAGCGAGACTGGTGGAAACTCCTCGTAACTCTTTGAGCCCGCTGACTTCGTGTCCGCAGCCTAAGCGTGACGACAAAGCATCGTGTTTGCGAGGTCTGTTACAGTGGTCAAAGGGGGTTAAACCGTTTGTATGAAAAATCGTATTCCTTGAACTTATAAACTTGAAACCTGGCATTTGTATTATTTTATACAATCAATGAAAATTGGTGTCATTGAAAATCTGAAATAGTCCTCGTGCAATGGGGTGGTAAAGTTTGTATGGGAAAAATCTAAACGCGTGGTGTGATTTACTTGAAACATCGTCAGAATACTTTGAATACAAAATAAAACAAGACCGGTAAAGTGCGAGTTAACTCGCCCACCGCGGGTGACGTCAATTACGTCTAATTCATACATTCAGTATTCTCTTGGATATCATGAGTAGTATAAATAGAGTTCTAGTGAGGAAATATATAGTTTCTCTCACTCACACTCGATGTATGAAGAGGGGAAGGACTTTTTATACCCCTCTTCATATTTCGTTTTTTTATAGGTAGTTGCATCCACGTGGCTGACCACCATAATTTGAAACAGTTAGTGAAGGAATTATCTAGTAGTTTTTAACAGACTTCAAAAAAGGAGAAGGTTCTCAATTCCGTTGTATTCTAGTTATAAGTAAGTTTTGTTCGTAATTTAAAAAAAAACTGTACATCTCAAATAAAAATAAAAACCTGTAATAAAATAGGCAAAACAAGGCTTTTTAGATAACACCCTATTTACCCGTGTAACCTTTGGGCAGGAGCACCCGAGTACCAGCTGAAGCCGTTTGACTCGATTCAAAAAAGAGCTACGAGACTTGTCGACGATCCCATCCTCACAAGTGGTATTGAAGGCAAGTGTTATTTAAGTGTCAGGAGAGACTTCTCCTCCCTGTGTGTGTTCTACCGCTTGTATAATGGGGAGTGTTCTGGAGAATTGTTTGAGACGGTGCCTGCTGCTTCTTTCTATCGTCGCACCGCTCGACATCGGCTGAGGTATCATCCACATACATTGCCACCTATGTCTTCACGCACAGTGAGGTTCCAGAGGAATTTCCTTCCGCGAACAATGAAGCTGTGGAATGGTCTCCCTGCCGAGGTTTTCCCCAGAGACTACAATATGCAGCGATTCATAAAGGGCGTTTTAAAATGTTTAAAAGGGTCAGCAACGCGCATGTAATACCTCTTGATGTTACAGGCGTCCATAGGCTACGGGTACCGCTTACCATCAGGAGGACAGTATCCCCGTTTGCTAACTTAGTAGTATAAAAAAAAACCATATAGCTTATTGATAAAAAAAGATTTAAAAAAATATAAAAGATATTTATTTGCGTGTAAAATAGGATGAAGTGTACAAAAGTTAAAATATGACACAACATGCTTGACCTGTAGCGGTATTGCCAAAATTTGAGAGAGTAGTGGCATGCAATATAATGTATTATTAATGACAAAAAAAAAACAGGTAAAATACAAAACTGAATATAAAACAATTTATTAAGATTTAAAACATTCTCAGTATATCGTCAATAATAATAATACATTAGAGTACATATCTTGGAAAATTACAGATTTAAACATGTCATATTCTATATTAAAAAAAAACTTACACAAATATAGAAATTAATATGATAAAAACGATTAAGTAAAAAATTAATAAAAAACTATTTAGAGTGTATCGTCAATAATAATATGAAATTTTAAAAAAATGTACCTAATCAATTGTAAAATAAAAAATTTAAACGTCATAATTTGTTATAAAAACTTGTCCATAAAAAAATCATCAATATTGAAATAACATTTTTCAACTAACATTTTTTTCAATTTTGCTTTAAACAAATTTACATTTAATTCTTTTAAACTCTTTGGTATTTTATTATACATAATAGGTTCCATGCAAACTGCACTGTTCCGCATCAAAGCGGTTTTAGATGTGTGTCTGCTTAGTCTATTGTCATCGCGCCTATTACGAATAACGGTGTCACACATTATGTTGGAACAAGTTTGGATTGCTTCTAATAATAATGCTATTTCTAAAATATATAAACATGAGAGCGTTAGGATGTTAAGCTTTTTATAAAAAAGCACACAGCTTTTTGTAGATTGGAGTCTAAAAATTGCTCTTATACAGCGCTTTTGCATTTTAAAAATACATTCTCTGTCGGTTGAATTACCCCAAAAGATAATCCCGTACCGAAGTATGGATTCTACAGTGCCATAGTATGCTGTTAAAAGTGTATCCAGATTAACAGCTGAGGAGAGTTTATACAGATATTGGTAGTTTTTTTTAGCTGTATGGTCTGTTGGCCAGAAGTCTCAAAGGTCAGTTTTACAATTTTTTATATAATTATGTGCAAAGTTGTCAATACAGGTTTTACTTATCAGACGAGTTGGTTGTCTTAGTGCTAATTTCCAAGTTATAATTCAGTAGTAGACATTCAAAATCTAAGGTCACATTATTATTAGTTAAAATATCTATATTAAAGTCTCCGGTCGAAACAATATTATTGAAGTTCATTTTGGAAATACATGTCAAAGTTTTATCTAGCCTATTAAAAAAAGTATTCAGATTGTCCTGTTTAGGTACCCTATAAACACAAATAATAATAATTTTATACTCAATTAATTCAATGGCACAGCATTCGAATATATTTGCTGATAGCATTCTGGCGTCTTGTACTCTCTCCTTCCATTGATGATTTCTGTTAACTAGTATACATGCTCCCCCTCTTTTACTGTCACTTCTACTAAAGCAACCAGCCAGGCGATAATTTTGGAGATTAAGATGTTGTTCATATCCTTCTTGCATGAAATGTTCTGTTATACATAGTACGTCAATGAGAATCTTTTTGTCCTTCAATTTTTCCAAATTTACCAAAAGTGAATCAGTTTTGTTAAGCAACCCTGCAATATTTTGATGGAGTATATATAAATTCTTAATCTCGAAAAAACACAGATTCTTAGTTCTATGTGTCCAGGAACTCGTCTTGATGTTTTTGTTGTGTCATGATTGTACTGTGGTTTGTAAATATGACTTTCATACCCTGGTCATTTATCTTGCCCGAGCTTCTATTAAACATGGTGTAGTCGTAGTTTAGTTTTTTGTTAGAATCTAGTATGTATGCGTGTTCGTGTGTCGTGACATCCAGGTAGAGTAAGTTATTGAAACTCTCTACTCTCCAGTTGAACATATCATTTGAAGAAATCCCGCATCTGTATGTTGGTACACATATAATAATGTTTGTGTTCTTATTTCCCTTAGTATATCCCTTAACTCTTTAATAGTTTTGAAGTAATCATTCGTTTTTATGAATTCCTCCTCTCCGATGAAAAGCACGCAGAAGTCGTTCATTGTGAAATCTGCTATCTTCATTTCAATACCAGTCAGAAGCTCCCGCATATTGGTGTTCGGTTTTAAGTAATGACATAATTTTGATTGCCCGTCAAAGTTATCTTCTGCTATAGACAGGACTTGCTGACCACCTTTTTCCTTACATTTATTAAATTTTCTACAAAACCGTTTTAACTAGAGACCTCGCTACAATTTTACTATAAAATATAGATATTTTTCTATAATATTATATAATATATAATAACGAATTAGTTAGTTCTAATGAAATGGATATATTTGACGGCAATAACAGTAGATTTAAGCGCTGTGTCTGCAGGGCCTTGCTTCTATATTTTACTAAACATAATATTTATTAAGATTTGCTGTTCCTAGTTTTAGGGTAATATAACTTTTATGCATGCAACACTAAAACTACGTTATACTTGCATATTTGATTACAAATCTAGGTTAAGAATGATTTCTCAAATCTTGTTAAAGCTAAGTGGATTGTAATCTGTTTTGCAAGATTAATAAATAAATAAATAAATAAATAAATAAATAAATATTTTCTAAACTGTTGGATTTCTCACTTTGCAAACTTCGTTTCGACGTTTTTTTGACGTTTTTCATCAGAAATCCAAAAAATTGTTTGAAGCTGTTCAAATCAAGCCATTTCAATGATACCCCACTTGACCTAGCTTGCCTAAGTTAAACCTAACATTAAAATAAAAGATGATGATTTAAATCTTGTGGATACTACTGTATTTCAAGGTATAACCTTAGATAATAAGCTTCAATGGGGTGCTCACATAGATGGGTTGTCGAACAGACTCAGTTCTGCAGCATACGCTGTCAAAAGGATCCGTCAACTTACTGACGTAGAAACGGCTAGACTGGTTTATTTCAGCTACTTCCACAGCATTATGTCATACGGCATTTTGTTGTGGGGGAATGCTGCAGATATCAACACCATATTTGTGCTGCAGAAGAGGGATGTCCGTACAATTTATACTTTGGGCCCCAGAGAATCATTTCGAACTAAGTTTAAATAAATAAATAGTATGACAGTTCCGTGCCAATATATATATGAAAACTGAATGTATGTCCGAAAACATAATAATTTGTTCATATAAAAATAGCGACAATCATAATGTTAACACTAGAAATAATGATAAACTTGCTATTCCTACTGTAAGGCTCTATAAAGTTAATCAATCTTTTAAAGGGCAATGTGTACGATTTGTTATCAAAATCCCAAATTATATGTTTATTTTATCAGTAAATAAATTCAAAAATGTTGTTAAACGTCACCTCTGTAGTAAAGCTTATTATAAAATTTCTGATTATTTAGATGACACAAAACCTGGGGATGATATTGTCTCCAACTCCCATAAAAACAATGTAATAGTTAAGAATACAGATTGTAACTTGAAAGGAGAATGCCGAGAACCCGTAACAATTGCGTCAAAACCGAACGTATCCTATAAAATTTATTATATTTTATAAATGACATTAACATTTTCTTTAGTTTTACACACCGACGGGATTAATAAACAAGTAAAAAAATATTTGTTGATTTGGTTTTCGCCGCACGCCGCCATTAGACTGTAACAACCAATGATTTATACGTTACTATGGCAACAAACATTGATGTAAAGTGTTAATATGGCAATAACCCTCATTTTAATTATTTTGACAGTAGAATCGACTAAAAAGTTATTGGAGATTTTTTGACGCACTCACTTTAGTCTTGGTACCGAGCGCCATACATCAGACGTCATTCTCCTTTGAATCATACTTTCTTTGAAGATTTAATTCATAAGATTACCTTAATAAAAACAGCAAGAAATATGACGCAAATAAACAAAAAGACTGCTAGTCGCTATGTAAGTTAGCTACTATTCATAGTTTACTAGTCAAACTTCCAAGCAAAACAGACAGATTTCATTATACAATCAGTTTTTTTTAATTTGCACAATTTAAAAAAAACTGACAGTACAGGGTAATCCTAAACCATAGCAGATACAGAGAAACTGTCTTAGGAACCATTAATTCTCTTTTTATAAGGACATTTATTTATACATTATATTTAACCTATTTATATTTTTGGGCAAGCATGAGTTTTCCCTAAAAAGTAAAAAAGTCATTTCCCCGTACTATCCCCGTAATACGTCCTTCACTCAATATTATGAAACATTGCAGTAGGTATCAAGCGGTCTCAATTTTTAATAAACTGCCACTCGACATTAAATCAGTGATACACAAAAGAGGCACTCTTAGAAATAAATTAAAAGCTTTTCTTTTGGAGAAGTGTTTGTACACACTGGATGAACTTTAAAATTCTTGTTGATCACCTTTTAACTTCCTAATCTGAAGCTTTTCTTTTTTTTGCTTTTATATAATTTTTACTTTATGCGTAGTTGTGTCTGTGTTTGTGACCTAGACATTTATTGTTTTTTTTTTTATTGTGACCTAATGTTATTATAGTATAGGGCAACTCATTCCGCATACAATTATTATTGTTTAATTTAATTTATTGGAATAAATGACTATTATGACTATTATTATTATCCTATATAAATAAACTGTATTTTAAATCAAGATTATACATACATAAATAAGATTGATTATATATTATATATATTTTTGAATGATTTAATATACATATATGGCTTTTTTTTATTTATTTTTTCTACTTGAAGATGGAACAAGCACATGGGCTCACCTGATGTTAAGTGGTAACCATTACCTATCACAAAGCAATTTAATCTGTGATAATTGAATTATTATTATTATTGGCTGATTTAATCAGTGATAATTGAGAATTATTTAGTTTTAAAACTAAGTTATTTTAGGTTTTAAATTAATAATTTTCATTATCTGTGAATCTGTGATGTCTCCCTCAACTTTGCATGTATGTGAGCGGGAACCAACGTATGAAAGAAAATATTTTAAAAAAATTCTTAATAATATGATGTGGATGTGGTTGGGAATTAATGTATGAAAGTTTTCTTTTCCAAGAACATTAGCTAAGAACACTATCCATCAAGTTTAAACGAAAAGAATACGGTTTAGGAGCTATCATGCCATAGACAGATACATGTATACACACGTTACACAGTTATACCCCTCTGTTTTACGTCGGGTCGGGTGTTAAAAAGCTCGAGACCCAGAGTGCATTTTTCCCTTCTTGAAAATAAAATTACGTAGGTACATTCTAACCTAGGTATCCAACTACAGTAATTAATTAATATATAGATAATTATCATAATTCAAGATAGCATTACCTAATGATAGTGGTTTGGCAGGTTATTATAATACCTATGTATAAAATGATAACCCATATTTGGAACAGAACACTCGTCATTGACCAGCGCCACGGCGCCGATGATATTAATAACCTGAAGTTAGGTTATTAGAAAGAGGTATCACAGCACACTCGTCTGTTTGTAGATGTGACTAGTTATGTTAGCTCACGTGTATCATGGCGTGTATGAGCGGCATGTCCTCCCGCGTGGCCTCGCGCACACGCACGCGCCCGACGGCGTCAGCGTCGCCGACTTTCGAGAGCGAATCGTGCTCTGCCATCTCGTCCCGTCCCGTCCCGCTTCCGGTCTCTTCTCTCACACTCTCACGTCAGTTGCCGCCACACAGCGCGCCCAAATCACGCACGGCTGCAACTGATCCTTTGTCGTTTGAAATACTGGCAGTATCAGTCAAAGTACCAAGTACCTAATCAAAGTGACTGATCCAATCACGACCGAACCACACACTCCCTGCTTCCCGCGATCAGGGCCGACCTACAATGCTTACTAGCGTCATCTATTAGTTAAGTTTTCAAACAAGTTTTCCAATTTTTTTAGATAAAGAATTAAAACAAATTATTTTAATGATTAAAATGTTGCACATATACCATTAAGTAATTGTCCTGATTAAATGTAGGTAATCATCGTCTAATCATTCCAAAGAGCCTTCCCAGATTGGCGATTTGCTCGCGCGATAGTTTTATTATAAGCGCCCTCAAGCAGCACGCTTTCAGACTACAATGAAGTGCAGCTGAATGCGCGGGAACTCGAGTCGAGTGCGCGTCGAGCTCATCGTGTCCACCGATCTGGAACGTGAAGCGATAGATGTCGCTAGTGTTTTGTTAGGTTAGGGTGGTATTCAATGGAAAATATAGGGTATTAAATATGTTGGAAATTCAATGAAATAGGTAGGTAATAATAATAACCTATCTATTTAATTTAAGGTGTAGTAATGCGATCCTCTCTATTTTGCCCTTTCCATTGAGGTCTCTTACTTCCTTAAGCGACACAACGACGACCTTCTGTTTTACTTGGCTCATGTAGCGTATTCCGGGCCTGGACCCCTGGACATAAAAGGTTCACGTAAGTGTAGGTATATTACGTAAACAGGTCACAACTACAATTAAGTATACTTAAGTTTAGTTAAAATGTCTGTGTAACAAATTATAATATTATTTACAGTTACACGTGCCATTTTACATATTTGTTAAAAAAAAGCTTTATTTGTAAACTGTAATGTAATTACAAATATGTTAGTTTTAATAAACATGGGCGAGGCCCTCCTCTTCATCGCTTTCCTTCTACCTTTTCTTCAAGGATGTTTCTAATAAACCTCAACCTCAAGTTTGTGTCTAACTGGGGTGCCGCAAATTTGGTTAGGTTCAACGCGTCCAAAACTCAGGCGTGTGTGTTCTCCACCAAAAAGAGCCAATTTTAGCCTACCCCAACGTTTTGTGGTACTTCACTATTATTCACCAAATTTACCACCATTCAAATTTATATGGAAGCAATTTCAATACCCTTTCCAATAAAAATAGAATTATCAAAATCGGACTACTCTGTTAAAAGTTATGCGTGGCTGGTCATACATATAAGAAATATACGCGTCAACTTGAGAACCTCCACCGTTATTTCGTTGGTTAAAAAAGATTCTCAATGTTTAGCATGCTGTACTGCTAGTGTAATTTTATCATTCAGTAATATTTTTTTTTGAAATTAACCTGTACTGTCAAAGGTCTCCCCCATCTCCTTCCAAGACTTACAATCGCTTAAAAATTGGGTGACGATCAATGCCCATCTATCAGGGTGATATTTATTATGGGGATTATTTATTTATTTATTTATTTACTTTTAGGCCGCGGTCACGAAATCAGCGGGAGCGGGGCGGCGGCGGCGGCGGTGGCGGCGGCGGCGCAAGGAATGGCGCGTTTCAATGCATAGATTTATTTATAGCACGGATTTATTGTAAAGACTAGAACTGTTACTGCGTATGCTTTTATTAATAGGTTGAATAGCTTCAGTAGCTTAATCCAATATAATCAGCACCTAATCTGACAGTTACCTCTAATTTTGAAGAGTTATGTGAATTAATAATTAATTCATTCAGTTTGTTATAAAGAATGAAAGAAATAAATAAATTTATTTGACACACAAAAGGAAGGCACAAAAACAAAAAATAAAAACTTTGAGTGTGAGCAGTATGTTTAAAAAAAAGAAATACACACACACAATCATTACAGCCCCTCCCCGTAAAGAATTTTGTTCCTCAGACAATTTCATAAATTCATAGATCTGAACAGCTCAATCCTTCCTGAGAATTCCTAAAATGTTAGATGGGAACTGACTTTATTCGTTACTAAAATCAAATCAAATCAAAATGCGTTTATTTTGTAAAATAAATAAATAAAACAATTAAATTTAATTTTCGTGCCTTCCTTTCAAATTCAAATTCAAATTCGTTTATTATTAATACAAGAGATAACATTATAGATTAATCTAATGCGCTATACCTATCTAATTGCAACAGTTAAATAAACTTCAAAATAAACAAATATATAACGTAACATGCTGGCAATCAATGGCTAGTTCAATTACATATTATAAGCATAAACATTAATTAAAACTTTAATAATGGTAACATAAAGTACTTAAAAATACTTTCTGTAGGTACCAGGATGACTAAAATATAATTAAAAATCAACAGAAAAATGGGTAAGTAATCAAATTTACAAGCCTTCGCAATAACTGAGACACTTATGTTCGATCGTCGTCCATCCATCCGCAAACACATCAAACTAAAGATACTTGGCAATGAGCGTATTGAGATGACGTTGCGCCCGCGAAATAGATGACAACGTACGTGCTCGCATCGGTTCAAACAGAGGCACACGACCAGCGCGGAATCTTGCACGTCTCTCTGGTACACAGAGTCGACTGGCTTCGCCCACCAGCATAGGACAGTTGATTATAACACGAAGAATACGGCATAGGGTCAACATTTGGTCACATAATCGTCTTGTTTCAAGGGAGTTTAATCCTAATACACCTTGAAGGAATTTTGTAGGGTACATAAATGGATAGTATCCATACTGTTTCTTGTATACAAATCTTAGGAATCTCTTTTGCACCTTCTCTATCAATAGCTCGTATGTAACTTCGTACGGGTTCCAAATACAAGCGCTAGACTCAATTTTTGATCGGATAAGGGATGTTTATAAAAGTTTGATGGCGTTCATATTTTAGAAATTTTTACAGTTACGAGACACAAAACCCAGCCCTTTAAAGCATGTGGCGGTAAGAGAGCGTATATGATCGTGAAAATTAAGCTCCGTGTCAAAGTCTACGCTTAGATCCCTTACTGAGTAGCATCGAGTGATTGGTTCACGGCATAGTTCATATTGCGTGATTATACTATGCGAGGAACGGGTAAAGCTCATCACACGACACTTTGAGATGTTAAAGTGAAGTTTGTTTGTGTTGCGCCAACAAACTTTGTTTTGTTTTTTGTTGTTGTGTGAGAGAGTGTTGAGATGTTGAATAGCGCTTATATCCCGCTGCAGGTCTACAGTCTTGTGGCGATTTGATAGCGTTTATTTTTTTTACATCATCCGCATATAATAAACGACATTTTTGGTACCTGGACAAATCGTCAAACATTATATTTATTGTAATTTCGTCATTTATTGTAAAAAGTAGTGGACCAAGTGAAGACCCTTGACTTACTCCAGAGCGAGTGCTATATACAGGAGAGTCATAACATCCAAGACGGACAAACTGTTTACGATCGCCTAGATAGTTTGCGAATAACTTTAAAAGTTTAGGGGCTATCCCATAGGCACTCAACTTTCCCAGCAATTTCCTTTAAAGTAGCAGCTCCTGTGTAGACTGAATTAAGTATCTGAAATAAGTATATACTCAATTATAATTTTTATATGCTACTAGCTGACCCGCTCGCAACTTTGTTTGCGTTTATACACTTTCTGTATACATTATGTCCTTTCACATAAATTGGAAATAAAATTGGAATTTAAATTCTAATCCGATAAAATAAATATAATAGTAAATATTCTTTCATATTTTACATTCCAATTTTACAAAAGTATTGGATTGTACCAAGCTTGTAAGTAAAATCTACGTTTTTAAATAAAATCGGATTGAATTTTCAAACATGGGTCAAAATAAAATGTAATTTAAATAAAAAGCATTACGGAGTATTGATATCAACTTCGAGCAAATCGCCCCCAAAGTAACTATTAACCTCTTTTTAACCCCGTTAGGTAATGTCAACGTTTCAATAAAATACGAAACACGTCTTCCATTAATTCTGTTATAAAATGTTTAATGCAAAAATTGAAGTAGATTGGACCAAGGAATCACGTTGTCCCATGCAAACTCATTTTTAGGTGTAGAATTTCGAAAAATCCTTTCTAATCGGATGCCTATGTCATAAAAAGAACACACCCTCTAAATTTCAGGTCTCTGCGGATTAGCGATTTAGGCTGTGCGTTGATCCGTCAGTCAGTAATTAAGGACAAAGCATTTTATACATAAATAGAAGAAGATAGATAGATTTCAAGAGTAACAAGGAAATTCTACTAGGTATGTGGTTTAATGAAGGTTCTGCATAAAAAAACAGCTTCTTGTTCGACAATTGATAAGGTAGGTGATTTTAACGCACCAATAGGTAGGAGAAAGATGAGAAAAGGTAAAAAAAAACATTAGGGCAGTTCACTAATGGAGAGGAACCACCAATAACTTTCATACAAAAAACAAACTTAAAAAAAACTGACTTCAAAAAAATCACTTCTTGCTGCCTTAAAAAGCGAAAAATAAACTTAATTAGATATTTAATTCAAAGAAGAAAACAGGTACCTACTCACCTGTTTCAAGTCTGTGCAGTACCAAAGTGTATGTATAGGGACCCCGTCTCCTCTACGCTCACGCATTGGCTATCTTAATGGCTTAGCACCGACTTCAAACAAATAAGTAGGTACCTGTTTTCTTCTTTGAATTAAATATCTAATTAGGTTTGTTTTTGTTTTTTAGGGCAGCAAGGAGTGATTTTTTTGAAGTCGGCCTAATTTGTTTTTAAAAGTTTGTTTATTTTTGCAATTTTGGTGCAATTAGATAATACTGTTATCCTGAAGTAAACAAGAATTTTAGGCAGACCAACTAAACGTGCCGCCCGCATGAGGCACGACTCAGGGCGTAAATTGCAAGTGTGGATGAAGGTTTTTGTGTAGGTTTGCGGGAAAAGTAGCTATCTCTTAGGAATCAAATTAATATGAAACCACCTATGGAGTATCTAATACCTTTAAACAAGCAATTCTTGTATATATGTATAATTTGTAGGTATAATCTGGATCTCGGAAACGGCTCCAACGATTTTCATGAAATTTTGTATACAGGGGGTTTCGGGGGCGATAAATCGATATAGCTAGGTTTTATTCATAGAAAATGTTGTTTTATCAAAAAAAGCTGCTACAATATCATCAGCATACGAAATTGACTCTTCCTGACATCTATTGGCGAGTAGTAGGCCATCAGACATCGAGATATTATATAATACTACTATAGAGTCCCAGTCTTCAAGTGAAAACTGACACAAAAATCGTCCAAGCGTATTTGACATAAATCAATTTCAAAATGACAAATTTGCACTAATTTAGACCTTAAGTCTTAGTGGGTAAGCAAGTTTTTGTTCAGATACCATATTTGTGCCTCTATTTATAATCTCTCGATGCTATCAGCTTATCAACAACTAAACTGTTTTACCGACAGCAACACTAAAGCTACTTGACAATAGATGACGTTGTTAAGCAACACTAAGCTAATGAATGTTTGCTTTGGTTTGAGGTTAGCCCAAGAAAAGTAATTGTTTATATAAATTATTGATAAAATATAGTGTATTTTCAACTCACGTGTTTACTTAAATTGCATAAAAAACATTTAAAAATAAGTGTATTTATAATTAGAATACGATTATGACTTTTCTGTCATCTATGGGCGAGTAGTAATACTATTTTATTATTGTATTACTAAGAGGCCTGTAAACGGGCTACAAACATTTTTTTGGGCTATTTTTATCGACCAATATTGCTCAGTATGAGTAACTAAATGCAACTTCATTTTGCAACACAAGCCGACATTGCCGTGTGTAGTAACCCTTCAAGATTCAGCAACTGGATTACTGAGAAGTTTTATTTGTACACGCGGAGCATGTTGCGGTAAGATTGAGGAGACAGCAGCGGCAGCTACAGGACGAGGCGGGGGGAGGTGAGCGAGGGAAATGAGATGCACCTAAACATCAGAGCAAAGACGATAGACGGCACGGCACTATTGCAGTGAAATCAAAGCTGAATAAATCATTTGCAATGTAGCCGGGTAAACATTAAATACTTGCGACTAAACTGAAATATATTTCAGTAGCCCAATTGCTGCATTATTGCCGGGCTACAATATTGCAGCAATTATTGCACTTTGTGAGAGATTTAATCGGCAGCTTGGTGGCTATACCATTGCAGCAAGAAATTGTCAAAATTGCCCGTTTACAAGCACCTGTAAACAAAAACTAAACTGTTTTGCCGACACAGCAATACTAATAGCTACTTGACAATATGCGTTTTTTAAGCAGCACTAAACCAAAGAAATAAAAAAATTATATGTGTAGTATATCAATCATGTGGTTCCCATAATACAAGCTCTGCTTAGTTTGGGGCTACATGATGCTGTGTGATTACGTCCCGCAATATTTATTTATTTATTATTATTATTAAAGAGTGTTTGGTTTTATAGGTTTTATAGGTACATGAAAAGGACGTTTTACGGCAAGACACTATATAACAGAGGTTATAGAAACTCACGTGGTAGGGACTTTACATGGGATTAATAGGAGAAAATTTAACTTTAATGCAAGATAATGCCCGCAGTCACTCGCGACCAGTCGTCTCACTTCGGGGCTGTGACGGTTTTTCTGCATAAATCAAAGGCGCTCGCCTGCGCTCGGCCAATCGCACAACGTGTGGGCAGCTTTCTTGGGGCAACTCCACAAAACTCGTCTACATTGGCCGTTTGCAATAGTTTGCATAGACTTGCCGAAAATCTAGACGGTAGCTCTTTTGATGTATCAATTTGCCTACGCTCGCATTGGCCTAAGCTTGACCAACATGTAAGTATAGCGGGCTTTAGGTAACTGCTTAGCCAATGGAAATTATGAGAGAATTAAAGACAGAGCCATACTCGCGCCTCATAACAAAGATGTTGAAAAACTTAATGATGATATAGTTGCCAAACTTCTACTATAGTAAGTAAGTACAAAATCTACTATAGCCATGAGTCAATGAGAGATCAACCTGAAGAAGCAGTCGAATTAACAACAGAATTTCTCAATAGTGTCAACATTTCAAACTTGCCACCACACGAATTGATAAAAAATGCGTTAATAATGTTTTTGCAAAATTGAGACGTATCAGAAGGACTATGAAATGATGTAAAATTTATTGTTACAAGTCTGTGCAATCACATAATAAAGGCAAAAATTGTTACTGGTAAACAATCTGGCAAAGTACACATACCAAGGACAACCTCAATACTCATCAAAAGGACAATTGAGATACAATTCAGAATTATTATTATATTATTCATTCCAGGTAGGAAGTATTAAGATTTCAGAAATAATATGATAAAAATATACTTACGAAATTGATTGATTAACTGTAAAAAAGTAAGTACTTGTTTTTATTAAAATGTTAAACAAAAAAGCACTTGTGATTTTTTATTTAGTAACCAGTTTATATTTTCTTATTCATGTGTCGGTAAAATCGAAAAAAAATATTCATATTTTATAAGTAAGTAATTCGTATTATAATTTCCAAAAAAAACCATAGGTCGTCCAGGTACTACTCTTTGAAACAAAAAATAATTTTGAAAATCGGTTCACAATTGACGGAGATATAGAACATCGGGCGAAAATTACATGTGAGGATGAGGTTTTTTGACTTTTGCGTGAAAAGTACCAATCCCTCATGAATAAATATATGGGACCACCTGTGAAGTACTCTTTCAAACAAAAAAGAATTTTGCAAATTAGTCCACGATTGACGGAGTTATCGGTGAACATACATAAAAAAACCTCCTTTTTGAAGTCGGTTAAAAATGGAGTGTGATAGATAGTTTAGATACCTTAAAAAAACGTGGTGGACGAAGGTACAAGTGATTGAAATAGGATCATAAGTTTCGTTTCGGTGCTACAAGGCCACCCACACAAACCAAGATCCACTACACACAACATCCGTTATTCTTTGCCTCGACTTCTAAATGATCACTCCTCTTTTTAGTATGGGCATAAAATGAAAGGGCGGGCGGTCCATCCCGGCCTGTGTGTGGGCGCTGCAAGGTGAGGAGAGCGAGGGCGCGGACTTCCTCGAGGCTGACAAGTTTACAACGATGTCTTCCGTTGCGTAAGCACTGTGGCGAGAGAACGGGGGCGGGGGGCGGACGGCGCGAGCGCTCGAGAGGACGCGGCCGGCGCGCGGCGGCGCGGACTCGCGCGCTGTATAGCGCCGCGCACGCGCGTTTCGCACCACTACCTACCCACCGCCGGTATTTCGCGCCGAGACATGCGCCCGCGCATCTAGCCTGCCCAAATCGCAGCCGAGACATGGAGAGCCCTGTGTCCACCAAGGCAGAGTACCATTTCGGTGAGTGCAGCCGATAGCCGCGTTAGGGTGAGGCGAGCGTGCCGTGCCGCCCTCGGCCAGCAAACGGGCACCGGCAAGTATAGTGCGTAAAGCTACATGCAGGTGGAGCGGTTGATGTTTGTGAAATCAAGAGCATGCACCAGACGCCTGCTCGTGGCTTTCCGATGCCAGTCCGTGGGACGTGAGCAGGCTGAGGGCGCGCGGCTAGAGACAGCTGTAACCCGGGGCGCGGGGCGCGGGGCGACGGGCGCGGGGTCGCAGCGCGAGAACTCAACACAATGTCACGCCGCTGATAAGGTTTCACTTCTTCATTCAGCTAAGTACATACACAGTGTCTACGTATTTATCTTTTAAGTAAGTAAATACAATAATAAAACATCAGATATAGTAAAGCAACGCCATAATATTACTTAACCAACATAGAAAACTTGACGTTTGAAGTTCGAGGAATGAATATATTTTTTTATATTCGGCCGTGAGCAGATTTTAAAACGTTTTAAACTTATAATGAATAAATAATAAGTTTTTATTGATAAACTAGCTGACCCACTCGCATCTTCTTTTGCGTTTATACGCTTTCTGTACGTATGTCCTTTCACGTAAAATATTTCGCAAACATGATAATTTGACACAGAACTCTAAATATTAACGGAATAAAAAATACCTACATATTACTACATTACCTTACCGTACCCGTTATCGTTCCCATTCCCGCTCTCACTCCCTTATTCGTTCCCGGGAACGGGAATGGCTGAAAATAGGAAAACAGGATTGTATAATATCGGAAAATCCTTTCTTATCGGATGCCTACGTCATACAGAAAACACACCCTCCAAGTTGATGGGCGGTATAGGCTGTGCGTTGATCCGTCAGTCAGTTATTCAAGACAAAGTATTTTATATGTATAAAAGATAGATCGCCGTCATGTCTTAGAAGGAAATGAAAGAGAAAAAAATGGAAAGAGCTAAGTGGAGAGAACTGCATCACTACGACGACAAGAGCTCTTAAATTACATAAAAAGAAGATAGATGATAACGCGACCACTGTTTTACAAAATGTATGATTTCCACAATTTCCCCAATATCAAATACCATATTGTTCAAATTATTATGAGGCAGTGTTGTATATAAGTCCACTCGTCCAGTCTTCAGTCATGTCCTGTTCTGCTATAGCAATGGCGACTAACAAAACACGATCACCGATAAATTTTCTACATCAGCGAATTCCAGGCCAAATTTACTTTTATTAAATTTTCTGACATTTGTGTCTAATTAATAACGTCGATTGATTAATATACTAATATCTTTGAGCAACTTGGATCAGAAAAACACTATACATATAATAAAACGAACAAAAATGACAGCCGTCTTCCAGATAAAAAAAAGGTCCCCCCATTGAGCTAGGAGCTAGGCTCACAAAACGTCTGTCTACTAACTTTGCATGACCAAGAAAAACGGCTTGACTGATTCGGCTGATGAAAGAACTAGCCTCTGCCCGCCGCTTCGTTCGTGTTAAAGTTAATTTTAGAAGGGTTCTCCCTTTAGACCCATCTTGCTCGTGAGCGGTTTTCTAGAGTCATTACAAATTGTCTCGCCAGAAGTCTCGACGAGTTCCAGCCACCGGAGCAGGCTTTCATGGAGGTTATGGCACCATAGACCACATTCACACAGTGAGGCAGATTATACAGAAGTCCGACGAGTATAATTAGCCCCTGTGTCTGGCTTTTGTGGACTATGAGAAGACCTTTGACTCTCTAGAAACCTGGGCTGTACTGGAATCCTTGCAGTGATGCCAAGTGGACTATCGTTATGTCGAAGTGTTGAGATGTTTGTACGAATCCGCCACTATGAGTGTCCGAGTATAGGATCAGAAGTCTAAGCCCGTTCAACTGCGCCAAGGAGTGAGACAGGGAGATGCCAATTATCTTCAAAATTAACTGTTCACAAGCGCGTTGGAGCATATGTTTAAGATGCTGGACTGGAAAGATATGGGCATAAATATAAACGGCGAGCACACCTCACACTTAAGATTTGCTGATGACATAGTCCCACTTGTGGAGTCGCTGCTTCAGCTTCGCGAAAGATTGGTTTCGCCATCAATTTGGATAAGACCAAAGTACTGGTCATTGACCGAATTGATCTGAGACCTGTCGTCTTTAATATACACCTTCTTGAAGTTCAGAGTACACATACCTCGGACAGATTTTGCAGTTAGGTAGAAACAACTTTGACAAGGAGGCCGAGAGGAGGATTCTCTAGGTTGGGCAGCATTTGGAAAAGTACTTCGAGTTTTCTCGTCACCCATACCGCAATCTTTGAAAACGAAAGTTTTGAATCGTTGCTTCCTGCCTGTCATGATGGAGCCGAAACGTGCACATTCACAGTATGGCTGATCCACCAGTTTAAAATCGTTCAGCGAGCTATGGAACGACCTTTGAAGGATAGAATCCGCAACGAGACTATCCGACATAGAACTAAAGTTGTCGACTTAGCTCAGAGAATTAATAAGCTGAAGTGGCAGTGGGCTGGCCATATCTGTCGAATAACCGATAACATTACGGTAAAAGAGTTCTTAAGTGGTGCCCGCGGCTCGGCAAACGTAGTGTAGGACGCCCTCTGGCTAGATGGAGTGACTATCTGCGACATACTGTTGTAGAAGCTGGATGCGTCAAGCTCAGGACAGGGCGCAATGGCGCTAATTAGGGGAAGCCTATTTCCAGCAGTAAACTGCTATAGGCTGATGATGATGATGATGATGTACAAGAATATTGTTCTTGTACATCATACCAGCCTATATGAAAACACTGGCCTCTCAAATAAAAACAACCAAAGCTGACGAGCTTTGGTTGTTTTTTCGTTTTACAGTTTTCACACAATCACATGCGTGAGAGACCTTCATTGCTCTTCAACAACAAGAAAACTAGCTTTTTCAGCCCACTGCATACAGTTATTGATACAGGCCTCCTCTTCAAGAAAGAGCAAATGCCCATAATCCCCACGCTGGGCATGCAGGTTGGGAATTGGGTTGTGTCTGACGCGACATTATAGCGGCATTTCAACGAGCAAACCTTGTCGTGCTGTCCTTCAATTTCTATATGTAGATAAGTAGACATTATGGGTTTTTTAAATGTTCGCTTTCCTTGCGTTGGGAGTTATTGAATTTTTGATATTGTACTTCTCGCCAAACATTTATACATAATTCTTGACAAATTTCTCTCGAGTGGAACCTTCCCGACAAAATGGAAACTCATGCATGTGAAACCATACAGAAGAAAAGCGGCCGCGATGACATAGCAAACTATAAGCTCATCTCAAAACTGTGTACTTAAATTGTAAAATTGAATCCATGATTTAAAAACGGTTAAAACCATAATTTACACCCATTTTTCGATTCTCAACAACATTGCTTTCTACCGCTTTTAATTTCCTCGAATGTGTCACTGAAAAAAAATGAAGCTTATTATGACTGGTACGAAGTCCACGCAATCTATACAGACTTCTCGAAGGCGTTTGTTTAGGTTGACCATGGATTGCTTATTCGTAAACTGAGTCACGCTGGGATTTGCGGGTCTCGGTTGCGTTGGTGCGAGTCATACCTCCATTATCGCTCGCAATTACTTATGATTCGTGGCTTCAAATCGACCGCCAAGTACCATCTGGAGTGCCTCAGGGGTCATACCTCTTAGACCACTATTTTTGTTAATGTATATCAATGATTTATGTTCGAATTTCACATCTAAATATCAAATGTTTGCTCGTGATCTTGAAATATACACGGCCATTCAATTTACTATTAATAAAATTAAGGGCATAATAGTAATGCCCCAGAAAGAATCAATACAATTAATGAATTGGTGACCTCTTTGGCGCAGTGGACGAAGGTCCGCTTGAGACGCAGAAAGTTGCGGGTTTATTTTCCCGCCGCGAGGCAAATGTTTGTATGATTTGCAAATATTTGTCTCGGGTCTGTGTTTTATTATACTATACATAAATAGCTCGATTACCTAGAACAACTTTGATTTTTCTATGTAAAACTGACATTATATAACTATTTCATTTTTATTTTATTAAGTATTGTCTTATTTTTAAATTGACAAATTCAAATTGTTCATCTGCATTTATTAACTTATGTAAACTGACATTATTATTATCATTTTTTTTTTGACATTATTAAATTTGACTACTTCGAATATGTTCTATTGATTCGAATATATAGGTAATTAATTTTTGTGTAAATAATTTTGTTCTAAAATGGATGATTTTGTTAGTTTTTATTAATATTTTATGTAATAGATGACAAACTCGAACCAATTTGCTGCGCCCTGACAGGGTACATGTACAGACTAATTAAAGCTACTTAGACCTAAGCAACCAAACTATGTACTTGTATGCAATAAATAAATATAAATAAATATGAAAAAATACCACTCACTCACTCACTCACTCACTGACTCATTGACATGATTGTTCTCCCAGATGCAACAGTCAATCTCATGTTTGTTATACAGAACGAAACGGATAGATAAGTGTAGGTTTAGGGTAGGGTTTAGGGGTTTAGGGGGGTGGGGTCTTTTTTTTTTTTTTTGTCGTTTTTCCATTTTGTTAAACTCCTCGATTGCTTCTCTAATTTTTTTTCTCTATTTCTTTGTAGGTAGTAGAGTTCTTTGTGAAGGGCTCGTCCGGGGAGGTACTGACATCATGCCTATTTCTGCCGTGAAAAGCAGCTGAGCTGTGTTTCGGTTTGAAGGGTATGGTTGCCGGTGAAATTACAGGCACAAGAGGCTTATCATCTTCATGCCTCAAGTTGATGGACGTAGGGCGTTGCATCGTAGAGCACGTTCCGGAAAAACGTGATGTACGATGCAATGCTTTGTGATAGGTAATGGTTACCACTTAACATCAGGTAGGCCATGTGCTTGTTCCAACTTAAAGTAGTATAAAAAAAAACACTATCCTTTGTTATAGCATCATCCTCTTGGATATCCTCTTTGATTGCTTCTTTAATATCGATATTGTTTTTTATTGCTTCTTCCACTTCGACATCCTCCTGCATTTCTTTTCCCAGATCAATGTCTTCTTTGATTGCTTTCCTTATATCAATATCCTCTTTTTTTAGCATATTCTATTTAAATATCCTCTTTGATTGCTTCTTTCACTTCTAAATCCTCATCGATTGCTTATCTTTCTTTGATATCATTTTTGATTGCCCAAAGTGTTGGGCTATGATACTGAGTAATATCCAGCATTATTATTTGTTATTCTGTTTTTAATCAACTCGTTTGTAAAGACCCGGCTAATACTGAAACACACGGGCCTAAGCCAAGTGTTTCAGGTGATTCGGTTGGTGTGCGAAGTCAACACATCCAAGGAAGAATCATTTTGTAGAATCTTCCGTACTATCCTAAAAGTGTTAAAGATTACAGCTTTTTAAGAACAGCGTATGAGATTTCGGAAGATGTAACAAGTTTAGTGACTTGTGTAGTTGTTTTGGAACAACTCCTGTAGATGTTAATACAATTGGTATTATAGAAACTCGTTCCAATCTCCACATCCGGATGATTTCATCTTTTAACTCTATATATTTGGAAAGTATCTCTGTTATAGCATTTTGTGTTGTCTATTAATTAATTATATGAGTCAAATCTGATCTATTGTAGCAAATAGATACATCTGTGAGAATAGCTCTATCAAAATTTAATTTGTGAGTAGATTTTTCCAGGAATGTATTTTTATTAAGGTGTTGGTTTAGATGTTGAATCTATGAGTCCATATTTCGCAGCTAGTTTTTGGTAAACGTACAAGTGGCCAAGATACGTGATTTGGGTGCTATAGTTGATATTAAGCTAGTTTGTTGATCACGCATTGATCACATAATATAAAAAACCGGTCCAGTGCAAGCCGGACTTGCTCACGAATGGTTTTGTAGCATCGTACAAGATATAACACTATGTACTTTTAAATAATTGTTATTATTATATGTATGTATTACGTATGTAAGAAGTTTATCAGTGATGTGGTTCCCATAATACAAGCTCTGCTTAGTTTGGGGCTACATGGTACTGAGTAATGGCGTCCAGCATTAATATTATATATTTATTATTTGTTGTTAAAGCGGCAATACAAATACATACTATGAAAATTGATTATCAGCTATCATCGCAAATGAAGATCCTGCCAATAGCTATAATTTGAGTAAGGAACGACAAGTTAAAGGTGAGTAGTTTCCGAGATATAGCGGCTTTAAGTTTGACTGCTGTCGAAATATAAACGAAATCAAAAATAAAGATCTTGTCAATAGCAATCATTTATGCAAGGAACGGTAAGTTTATGACGAGAAGTTCTCGAGTTAGCTATTTCAAGTTTGACAGCTGTTATATTAAATGAAGATATTGTCAATAGCTATCAGAACACAGTGTTCGCTATCAAGCAAGGGCGACGATACATGTCAAACACTATTCAATATTTTTGAAGATATAAAATCACTGAATGTAGTTATTCAAAATAGCAAACCTTCACGGTCTAGAAAACAACAATTCTTCCAAAATTATAAAATTTAATCTTCCACATTTGAAAAATAAAATGGGTCGTGGGGGGTTGATAGATCCAGTGGGGTATCAAATAAAAACGCTTGATTTCAACAGTATATAACAGTTTTTTTTAATATAATGGACAGTTTTTGATTTAGGATGACAAAATGTCCAAAAAAAGACCTAAACCCCGAAGTTTATTTCTTAATAGAAGTATAATCTATACTTTACAGGAAAATTATAGCACAGTTTCCAGCTTATATGGTTTTGTAGAAACCTCAATAAATATAAGGACAACTGTCTGTGGTTAAGCTGTAAAGCAAGTTGCATGGTCAAATATACTGCCGTCCTAATTGAGACAACCGTAAGGCAGTGTTTTATCAAAAATGAGTTAATACCAGATTCGGAATCAGCGTGATAAGATCTATAATGTTCTCTTTGACGTATTTTTGATACAAACGATATTGACGAAGATAGTGTATTAAAGAGAACCGTAACTGACAGTTTTTTTTACCATTCCTAGACATTAATACCGTATGAGCCCTTACGGTTCTTATTCTTAACTTGTTTGTATGGAGACTGATTATGCTTCACAACTTCATACATGATATTACCACCGTAAGTTAAAATACGGCAGGTTAAGATTAGCATATTATGGTTGTATTTTCTTGTGATAGACTGATCTTTTCAAGTGTTTTTAAATTTAAGCCTGATGAACGGAAGAGAGCCATTCAGTTTAATAATAATTTAGACGACCTCTGTGGCGCAGTGGGCGAAGGTCCGCCTGGGGCGCAGAAGGTCGCGAGTTCGATTCCCGCCGCGGGACAAATGTTCTGCAGATATTTGTCTCGGGTCTGGGTGTTTTCTATGTATGATATGTATGTATTTACAAAAAAAAGTATACATGTAATATATCAATCATGTGGTTCCCATAACACAAGCTCTGCTTAGTTTGTGGCTACATGATGCTGTGTGATAGTCCAGCATTATTTATTATTTATTTATATTTATAAGTTCAAAGTTCATTCATAACAATTATGGTGCAGGTCACAAAATATAAATAACATAATTGTAAAAGATACATTTAGAATGGTCAAATATCAAAATACATCATCATTTATATAAAATATTTATTTAATAGAACTTTGATTATAATTATGTTTTTTACCATTTTACAATTGTATAACTGATCTTTTTTAAGTATGTATGTGTGTTCAGTAAGTTTGAATATGACTGAGCAATAATGGCATTATAGTTTGAAATATTTAATTACATTATTCTCCTATCAGAAAAGTGATTTTAAAGGTGCCATTCAGTTAAATAATAATTAAGAGTTTAAAAGTTTGATGTTAATAATATTTATTAGCATTTGATAATGTTGTTTTTTGATTATTTTTAAATGTCTTAGAAGTCTGAATATGACTTAGCAATAATATTTGAGTTTGTAAGATTTAATAACCTTAATCTCCTAGCAGAATAGTGATTTTAAAATTGTCAATATATATAAGAAATAATTAGGAATAGAAACAACTTTGAAAAAGTAAATTACTGTTTGAAAGTGGTCACAAAACAAAATCACAGATGGTGTTTTTTATTAATCAAGTGATATTTGCTGATCTCATTTGTTGTTCTTTTATTGCAGTTTCCTATTTTCTATTAGATAAAAAGTTAGTTAGTGGTTAAGTTACCTCTCATTTGCTTAGTAAAGCTTGAGAAAAGTCTGTTGTTTAGCACCGTAACAAAATTACTTAAGCCAATAGCAACCAATAAGCAACGTAACTGCGTAACATACGGTGCTCTTACGTAGTTTAACCACGATACTTTACAATGGTTGTCCTAAACATAAATGGTATTTGCTAATTTAAATCAAAAGTAATAAAGTTATCACAACACCAAATACGCCATTTTAACGGAAACGATCATTATTAATTATTAAAATCATCATATACTAACATTGTTTCCGGTGCTCGCATCGTAAACATCTTAGCATTGTTGCTCCGTAATAAAACTCGTAAAAAAATAGTTAGAAGTCACAGTTTCACAATTACACCATCCACCACCACACCACACCAGCCTATATCAGTCCACTGCTGGACATAGGCCTCCCCTAATAAAGGGGGATATGCCCATAATCCCCACGCTGGGCATGCGGGTTGGGGATCGCAGGGCACAGCTTCTCGCAACACCGACGCTGCTGCCCGTCGGTGGCCAGGGGACTTAGCTGTGCCGATTAAGGCTGTGCTATGCCGCAATCAGCCGGCCGCCAGAGCCCCGTTCGTTGTTTAGCAGGGTGTACCACGAGCAGATGATTCCAAAGATGGAGGTTGGAACCCAAGCCAACCAATTACACCATATCCAAACAATATCAAAGAGAGGCCGAGTACGAGGCAGTCAGTGAATTGTCGTGTATCCACTGGAATTCACAAAAATACAAGAAGGAAAGAAACCCGGGATATTTCAGGTTAGAAGTCTTACATCTAGACAGCAAGCAAGCAAACAAACACGATTTAGCAAGCTAGTTAGCAAGCCGACAACAGCGAACACGTAAGGCCGCTACTGTCATCTTTCATTTGCTACTCATCTATCAAAGCTCGACTGACAGTCTGACACACTGACGTATCTAGAGTGCCAACAAGGGAAAATAAATTTACCTTATATCGGGAAAAATGGACGAATAAATTCAACTTGTATTTGATCAAATGAAAATTGAGATGAACAACCAAACAGCGCAGTTAACAGATTCTATAACTAACACAATAATTAAAAGAATGAATGAAAAATTAAAACCTGTCTTAGAAGAAAATAAAATTTTGAAACTTAAACTGGAATACTTGGAAAAAAAGGTGGAGCTATTAGAAAGAGATAAAAAACAAAATAACTTTATAATACATGGGCTGAAAGAGGAAGAAATAAATAAAATACACCGTATTGGTAAACCAAAGAAAAGCGAGCAACCACGACCTACGCTCTTCTCTTTCGTTAGTGGATGGAAAAAGAGGGAAATTATGGCGTAGGATTTTTAATAAGAAAGAGTCTTGGTAACGGAATTGAGGAAATAAAAGGAATCTCAGAGAGAATATCAATTCTGAATATAAAACTACCAATAAAGAAGGCTGAAAAATGGTCTATCATTCAAGCATACTCGCCAACCGAATTAAACAAGAAAGAAGACATAATAAATATTGAAAATTTTTACGATGATTTACAGGAAACTATTACTAACTATTTGACAACCGAAGAAAAATATGAGAACACTCTAAACATACTAAAAACCGAAACAAGAAAAATAAATATACAGAACACAAAAGTAATTTCTACGGAGACACAGGCCCTGCTCAAGAAAAGGGCCTTACTATCCTACTACTTATCCTACTACTACGATCAAAAACCAAAGATAACCGCCAAAAAATATCAGAAATCAGCAAAAAGATAAACGAAAACATAAGAAAAGATAGGAGAATAAAAAGGCAAAACACTTTGAAAAAATATATTGAAAAAACGAGCGGGTTGAAGAAGGCAAACAAAGAATTGAACATTAAGATAAATTGGATGCCAAATTTGAAAGATAAACATGGAAACAACATGACCAAAAGACAAGACATATATATATATATATATATATATATCGTCCTCCTTGTCGTGTCCGACAATGGCGAACCTGACTTGTCATTTTTTCCGATCATGTGCCCGAATGTGGCTAGCAAATCCAAATTTGGTTTTAAAGATCCTGTTGCATGGCGCACAGTGCAACTGACCACTTGCATTGTAGGTATAGGTATAGGAAGGCTTTGGGCGGGTCTTTCTTATAAGGCGCTTGGCATCGGGGTCTTCCAAGCGATGCTCTTCGAAGTCAGTTACAGCCTTATGAACAGAGCTACGCCACTCACGTCTCTGTTGTGCGAGCTCTTCCCAACCCTCGCATGAGATGTTACATGCGGTAAGGTGGCGCTTTAGGACATCCTTGTAACGAAGGAACTGCCCTCCAGGAATAACAAGACATACTTAAGATAGCAACGGAATACTACCGGAACCTATACCAGAGTAAAAATCCAAAAGAATCTTTGAAGGAACGTAACGTAGAAGATCCTGAGCCGATACCGGAGATACTGAAGAAAGAAACAATAAAGGCAATCAACACCCAAAAGAATGACAAAACACCCGGACCCGACCAAAATACAAATGAGCTTCTAAAATCTACTATGCCAGCGATAGTTCCTATATTAACAGATATATTTAACGAAATTATGGAGTCCGTAAATATTCCGTCAAATTGGACTAGATCCATAATAACATTGATTCACAAAAAAAGAAGATAAGGGAGATATTGGGAATCATCGTCCAATAAGTCTGATGTCTAATATTTATAAGGTATTTTCTAAAATAATATTAAATAGAGTTTCAAATTTACTCGATAAAAACCAACCAAAAGAGCAAGCTGGTTTCCGAAGAAAATTTTCGACCATAGATCACATACATGTTCTTAGACAAGTAAAACAAAAATACAAAAAGTTTAACAAAACCTTCTATTTAGTATTTGTTGACTTCAACAAAGCCTTTGATTCCTTGGAACACGAATATATCTGGGAAGCACTGCATAGTCAGGGAATACAAGGAAAATATATAAAAATACTGAAAAACATCTACTCTAGGAGCACTGAAAAAGACAGACTGGAAAAAACTAGAACAGAATTCTCCTTGGAGAGATGCGTCCGACAAGGCGACCCTATTTCACCTAAGTTATTTTCAGCGGTTTTAGAGATGATCTATAAGAATCTAGAATGGGAAGGAAATGGACTGATCATAAATGGGGAAAACCTAAACCATCCACGTTTTGCAGACGATCTTATCGTGTTTTCTGGGTGCCCAAAAAGGCTAGAGCAAATGCTACAACAATTATCAGACCAAAGTGCAAAAGCAGGTGTAAGCTTTCAGCCACAGCTAGGGGGTAAAGTATTATAAAATAAATGACAAACACGAATAAATACCTTGAATACTTATATTTCCATCCACAATAGTACTTTACAGACTGTACTTCCACTTTCTCCTATTTTAGAACGTCTTTACTCGATGCCAGCCGTCAACCAAGTGAGCGCTCGCCAGCCGATCACCCCACCCTGCGACATTGCTATGACGTCATCGCTAGGAAGTTTTAGCGACAACTTCACAGCAATGCCTTCAGGTTGCCAGTAAAATAAATAAATTATTACAAAATCTGTAAAAATACAAAAAACCTAACACTCGACCATCCTGACCACGTGCATGTCCTCAAGCACGCAAACAGGTCGATCATAGAAAACCTATCCTAACACTCGGTCGGCTTGCTTCCATACAAAAATAAATCATAAATCATCGACAAAAATCAACCAAACACAAAATTTCCTTAAAAAGAATTCTACTTAACGTAACAAAAAAAAATATTCTAATTTTAGAGCTGATGATTAATTATATCAATTATTACAATATCAATTAAAATTTTATTAAATTATGTGGACAGACCCAATGTTTTAGCTATATATCTATAAACATTATGATACAATTATCGTTTGATTGTTAATGTTATAAACCAAATCTTTCGTCATATTAGTTCGTTTACATAATTGACTCTAAGTGTATTATCATACCTGGTTGGTGCGAACCATGCTTCTCACATCCAAACAGATTAATAATACCTAAAGTTAATGTATTTACTCTATTTTAACCCTGCTTCTTACAATGGTAGGTACATTATCGATCCAAATAGTCTTTTCAGTGATGTGAACCCTGCTTCTCACATCAACAAAATGATCACTTGGCCGTTCATTCAAACAATAACTCTGCAAACCCTGCTTCTTGCAAATTGTTGTACCTTTGGTTAGTATACACTTGCAAACCCTCCTTCTTACAAAAGTATACTACCCTTCAAAAGTGGTGATCTTACTGGTGTGAACCCTGCTTCTCACTTCCAGCAAAATCACCTTTATCCATTAATTCCAACAATAACTCTGCAAACCCTGCTTCTTGCAGACTATTGTACCTTTGGTTAGTATACACTTGCAAACCCTCCTTCTTACAAAAGTATACTACCCTTCAAAAGTGGTAATCTTACTGGTGTGAACCCTGCTTCTCACTTCCAGCAAAATCACCTTTATCCATTCATTCCAACAATAACTCTGCAAACCCTGCTTCTTGCAGATTATTGTATCTTTGGTTAGTATACACTTGCAAACCCTCCTTCTTACAAAAGTATACTACCCTTCAAAAGTGGTCATCTTACTGGTGCGAACCCTGCTTCTCACTACCAGCAAAATGACCTGCCAACCCTCAATTCTGGCATTACTATAATCAGTTGTTCATATCATCCTCCTCCGTCGTTTCCTCAATCCTCGTTTCCTCAATCCTGAAGATCGTGACTCTTTTGGTGAGTCTCTTTTCTGTCCGTGTCCATTCTATCAGCTGCTTAACTTATTTTAAACTTCAATAATTCAAAATACATTTTAACCATTTACAGTGTTATCATCATCATCATTATCCCGCGATCTTTCAAACTCATTCCAAGTCTAATAACTATGCAAATTCCCAACTTCAGTTACAAAATTTATTAAGTAAAATTAATTTAACCAGTCATAAATATATTTTAATATTTTTAGAAAATTTTAAAAGTATTTAATTAGTTTTAAATGATATGCTGAAAATATTATCAGACTTGAAGTGAATTTTACGGTCTTAAATAATTCAGTTTCATATTAAAGCAATAAAATTGTCAATATTTTTGTTGAAAAAAACATTTTTTTTTAAATAAGGCTAGTATTTCAAGAAACCTGACACTTATGCCTATCATGACATTGATGGATAGTGTTTAATATGTCAGAGATGTTGAGAACAGTAGTGAAAACGAATAAGAAATTAACCATAATCAAATATTATCTCTCAAATAACCTCAAAAATATAATAATACTCAATTCTTGCAAAAAATCTTGTTCCTGAAATATGTGTGAACAAGATCTCCCTTTCAACATTCTACACATCATTCAACAAATCCATCTCTTGAAATATGTAATTATGCGCATTTTTTTTTCTCATTAATGACACCAAATCCTTACCCTGAGCTATGTGCTTACGAAGGTTACCTTATTGTAAACAACACATCCATGTGATAATTGTTAATTGTAAAATTCCTTCTTACAATGAATTTATCCAAGATTCTAAACAATAATAACTCTACATAAACTCATAAAGTCAAGTTACTTCCAAATTTCATAACCAAACAGATATCTAAATTAAATGATATTACAAAAGAAACTAAAATAATTACATATATCCAATAACAATAATTTTAAATTATTGTAACACGTTGACTGCGGGCCTCGGTTATGATGCTACGCACCACGCCCGGGGAACGCAACCTGTTCCCGCTGCTTAGTTGTGTTTTAAGCACTCAAAGCGTTAATCACTAAGTCTACATTCTTATTGCCTAATATATTTTCTGTAGCAATAATTTAACTATCTGAGTTTACAACCATTATCATCTACATCGTCAATAATGTCATCCTCATCAATAGCACCGGAATCATTATCTATTTTTTGTAATTAGTTTTTCTATTTTCTATTTAGCACCTATAAGGAACATTTTGAATCGTCAACTTTAAATATTTTTAAAATTTACACCAATTCGCTAACGTGACCATACAGAGAAGAAATGGCAAGAAACTCTGCTTGGCTTATATTTATCTTTTTTTGTCTTTGTTACAAATTCTTAAAACATTGTTTTGAAAACATTGTTGACAGTTTCACCCCAAGTTTTTCTTTTGTCATCTAAATAATCAGAAACTACATAACTTACAGTGATCACATTTAACACCTTTTTTTTTAATTCATTTACAGATAAATTAAGCCATCAAAAAAATGTATACGTTGCTCGTTAAAATTGACCTCTGGGTTCAGGTAACTTGGCCACTACTTTAGGTGTTGAAGAATCCAATGAATTCAGGCCTAATAGGACCTACATTAGAATCCATTCAAACTGGAAAAGTTATATTGGTGCATTCCTCGAGATCTAATAAGGAAAGCGCTCAGGAAATACAAATTTCTGAATTTTACACTCATTAAAGACATTTAAAAAGGCATAAAAATCCAGGCGCTCTGTTCAGTTGCGAGCCAGTGATAGATTTGAAGTCAAATCAGGAGTCCACCAAGGTTTCACGCTCAGCCCGTTACTCTATAATACCACCATGGACAGACTAACGAAAAGTTGTCAGAAACGATTCCCTTGAAACATCCTATACGCAGATGATGTGACGCGAATCTCGAAGGATATAAACGATCTCCAACAGAATTTCAACTCCTGGATAAAATCACTCAAGAAAAATGGTCAAGCAGACAGAAAACAGAATACATACATAAGTCGTGCTTATTCGATGGTGCCACAGATAATGACATCTATAAGATCTTTATGTTTGTGTTTCCACACACAACTTCCAGACCTAAATCGATTAAAATACTTAGGTTCGATAGTCAGCGACGATGGCAAGATCGACAGTGATGTAACACACAGAAACACGAGAAACAATTCACAGGTGTAATGTGTGACACAAAGATGCCACTTAAGGACCATGCAAGATGCATAAAACAGTAATAAGACCACCTATATTATGCGGGTCTAAAACGATTACATAAGAGGCAGCTTCAAAGTCGCGCTGATAGCGGACTAAGTAAAAGAAGGATGCCTAAAATGGTATGGGCATATTCAGAGGCACCCTGAAAATCATAAATGGTTAAGGTTGCCCTAAATTTGCCAACGACGAAGCATAGACGCGGAAGACCACCCTCGACTTGGTTGACCGTACAGAAACAGAATACAGAAAACGGACAAGGAAGGTCGCCAATTAAATGGGACCAACGGTCGAGGAATATACACTACTCATTATACATTGATGTGTAAAAGAACAAACTTTCAAGATTCACTTACGCCTCAAATAATCTAACGCAAAACAGCAACCACCAAACCACCCCGTCAACGTACTCTGCTTATGCCTACTCATAAAAAAAATAGAAACCTCAACTGAAAAATTACTGCAGCCACAAGAGCCAGGAAAGACATTCCTATTTTGCCTCAGTAAACCCCTACTTCACTACTAGTTATTAGTAAAAATCTGTCTTTATTAAAAACACAAAAATCTTACTACCTACATTTGTCAGTTAAGGAAACTATCCAACTGATGATGTGTCCCAAACTGGCTTCATCCTAAAGGCACTAATGTGAAGATGGTTTTACTCAAAGAAAACCCAATCAATAAAAGTAACATATGCCTGGGCCAAATTGACTTCTGACAGACAGAGAAAGGAAGTCGCTCGACGAATAGAAAATGCCTGGAAAAGTTACTGGTCATTGGGAAGCATAGTGAAGAGTGAGCTTCCCATATTGCTCAAGCGAAAGTTTATGACGCATGACGGACGTTTATGGAGGCGAACAGAGAGTCCGAAACACCGAACTACGCTCAAAACTACAAATCGTAGACGTAGCTCTTAAAGCTGCTAAAATTAAAGTGGGATTGGGCTGGTCACGTATGCATGTCAAATGACCTATGAGCAAAAACATGCATGGCGCCCCGATCCAACAAGAAGCTGACGAAACGGTAGACCGAAACAATTATGGCTAGTATAATTATAACGTTAATGAAAAAAGTTACTACTCCGTTGCCGAATTTTTAAATGACTATAAATATGACATTTGAGGTATTGATTCTTGCCGACGGCATTGACATTACCTATTTACTGTAGAGTTTTCTATTTAACATTTAACTTATTCACTTTTAGGGCGTTATAACCAATAAACTTTTGGTATCTGTAAATCAATTGTAAAGCTAGTGCTCTAGTGTAGCAGTTACGACAGTAAGTTGACGAATTCTATCAACTGCGCTTGTCGCAGAACGAAGTCTGTTCGACAACCCATCTGCATGCTTAATGAAGTTAATTAGGTACCTAAGGTACCCAAAAATACAATATTATCCACTAGTTGGGATTTTAACAAATTAAAAAGGTTGGTATGTCCAGCAGTGGACCGCTACAGGCTGATGATGATGATGATAAAAGGTTGGCAACAGCTTTGGAAGTAAAAATTGGACTACGTGACCTTGTTTTCTGGGTTCTCCGGCGGCTGTCTCCACGCTGCTTCAGGCTATGTTTCCGTCTGTGTTGGTCCCGCCGCTGTTGTTTTTCGCGCGAATTCAGCAGCGTTGTACGATGGTCTTCCTGTTGACGATGCTCCCTGCAGAAATCTTCAACGCAACCGCAATCGCGGTTACTCAAGCTCCAGCTCGGGCTTCCTCTCTTCTTCTGGTGACTCACGCTGTAGTCGCGGCTTTGCACGCGTAGATACCCGCTGTGGCTCCGCTCACGAGATGACTCGACGTGTCCTCAGACTGACTGTAGGCCGGGCTCCATCTGCGACTCACGGCTGGCGGTGTGTCCCATGGATCTTGCACCATCTGGTGTCGCCAGCCGGCGTCGCGGGGACGGCAGCTCGTTGCCGCGTGGCATTATTTGAAACAAGGAAATAAAAGCATAGCGTTAGATCAGTTCACTTCAAACACCACGTGGCCGGGTAACAAAAAAAACAATAAAGTTCAGCTCGCTGCTACGTGGCATTATGGAAACGAGGCAATAGAAGCATGCTATTAGATCAACTTACTTCAGAATTACCACATGGTTGAGTAGCAAAAAATATATAATAATGCTTTTAACTCCTAAACGGTACGTTGTAGCTCAAAAATAACGAAAATTTGATCCCCCTTAATAACCCCCGACACTATAAAACTGACCGAGTAAATGTGAGAAATCTAACCTCAGTTATAATACATATATATTACAAAGCGTGGTGTGGGTAATCCCACTTCTGAAATGTAAGCTTTCAGCCACAGCTAGGGGGTAGAGTATTATAAAATAAATGACAAACACGAATAAATACCTTGAATACTTATATTTCCATCCACAATAGTACTTTACAGACTGTACTTCCACTTTCTCCTATTTTAGAACGTCTTTACTCGATGCCAGCCGTCAACCAAGTGAGCGCTCGCCAGCCGATCACCCCACCCTGCGACATTGCTATGACGTCATCGCTAGGAAGTTTTAGCGACAACTTCACAGCAATGCCTTCAGGTTGCCAGTAAAATAAATAAATTATTACAAAATTTGTAAAAATATAAAAAACCTAACACAGGGCTGTCAATGAACACGAATAAAACTAAAGTTATGACTAATTCTCCACAAACATATAACATCAAAATAAATAATGAACAAATAGCATACGTACAAGATTATATTTACCTAGGCCAATTAGTATCACCATCAAATACCATGCCTAAATAAATCGATAGGCGGATAGCTAACACTTGGAAAAGATTTTGGTCCCTTAGCAAAATAATGAAAAACAAAGATATGCCCGTCAAAGAAAAAATAAAAGTTTACAAGATGTGTATTCTACCGTGCTTAACCTACGGTTGCCAGACATGGGCACTAACGGAACGCCTGATGAACAAAATAAACGTCTGCCAAAACAGTATAGAAAGAAGTGTGATTGGAATCAAGAGAAAAGACAAGGTAAGATTAAAAGATATAAAAAGTATAACTAAATTCAAAGATGTCAAAACAGTATGCAAAACACAAAAATGGAGATGGGCGGGTCATATGATAAGGGAGAAAAAAGTGAAATGGACCAAATTAATAACAGAGTGGTATCCAAGAGATGGCAAAACGAACAAAGGACGACAAACTATACGTTGGGAATACGAAATTTAGAGAGTCGCTGGCCCCAATTGGATACAGGTGGCGAGAGACAGAGAGTTGTGGAAGTCTTTAGAGGAGGCCTTTGTCGAAGGACAAGCTGATACAAAAAGGGCTGTACCGATTGCCGATAATTAAGGAAATCTAGGTTAAATTTAGAATAAGTTATTATTAGGTTACAACATTTTTTTTTCATAGTTATCACTTATCAGCAATAAAGCCTTATTTTATTTTTATTTTTAATACTAACATAGTTAAAAACTGCGGATGAGGTCATTAATTTAAGATAAAAATACTTAAGGCGCGATTATCTTGAAACTATACAACTTTAAGTTACGGTTGTCTCAATTAGAACGGCAGTATAGTGTTATGTGAAAGGCCCTAATTTGCCTTGATTTTAATTACAAAGAAACCTTAACCTAATTATTATCGCACGCCATTGACGTCATCCGCGGTGGGCGAGTCAACTCGCACTTAACCGGTCTTGTATTACTACTTCTATAATTTTTTTGAGGTGATGTTACCGAACCGGTCAAACGAACCTTTATGGTGCCGCTTTGTCCGTCCATCTGTCACACCTGATTATTTCAGGAACTACTTATGCTATCGACTTGAAATTTCGTATAGATTTAGCATGCACTAACTGAATAATATTTCCATGTACATAACAAAAATTAATAATTATTTCGTTTTCTTCCCCAAGGGGTCCAAAATTAAAAATGTCAAAATTTCAAACTGAGGCCAACAGGTCGAGTGGGGTATCTTAGCAAAGGGCCTAATTTGTACTGCTCGAAACAGTTTTTATTTATTTATATCATGCACAGTTTTTGATAAATGACAAAAAAGTATGATGAAAAAAATGACTGTCCCCCCTGTATGTGGGGTATCATATAAAAGATATAAAATCTTCAAAAATGTTGAATAGAATAGAATATCGTCACCTTAAAACGGTTTTGTAGAAAATTTAATAACTGTGGTAAGCTTTATGCAGACAAACTTTGTGCAGCAACAAGCTTTGTGAAAACAATCACAAGTGTATGACCTTCTAGAAGAGTACACAACATGCACTACAAATCGAACTGTGGAATAACTACTCTCTAAATAATAGTCAAGTAAATAAAATATTACTATATGTTGAGGCGTAATCTTCAACAATAATGGCATGATGGTGAAACGATAGACTGCATCTTCGCTTACCATCAGGCGAAATACAGTCAAACGTAAGCCTATTTATTATTAAAAAAAAAAAAAAAAAAAAAAACGATAATTTATTAAAATCAGATAAATTATTGTTTACTTTCAGGCCGTCGAGGCAGAAGTGATGAAAAATGTCAAAATAAAACTTCATGTCTCATGCTCTGTGACATGCTGCCCGCCGTTGAAGAGTCTTCTTCAACATCCAATGGTGGAAGCAAATTTTTGTAAAATCTAATTAATTTTCCGGTTCCGGATTTCAGCCACTCTGCTTATTTTGTCCATTCTTCCAGGGTATATACCCTTAATATTCTCCCTAATAGCCATTTCATGGGAGGCAGTTTTTTGTCTATGACAACTACAAGGCATCCTGGTGTTATTTGCCCTTGTGATTGTTTCCATTTTGTCCGAACTTGAAGCTTGCTGACATATTCTTGTTGCCACCTGGTCCAGAAGTGCTGGCGCAGCTGCTGTATTCTCTGATATCTGTTTAGCTTTGAGGTTTTCTGGGAGGTGTAATAAAGTATAAAGTATAAAAGTATATAAAAGTATAAACTATACTACTATACTATAATTATACTTTTATACTTTATACTTAAATGTCAAGTGTGCCAAGCCCACACTGCGCGAGATGAAACTTTTGAGAGCCGCAATTAAATTAGCAGTGGTCATGTCACCCACCAGCTCTATGTGGATGGCTTTAGATGTAAAGCAGACAAAGATGCAAATGTATGCCTTGATTAACCGACTGTTACGTCCTTTCCGATCGGCCATCATGATTGGTCCGGCATAATCGACGCCAGCGCTTTCAAACGGAAAGGAAGGCTGGATGCGTTCTTTTGGTAAATTGCCCATGATTGGAGTTACGGTGTTACCACCATAGCGACTACAAAGTAAGCATCGACGAGCTACTAGACGTGCTAAGTCCCGTCCCCCGATTGGCCGGTATGTTTCTCTCAGCGGGTACGATAAATGTTGTGGACCCACGTGTTCTTTTTTGTTGGTGTTCAAATAATAGCTTTGTAAATATGTAATCTTTGCTAATAATTATTGGGTGTACCTTATCGTATGTGTAATTTGAGAGGGGTAGACGGCCACCTACTCTTAGTAATATGTCATTTGCGGAGATGAATGGATTCAAACCTAGCAAGCGAGAGCGCTTTAATAAAGGTTTGCCGAACTTAATTGTACTGTACTCGGAGGAAAATTATTCCCTCTGTGAGAGCAATGCTAGAACATCTCTAGAGTTTCTATTGTTTATATTTCCCAGAATTTCGCAAGTTGATCTTGTATTGATAATTGATCTTGATCGACTCTGGTGACCGTGTCCTTTTGGGTGATACCACAAAATGGCTCACATCTTGAATGAGTTCCCCCTAGTACCCAACCAAATACAGTTTCAAACAAAATTATGTTACCTACTGGCAGATCGATTTTGTTTAGTCGCAGTAAATGCCAAAATATGCCATTACCTATCAGCAGGTTGATGTATGAAGAGTCATTAAATTCTGGATCAGCTAGTTTTATGCCCTTAGGTATATCTAAGCTCCTTTTATCTATCCCCTGGCCACGGACTAATGATGTCTTTGATGACCAAACAATTCAACCCAATACTGAAATCAGAGTAATTTGATGATATTTTTATCCGACTTCAAAAAAAGGAGGAGGTTCTCAATTCGCTTGTATTTTTTTTTTTTAATAAAGCATATTTTGTTTGCTGTTGTCTCAACACTATTGAGACATATGAGTGGACTGACAGCGTTCTGTGTAGGAATGTTGTGTTTTTTGCAAAAGTTTTCGGTCACTAAGTTCACTGAACTGCCTGACTCGAGTACAGCGCGCACAGGGACAGGCCTTTGATGGTCCGCATTATGAACTGGGCTAACACTGTCGATAAAAGACCCTGAGGGATCGATTTGCATAGAAGAACTGCACTTGTACCTGCATGAAGCAATGAATTACATCATCGTTCAGCACAAGCTGAGCCAACCCCTATTTCGCCACAGGGTGAGTATATGGGGCTTATATAGGTACTTTTATAAATCTACCTTGGCCACAACCTCTGTTCATAGGTACTAATTTTTTTTTTATACCTTTGTGATTTGTGTTTTATAATGTAACCTATGTAGTATATTGTACAGTCCCTGCCTTCTAGTGTCGAAATAAATGTTTTTTTCTTTATTTCTTTCATGTTTCTTGTGACAAATCTTGCATGAACCATACTTACATTTGTCTGCTAGATGGCCTTTGGACAGAGAATTTGTGCAAATATCTAATGCCTTGAGTTTGGTTTCCCTGTCTTTAGTCGACATATTTAGGATTTTTTGCAATTATATATTGCATGCAAGCTTGCATACAGAACAAGTCCTTTTGTCATTGTTTTGTGTGAATAGAGCACGTGGGCGCTCACTACGCTCACCTTTCGTGTACCTTTGTTCTAATATTTCTAACATTTCTGCTCTATTTCTGATGAATTTAATTAAATCATCAAATTTGTTCACTTGGTGATCGGGGTTCATGCTTTCGTATTTTTCCCATTCGTGAATTGATTCAGAGTCTAATTTATTACACAGAATGTGTATAAGTAAAGTGTCCCAGTTTTGTGTGGGCTCCTCTAATATTTACAGTGATTTTAGGTTTTTTGTGTACGTGTCAACTAATCATCTTAACTGAAAGGCATTTTATTTTTGGACAGGAAAAATATTGAATAGCAATTGACATCGTTCGATACTAGAAATCGCTTATTATTGTACCGCTCACATATTAAATCCCATGCTACTTTGTAGTTCTGAGCTGAAAATTCAATTGACTTGATAACAAGTGCTGCACTCCCATCTAAATATGACCTCAAGTAATAGAACTTTGTTATGTCCATAATACTTGAATTTGTATGTATCATCGAGTCATACATGTCCCTAAACTCCAAACATTGGCTATATGTACCATCAAACTTGTTAAGTTTTATTTCAGGAAATTTTACACATCCCTTTCTCTGCTTTACCTCCTGTTCCTAATTAAAATCCTGCTCAATTCCTGCTGCGTTCTCACAGGTTGGCTTGCTCTCACTGTTCACCTCTGCAGAGGGAGGTTTCTTCATCAATAGTGCCTTGACACTGCCCATACTACTGTAATATTTAGATTCAAATTAGTCCCTCTCTTTAAATGGGTCAGTAGGGTTCTCAATACCCATTTCAATCTGGAATTGTATATCATTGAATTCATTTAGAAATGATTCCATCTTGATTGACGATGCTCAAGCTCGAAAACGATGACTGAAGAATGTTTCTGATTAAACCGAATGGACTTCAGAAATGAAATAAAGTTGGTCAACCGGGCCTTTATTGTACCTCGGTGACGTACCAATACTTTAATCTCTTTGACAGTTTTGTCAGTCATTGTTGGTTATTCGGTGTAAATTTGGTGAATGAAATACCTCTAATTGAGTAGAGCTTGGGAATATTTACCTTACTTGAATGCACTACCTATGCATTGTGAGGCTGAAAATCTTCAAAAAGTTTGAAATTATTATTGTGTCAAATAATCTATATATATAAAAATGAAACCCGTTTTCCTTGGTCATGGCATCACCCGTGAATGGCTGGACCGATTTCACTAATTCTTTTTTTGTTGTATTTGTTATTATTAGGAGAAGGTTCATACGGAAAAAAATATTAAGAAAATCTCTCAGAAATATTGAAAAACATACATTTAATTTTGCAAAGGCGGTACGAAGTTCGCCGGGTCAGCTAGTATGAAAATAGAATCGCTTGTTTTTCTTGTGAAAAAACAAATGAAATAAACAAATGAAAAAACAATTGTTTGCTTTTCTCGTCACTGATGTGACTAAACCACGTTTCTTTGAAGAAATGCGTGAAAATGTAGGCAGCAATGCATGCCATGCAACTTATTTGTTGCTGGAAATGAATATTTTGTGCATCCTATGAATGCGCGACTGTAGCGATGTTTCACTAAACAATCGTCACTGCACAAAATGCGTAGCATATGAATGAAAATGATGTATGTTAAAATGGGTAGTCCAGGAGTAGGTCAGAAACAAAGGATTAGGAAACTTAGCTGGATATCAGCATGTACGTGGGCTCCCAAGCTTTGTGTGTGCTCAAGATGCCAACTCTTTTCTGTAAGAAAATTCCAATTCCACCTAAAATCCAATTTGGCGCTCCTTGCTCTAAATCCCTTGGTGCTCCTGGCATGTCACCGTGACATGCGGTGGTTGAGTTATATTACGATCGCTATTATATGTTGGCACAAACTAAAACACTTATTTTATTTCCACAGACAAAGTTTACTATTTCGATCTACTAATATGATTAGTGATAATATCACAAAGTTATGTAGAACAGTTATTTTCTTAAACAATTCACTTTTTAACTATATGGTGGTAATAAATGGTGACTGGAGAACAATTTGTACTCTATGAAATCGTAAAGCAGGCTAAAAGAAAAAACTAGACAGGTACTGTTTTAGTGACTGACAGTCCCATGTAAGTTTAAACTTCAGGGAAAATCTATAATCCTATCCTTCTTCCTACTAATATTATAGATGTGAAAATTTGTGAGTAGGTATGGATGTATGGATGTTTGTTACTCTTTCACGCAAAAATTACAGAGCGCATATAGAAATTTAATAATAAATAAAATAATATAATAAAAAATTGAAATGTACATAGTTGTTTATGGCCTGGATCGAATACATCGACTTTTCACCCGGGTACCTCGCGAGCAAAGCCGCGGGTGGAAGCTAGAATCCCATAAATTTCGACTCAGTGGGATTATCATCACCAGGTGGCATGAGCATCAATCGTGGGCCGAAACTGGATGAGGCGAGCTTTGAACCGTGAGGATTGGCACATACAAAGGGAGGCCTATACCCAGCAGTGGGTGAAGTCGGGCTGTGGATGATGATGATGATGAAGATGGGATTAGAACCCGGTGGCCTTCCCATAAATACTGGGAAACTACTGCGCTACGTTGTACGTTGTTGTTGTTGGTACGGGGTTTATTATATTACTTATTTCTAATAATCAATTATTTAAAAAATCTCATTCATTTTCGGGAAAAAGTCTAGATCAGGCAACATCGAGCTTTTTATTTCAAGCATTGTAGCTATCTCTATAAAATCAACTGCCATTCTCGAAGCAGGCCAGTTTAAATAAAAGAGATAAATATATGTTTCCTTCAAAATGACAATTAGTTTCAAAGCTACGTCTTCGCCATCAATAAGTGGTTACTATATTTTGACACTTGTTAAGGAGGTTTGCATCTCTTGTTATTTAACTCAATGCTAGAAGTGATGAAAAATGTCAAAATAAAACGTCATGTCAATAATATTTTTGCAATTATGCTGATTTAGGCAGTCTCTTTATATGTAGAAGAGAGTAGTATTAAAGTAATCTATGTCATTACAAATACCATTGCAGGAGCAACACATTCTGTTTAGCGGTGAGTGTTTACAATCATTTGTGCGGCTGAAAGGAAGAACGAAAGTTTTTCTGTTTATGAGACGGCTGGAAGAGCGAGGGATTGCAAAGTTAATTTTTGTGAGTAGACTTGAGCAATTAATTTTGCCATGGATAATTTTTTTCAGAAATACAATATCGGCTAGATAACGCCTGTGTTCGAGTGTGTCCATGTGACAATGAAGGAGCCTGGAATTATAAGGATCCAGACTACGACAAAGATTACACTCCTTACAAGGTTTTTTACCCAGAGATGAAACTGATATGTATAGATAGAGTTATAATATAATAATAATAATGCGCACAGTTAGATTTTACTGACGTAGTTACTAAACCTGATGACACTACTTTCAAGGATAAAAAAAGAAGTTATGGACGCGATGAACGCTCGATTCCAAAGCGCGGCGGAGGCGTGCGGCGCGCCGAGCGCTGATGTCGCCGGTGTGCACCGCGCACTGAGTTCTGCGCGCGCGCCCGCGGACTGTTCGCTGAGGTTTCAACTATTTACAGCTGATGAAGTATATCAGATTATAAAAACGCGGATACCTCCGAAAGTATCCAAAGATGTATATGGGTTATCCATGAAGATTCTTCAACTAGCGGTTCTTCCTCTCGCTCCCGTACTGGCGCATGCCCACAACTGCTGCATCGTTGAAGGCACTTACCCGTGTCCAATGAAGATCAGTAAGGTCTCCCCTCTGTTTAAGGGCAAAGGAAAGCGAAGCAGCATGGATGGATATCGGCCTGTGTCGATTATCCCGGCTATCGCTAAAATATTCGAGAACGGCTTAAGCTCCCGTCTCATCACTTTCCTTGCATCGACTAATGCTCTTTCGGAAAGACAGTACGCTTACCGCGCGGGGCGTTCGACGACGTCCCTGACTTGTGAGGTCATCGGTCGTGTTGCGGCTGTACGTGAAAGGAAGCAGCAGGTCGCAGTCATATGCTGTGACCTGTCTAAGGCCTTCGACGTTGCAGACCACAATATATTGGCTGTCAAGTTGCGACACTATGGAGTCGACGGTCGAGCGCACTCTCTTTTAAACGATCTGTTAAGAAATCGCTCCCAGGTAGTCGTAGGCTGTGGTGGAAACGTAGTATCTGACCCACTGAAATCGAAGATGGGTGTAGCCCAAGGATCATCGATTTCAAACATACTATTTTCCCTGTTGCTAAACGACTTGCCAGAATTTATCGCATCAGCTGAGACCTTTAGGTACGCTGACGACGTCGCTGCGATTGTCACTGCCCCCACGGTCGATCAGCTAGAGGGGAAACTTAACGACACGACTACTCGACTTGAGGAATGGTTCAAGATGAATGGACTAGTTCTTAACTTGAGTAAAACTCATTTCATCTATTTCCACCTGTCGGGCCGTGCACCGCGACCTCTGTTGGTGCAAGTTAACGGAGATGCAATTGACCAAGTCCAGAGTACTACATTTTTCGGCTTCCAGATCGACAGAGGACTGCAGTGGTCGAGTCATATCGATAAACTGTACGGGAAGTTGGAGAGTGCGTGCTATGCGCTGAGCCGGTTAGCCCGCGTGGTGTCCGCCGACGTACTCCGTGCGTGTTATTTTGCCACGTTCCAGTCCCTCTTGCAGTACGGCGCCGAGCTGTGGGCGCGCGCCTCCGACTGGGAGCGCGCGTTCCGGATGCAAAAAAGGGCCGTACGGACCATTGTGCGGATACGAAGGGATGTGTCGGCGAGGCCGCATTTCAAAAGCCTAGGCATCCTCACATTACCCTGCCTGATGATATATCAGGTAGCAATATATGTGAGAACAAACCGGAACTCCTACTTACAGCACAGCGACGTTCATAAGTATAGCACCCGCAGTCGCCACAAGCTAGTGCCGGTATCGCGTTCACTGTCGAAATCTTCCAGGCTGACACACGCTTTACCACCCCATTGCAACCCCTTCGAGGCCTATTTCAAATTTTCAATGACACCAATCTTCATTGATTGTATGGAATAATACATGTCCCAGGTTTCAAGTTTCTAAGTTCAAGGAATACGATTTTTCATGCAAACATTTTTACCCCTTTTCACCCTCTTAGGGGTTGAATTTCCAAAAATGTTTCTTAGTGAGCGCTCACACTCTTTAAAGAGTACCTGTACCAAATTTCAAACCTCTAAGCCCTGTAATTTCTGAGATTTCGTGATGAGTGTGTCAGTGAGTGAGTGAGTGAGGATAGTTTTCTTTTATATATATAGACTAGCTGACCCGTTCGCAACTTTGTTTACGTTTATATTCTTTTTTTGCATATGTCCTTTCATGTGAAATGTTTCCCTAGCCCGGTAATTTGACACGGAACCCTCATATGAATGGAATAAAAAGTATCTACATAATTACTACATTACCTACCCCGTAATGTAGGTACCTGTTTCCGTTCCGCTCTCACTCCTTTTTTCGTTCCTGTTTCCGTTGGCAACCCGTCGCCAAGTTAACAGCCGGTATAGGTATGATGATTTTTTATATGCCTAACTCTTGATTATGATTGGTTACCCATGCAAACTTTCATCACATTAATCACCCTCATTAAGTTTCATTTTCGCTAAAAAAAGCAGCAAGTCCTTCTCCAAGGTACCACCCATGGTTCAGCGCTTTAGATGTTTATTTATTTTCGTTATAGTCTCTGTGAAAAATCTCAAGTCTCAAGCAGTGAAACATTTAGAAATAAAGCACACATAAAATTTGACTTTAATGTACTGACGAAAAAGTGAACGGACCGCAGAGTGGCTTTGCGCGTAAAGTCCCTTCTACTGCCTACAGTTTTTGTCCGTCTGTCTCCTAAGATGGCTCAAGCGGTAGCTTAATTCAATCTCCAGATATTATTTTTTCCGTGTCTTGAATAGCGAGCTCAAAAAGGTAGTTGGGAAATTCTCGATCCAGAAAATTGTTGAATTTTGACAAATTTTGGAAATAATTAATTGACTCAGGCGTGACTTTGCGGGAATCCATTACAAGATATTCTACAAGACAAAATATTTAGTACAAATTCCGCTAACTTTCTCTGACAAGTTTCACAAAATGCATACGCATGCACTGCCCTCCCGCCCGCAGATTCACATGCAAATCAGAGAAAGAACAAGCAAACATGCAATCATTAATAAATGCAACCGTCTACTTACTCTTCCACCAAATAAAAACAACACGTTAACCTGTAATTAGCTTGGAGAAACGACACACACATAAATACACAAGAAACTCAACAGAAATTCGACAATGTTTCGCCTTCCCCATAAGGCATCCTCAGGAATGATCGACTCGCTGTCCACCAACGTCAACGTCGCTAAAAAACAACAACGACGCAGAACTGCGCTGACGTGTTGCTCCGCCGAGCGCTAAACAGAAAGTGAGTCAACCGCGCGACATCCCCACTTATATAGTATCGGGTCGAACTCCCCGCCCTCCTAGTGGCGCGATTGCGTCATCAACGTTGTTTTGCGTTGAAAAAATGCGCAATAACGGGGATCTGGGTAGAATATTGGTCTCGTTCAACAATGTAAATGTATTTAAATTATGTTTTATGATTTCTAAATTTTCCAAAACTGACATCCTGAAACCTTTGACACATGAATGTAAAATTTTGAATGTATTATTATCGTTTAAAGAGTGTCCTGTATCCAATAAATGTTTTGCAAAATGTGATTTTTCTGGGTGATTATTTCTATAAGCCGCAATGTGTTCCTTATACCTAGTTTGAAAATTGCGTCCTGTCTGACCTACATAAACACCATTGCACTCGTCGCACGACAATTTGTAAATACCTGACTTTTTATGATTTTCTAACCCATCTTTACCATTACAAATCTGTCTAAGTGAATTATTTGTTTTGAAAGCTACCCTAATTTTATTTTTAAATAATGTTTTTGAAACTCTTTCACTGACTCTGCCTAAATAAGAAAGACAACCTTTATACCTATCTGGTTTTTCTGGTGGCAATGGATACAAAAGTGAACATACTATTTTTCGTTGTTTTGCCTTAATCAAACCATCTACCATGTCTCTTTTGTATCCATTACTCTCAGCAATATGATAAATTATAGATAATTCCCTATTACAATTGTTTTGTGATAGTGGTACGGACATCAACCTATGAACAAAACTACGGTACGCTGCTAATTTGTGTTGAATAGGATGGCAAGACGTAGCAGGAATTGTGACATCCGTGTATGTTGGCTTTCTATAGTTCTGAAAATCATGAGAGTTGTCTTGCCATCCTATTCAACACAAATTAGCAGCGTACCGTAGTTTTGTTCATAGGTTGATGTCCGTACCACTATCACAAAACAATTATAATAGGGAATTATCTATAATTTATCATATTGCTGAGAGCAATGGATACAAAAGAGACATGGTAGATGGTTTGATTAAGGCAAAACAACGAAAATAGTATGTTCAACGCAAAACAACGTTGATGACGCAATCGCGCCACTAGGAGGGCGGGAAGTTCGACCCGATACTATATAAGTGGGGATGTCGCGCGGTTGACTCACTTTCTGTTTAGCGCTCGGCGGAGCAACACGTCAGCGGAATTCTGCGTCGTTGTTGTTTTTTAGCGACGTCGACGTTGGTGGACAGCGAGTCGATCATTCCTGAGGATGCCTTATGGGGAAGGCGAAACATTGTCGAATTTCTGTTGAGTTTCTTGTGTATTTATGTGTGTGTCGTTTCTCCAAGCTAATTACAGGTTAACGTGTTGTTTTTATTTGGTGGAAGAGTAAGTAGACGGTTGCATTTATTAATGATTGCATGTTTGCTTGTTCTTTCTCTGATTTGCATGTGAATCTGCGGGCGGGAGGGCGGTGCATGCGTATGCATTTTGTGAAACTTGTCAGAGAAAGTTAGCGGAATTTGTACTAAATATTTTGTCTTGGAGAATATCTTTAAATTTTGGAAATTCAAATTGCACTTTGAAGCCCTCCCACAGACGCAAATATTGACATGACTTTGACCGATCACTTTATTCACCTACACATCTTTTTTATGCATGTGACGAATTTACTTTCAATGTATTTAGTTTCAAAAATGTGACGAATTCACTTTGTGGCAAATACAACAACCCCTCTTATATCTGTGAAACTAACTACAGGCAAATGTCAGAATTTCATGAATCGGGGGCACTATACTCGATCAGAAAAACTTAAACATTTTCAATATTTGCGCATGCGATATTGCGATATATTCTGTTTTATTGTCTGATATTATCGCCGATAATAACGTACCTGTGCCCACGCACCTGTGTGTAGGAACCTTTATGTGAGAACAACGTTGTTAAATAATAAATTTGGAATGAGTTTTCAAACACGATAGTGTCAAAATAAAATGGCATAACATGTGTCACTAAGGAGTATTGATATCAACTTCGATGCAAATCACCCCTAAAATAACTTTATATCCCTTTTTAACCCCGTTAGGCGGTACATTTCAATAATATACGAAATACGTCTTTCATCAATTTTGTTAAAGAATGTTTATGCAAAATTTGAAGTATATTTAAGTAATATTGGACCAAGGAATCACGTTGGTCCATACAAACTTTGCCCACGTTTTTCACCCCTTTAGGGGTAGAATCTCGGAAAATCCTTTCTTATCGGATGCCTACGTCATACAAAGAACACGCCCTCCAAGTTTCAGATCTCTACGATAGGCGGTTTAGGCTGTGCGTTGATCCGTCAGTCATTCAGGACAAAGGATTTTATAAGAATAGATTACCCTTCATTAAGGAATTTTTTAAAAATCAAAATCTCGTATGCGGTATTTTATTATTTAATATTCAAATCGCTCTGACGAATTTTCAAGAAAATCACACCACGCGTTAAGATTTTCCCATACAAACTTTACCACCCCATTGCAACCCCCTCGAGGACTATTTAAAATTTTCAATGACACCAATCTTCATTGATTGTATGGAATAATGCATGTGCCAGCTTTCAAGTTTCTAAGTTCAAGGATTACGATTTTTCATACAAGCATTTTTACCCCTTTTCACCCTCTTAGGGGTTGAATTTCCAAAAACCGTTTCCTAGTGAGCGCTCACACTCTTTAAAGACCACCTGTACCAAATTTAAAACCCTTAGGCCCTGACGTTCCTGAGAAAGAGTGCTTGACAGATACAAATACGAATACAAATAATTTATTTAATAATATAAATAATTAGATAGACTGACAACAAAGTGGTCCTATAAGGGTTCCTTTTTTTCCTTTTGAGGTACAGAACCCTAAAAATCGTTTTAGGCTGCCCGCAAACTACCGATAATCGGTGACCGATTTTGGTAGGGGAAAAATGAAACTTACTGATTGCAATAGCGATCCTACAAAAAGTCGGTCAGAAATAATATGCAGGAAAAATAAAAATCGGCCAGATTATTGGTCCTATGAAAAGTCTGACGTGGGCGGGCAGCCTTGGGCAGGCAGCCTAAAAGTAATCGTGAACAGTTTAAGATGGGAGGGCTTCCAGCATATGAGCACCGGCTCCCACACCGGGCGCGCCCGGTGTCAGCGTGGGCGTGAGGACGACACAATGCCGGCGCGCCGGAGCAACGGCAGCGCTCGCGCACCGGAGACGGGACGGACGCGGGCGGGTGACGGCTGCTCGCGCTTTATCATCCGCGATTAGATAAAGCGAAATCGCTCAAACTCGTCTCGCGGCGGCGGCAGTAGGCTGTCGCGCGCCTCAGCATCGGCAGGCTGGCACGCTCGCTCCCGGACCGAGTCGCCGCCGCGCCGGTGACCCTCAGCCCGTCTTGGCCCCGGGCAGACCCGCGGTGCTATCCCGGCCCGGCGGCCCGGCGGAGAGACACCTAGACCGCTTAGCGACATCTTATTGTTATGGGGCGCCGCGTCACGCGTCGGTTGTAGCTGCCACTTGTAATACCCCACCAACGATGTCAAGAATATTGAAAACGGAAACGATCGGAATATGCAACTTTACCGTAAAATGTACGTGAATGCTCGAGTGCTGGAAACGAGGTTCACGCGGGTGGCGGGCGCGGGGGGCGCGAGCGCGATAAGCGCTGACCCCGCGCCCCGCGCCCCGCGCCCCGCACCCCGCGCCCAGAGAGAGTGCATGCTGGTAGCTTGAAATCGTTCAGTAGGTAGGTACCTACATAATACATTTACAAACAAATCATAATTTCACAGTATTGGTATGCATGTAGCGGCGATGGTCGGGCGTCGACGCGTCGTGCGCGCCGGCTCTCGATACTGTCGAGTCGAGTGACGTGGATCTCGCTCAAAACTCACAATTTCATGAGATTGCGACACGCGCCGCACTATTCGATTACTCCGCTAAATCAGTAGGCTTTACCACGGCATATTTAATGAGGAGGCTATTTATTGCAAATATAATCTTTCCCATTGATTTTGAAAAATTACTCTGTCTATTATTTACATTGATATGATTTTTACACTAGCCAATATTGAGAGCCCCTTTTTAGGGTGACGTTAGGTACCAAACCGGTCAAACGAACCCTTATGGTGCCGCTTTGTCCGTCCGTCCGTCTGTCACACTTGATTATTTCAGGAACTACTTATGCTATTGACTTGAAATTTGGTAGAGATTTCTGTCACACTTGTCAAATATTTCGTTCTTTTCCCTAAGGGGTCCAAAATTAAAAATGACAAAATTTTAAACTGAGGCCAATAGGTCGAGTGGGGTATCATATCAAAGGGCCTAATTTGTACTGCTCGAAACAGTTTTATATTTATTTATATCGTGCACAGTTTTTGATAAATAATAAAAAACGTCAAAAAATTACCATTCCCCTCCATCCCTTATCTCCGAAGTTTGCAAAGTGAGTGTGACTCTATGACGTTTTCTTATCAAAATGTATTGTTATTTTCTAGGCCGTGAAGGTTTGCTATTTTGCATAACTACATTCAGTGATTTTATATCTTCAAAAATGTTGAATAGTGCGAGCGAGAGGGAGGTTTGACCCTTATACTCGCCTTACTGTTTCAAATTATGGTGGTCAGCCACATGGACGCAACTACCTACAAAAAAGCGAAGTATGAAGAGGGGTAGAAAAGTCCTACCCCTCTTCATACATCGAGTATGAGTGAGAGAAACTAATCCCTCACTCTAACTCACTTTCTCAATCTACCTACTTACTACATACATAGTATCTATTTACTACCTATTAGACTTGGCTAGCATATGGCACCGACTTCAAATAGATGAGTGGGTAACGCTTACAATAATTATATTAATTTATTTTTCACTTTTGAGTGCTTGTTTGGTTTTGAAGTCGGTTTAATTTTTTTGAAAAATATTTTATTACAGACATTCTACGTCTATACCCCAAGATCCCTAAACTCTTCAACAATTACGGATTCATTACTAAATGAAAATGTCATTACTAATACCAAATTAATGTAAAATACCCTTTTATTTTAAATACGTGAACAGTAATAATTTATTAAAACGTTCAAACTAATAAATGTAATAAAAACTACGGATCTCTGAGGCATTTCTGTTAGAGTTGTAACATCTTTGATTGACATTATCGCACCTTTATTCACCCTATTTATATTTAATGAATGTACTGACTGTGGTGAGTTTCCTGATCTAATGAAACTAAGTTAATTAACACCTCTATTTAAATCTGATAGTTGTTCTGACCCTACAAACTTTAGACCTATATCAGTACTGCCAAAAACTTTGAAAAGCTTATGCTTAGTCAACTGCAAAGCCATTTTAACGGGAACTTGATAGCAAACGATGCCGGTGTTGAGTTAGTATCGCATATTTTGATGCCTAGGAGGACTTACATGATGCTTGAGGTATATTTTATAATTTGTCTAAGGCCTTTGACTGCGTATACCATGAAACATTAATAAGGAAACTAGATCACTATTGCTATGGTGAAGTATGGTTTCAGGGGTATGGCTTTAGCCCTTCTCACTTCTTACCATATGACAGAATACAGAGAGCCGACGAGTCAACGAGCATGGAAAGTTTTCCGTGTTCTGCAAAAAATATGGGTGTAACACCACGACAATATATGAAAAATTATTATTTTAAATTTATATTAACGACCTACCGTATCTTGTGAGAGACAGCTACGAAATTATATTGTTTGCGGATTACACGTCTCTTTTTTTTTAATTAAAGCGAATTGGGACGACTTAAACATTGCAATATCGAAAATTGTTAACTGGTTTGATGCAAATAATTTATTACTGAACTGGACTAAAACAAAATGTATAAGATTTATATTACCCAAATGTTATAACATAACATTAAAACAAAAGATGCAAGATTTCAATATTGTGGATACTACTGTATTTTTAGGTTTTATCCTAAGATAATGAGATTCAATGGGGCGCTCACATAGATGGGTTGTAAAACAGCCTTAGTTTTGCAGCATGTTGTACTGACGTAGAAACGGCTAGACTAGTCTATTTCAGCTACTTCCGTTGTATGGCATTTTGTTGTGGGGGAATGCCGTAGATATCATCACCATATTTGTGTTGCAGAAGTGGGCTACAGTTATAAGTACAGGTATAAGTGTGTAATAAGGGACCCAGAGAATCACTTAGAAGTAAGGAACTGTCATAATATAAATAAATAAATATTATGACAGTTCCGTGTAAAATATGTCAATACATAATTATATGAAAACATAATAAATGTCCGAAAAATATATAAATAGCGACAATCATAATGTTAACACTAAAAATAAAGACAAATTAGCTCTTCCTACTGTAATTAAATGAACTTCAGGACGAAGCTCAGGGCAATAATAATGGACCTGCAGAGGTCTACTCAGTCACCAGGAATCTTTTTATCATTGAATTCTCTGTTGTTGATGTTATTAGCTATATCACTGAACTAGACTTTCTGTTTTCTTGTTTTTGCTTTGATTCAAACCACCACTTCAATCAACGGGGTAGGTACTGCGCTGTGGCACAATAACTACTGTCCATGTTTTTATAGTTTGGTACTAGGAGGGGCACTATATACTAACCATAAAGGTAATTAATAATGAATTAATAATTAGTTTATATTTATGCTCTTATTTATTTTTAGTTTAAATATTTAATATTGAAAGCTTCAGTTCTACGTAGTTTGTTTATTTATTCGTACACCATCAATTAATTAACATTTTATTATTTGCTTTTCTTTCTGGCGTAACAAATTTTTTCACAACTGTACAGCCTAAGTATTTGTTTTTCTCTTAGTAGTTGATTAAATTCGTAAATTATGTTTTTTTTTTTATAGTACAATCTTTGTTCGTGCGTCACCAAAAAAGCCTTGAGCTGAAAACTAGCGCTGAGGATTCGTTCGCAGCATATGCTGAGCTCAGGGCTACAGATCTGTACATAGCAGCTACGTCCTGCACACGAGTATAATTTCGTCTTTCTTTTGTATATTATGTCTGTGTATGTGCTATAGGTACTTGTCCACTTTTATTGTTGTTGTGTACAGTTTTGTATGAATAAATGTCTGTCTACGTCTATGTCTATGTCTAATTATAATTATTAAAGGGCAATGGTACTTTTTTAAGAAAATCCCAAATGATGTAATTAATTTATCCACCACCACCACCACCATCACACCAGCCTATATCAGTCCACTGCTGGACATAGACCTAAATTAATTTATCAATACACAAATTTAAAAATGTTGTTAAACGCAATCTCTGTAAAATCTTATTATAAAATATCTGATTATTTAGATGACACAAAAGCTTGGGATGAAACTGTCTCCAACTCAAAACAATGTTAAGAATAAATATTATTAAAAATACTCTCAGAGTTTCTTGCCAATTTTTCTCTGTTTGGTCGCGTTACGAATTGGTGTAAAAAAATACGATTCAAATATACTTAATAGATATTATTGAATAAAGCATTCTTGACTTTCGGTTTTTGACATTCGGTCATAGTGGTTTGTGTGATAGATTAAATAAGGTCCAAACACCGCGTGGGGAAGCGGCCTCGTAATATCTTGCTGTTTATCTTGCCTTGCACTACCAGACGTTCAGTCTTCGTTGCAGACTACATATCCAAAAACTTAAGTATTCGTACTTGAACAGTCGACAATAACCTTTCTTTGATCTTAAGTAGAATCAACAATCCTGTAGAATGAACGCATTGGTGCGGTGGGCGGTCTGGGGAATGTTCAGCAGCCGTCCATAGCACGACATTTCCAATGTAAGATCTACGCATTGGAAATGTCGTGCCTCCGTTCTTTTTAGCTTTAGACTTTTTAGTCTCAATGACAATAAATAAATAAATAAATAAATAATCCTGGACGTTATCACACAGCATCATGTAGCCCCAAACTAAGCAATGTCTCAGCTACGTGCAGGAAGATTGGAAATACTTCTCATCAGTTGAACTATCGTTACTTTGATTATTCTACGATCTCTCTCAATCTTTGTGAACCTTTCAACTGGTGATCGTATTTGTTGGTAGTATTGAAAATTGTCTTTCAAAATAATTTGAAAATATTAAAACTATACGAATCCTATAATTATAGTTGTCACGTGCGATGCCACCTAGAGTACGCGTCTCAAGTGTGGAATCCTGTTTATGAAATCTACATCGGTAGACTCAAGTCCGGTCTCAAGTCAAGTCACTCTCATAGAGGCAATTCAAAGAAAATCTATGCTTTCTACATTTTAAAATGAAGACATAATAGGCAGGTGCTCTGACTATATTTTCAATTGTAACAAACAAAATCTTCAACCCATCTTAGACGAAAATTTGCAGATACTTTATTTTATTTCTCACGAATAGTAAATTTTCTTGTAGATTGTTCGCCACTTCTGAATAAGGTAAATTTGTATGTCTCAACTTGAACGTTCAAAAACAGTTAAATGTTTGACATACGGAGCAGAAGCGTGAACCTACTCTTCAGGCTAGTCCACCATTCATTTTTTGAGGAGAGCAGAACCAGCTATGCTCGCGGTTTCTCTGAAGGATAGGATCCGTAACGAGACTATCTCAGAGAATTATCAAGCTTAAGTGGCAGTGGGTTGGCCACGGCCATATCTGCCGAAGAACCGATAACCGTTGGGGCAAACGAATTCTTGAATAGAGACCGCGGCTCGGCAAACGTAGTGTAGGACGACCTCCGGCAAGGTGAGGTGACGATCTCCTATCCTCAGTATCCACTAACTATCGTCAACTTTGTTCATTTGTTTTACCAGTTTGGAAACTTCATCCTAAAAATAACCTAAAAATGTTTAGTAGATATCAATAGATATTTTCATCGGCTAAATTAAACGCAAAAATCTTATCACGTCTATGTAGGTAAGAGTAAGTTTTGAGAAAAATATTTGTTTACAATTCGTTTTAGTTATTCTATCTTTAAATAGCAATAAGCAATAAAGTTGTGATGTCTGTGTGCGGTAGATGTAGATGCGAGTCATTCGGGGGGTGGCGGACGGGGTGCGGTGCGCGGGGGGCGCGGTGCCGCTATCAGCGGCTGAACCGCGCGACCTCCGGCCGCCCCTCGCCCCCGCGCCCCTCACCCGCACCCGCACCCGGCTCCTGCTCCCGCGACAACAGCCCGCCGCCGCCGCCGCCGCCGCCGCCGTCGGTCGGCGCTCGGCACCACCACGGCACGGCGGCACGGCGGCGGCACGCCCCGCCCGCGTGATCACCTCACTGCCACTGTCCGATGGACAGACCAATGTTCGACAGACATCATCTCAAAATATAGTTATTTACAAGTAGGGTTTCAATGTAAATCTCTGAGAAGTTTGTGATAACAATTTTATTTAAATAATTTTTGTCTTACATCGAATTAAAAGAACCCGCTGAAGACATGAACACCACTTCGGCAAAATGTGTATGGACAATCATGATATTAATAGTATTTAATACAAAGTTAATTAAAAAAAAAAAATTACGTGAGGTAAAATTCAACCCCATCCTGTTTCTATGACACGTCATTCGCCATAACATTGAGTTCATGCATGTAATTCGTCGCAAAGTGGTAATCCGGGGGAATCATTATTCTGCCAAACATTATGAAAGATAAATTTGAAATGACACCAGAGTATTTCCCGGCCAGTGTTCGAATGAAATAGATACATGGACTCAATGTAGTGGCGAATGGCGCTTCATAGAAATTGTATGGTTTTTTTTTTTAATTTTTTGTAAATCTTACAATTTGATTAGGTAAATTACTTTGGGAAAAGCGTTGCTGTTGGGAAATAGAGTCGATTGAGACTAACTTATTTTTTAATGACAAATGTCTATAAATATATAACAATTTTTTCAAATTTTTTTCAAAAATCCGCCAATGCCATTGTTATTTCCTTAAAAATAAACCGATAGTTTCCTCAAAACAAAACCTTATAACTACAAAGAAAATGTAGCTGCCCTCAATGAGGTACAATTTAGCCCCACCCTGTATACTATCGCAGGTGCTAAAGCCTGAGCCCGAATTAATAATCTTCTCACCGCCCAACTATCCTATACGCGATGTCACGCTGCAGCATGTTTATCAGATTCTATAGTACGAAAGCAAGGATGGGATAACGTCATATCGATAAAAAAAAGACGTGTGGCACTCGGGGACTGCCGCGGTAAAGCTATTGCATAGCATTTTGTATCAACTTATGCAATTATAATTATTTATTTATTTTTATACGATTTCACTTATAATTGAAACACATAAACATTTAAAAGCAATAAAAATTCCAAAGAAAAGATTGTGATGACAGAAATTTCAAAACAAATCTGAAATTAGATTCAGGTGAAAAACGTCAGACGTCAGTTCGTGTCAGAGGCCAATCATGGATGTGTAGCTATCTTTACTGTGTTGAACACTAGCGCTGCGACGTTGCGACGAAGAACTAATAGAATGCAAAAGTTTGAATATGAACTCTATTTCCAAGCAACAGATTATAAAATTAAGTAAAAGTGGGGAGCGTGAGGTTTTTTTTCGTTACGGAATTTCTGGATTCGGTCCCCGCGCTCAAGGCCCTCGATAGAAGCTATGCAATAGCTTAAAAAAAAATGTAAATTTACAAATATAAATAAACACTGATAACATTATAATGGTAATTTGTTTCATTTTAACAACATTTTAGTAAGAAAAATGAGTATCCATTACTAGATACAAAGATAAAACCGGCTTTAGAATGGGCAAATTAGGGCCTTTCAGATATTACCATATTTGACCGTGTAACTTGCTTTATAGCTGAACTACAAACAGCTGTCATTACATTTATTGAGGTTTCTACAAAAGCATATTAGCTGGAGACTTTGCTATAACTTTCTTGTAAAATATAGATATACTTCTATATTATGAATAAATTTCAGGTTTTTCACTTCGCAAACTTCGGAGTTAAGGAGGGGGGTATGATTATTTTTTGGACTTTTTTCATCCTAAATCAAAAACTATGCATGATATCAAAAAAATAAAAACTGTTATATACTGTTAAAATCAAGCCTTTTCATTTGATACCGCATTCGACCTATCAATCCCCCCTTTATTTTTTCAACCTACCCATTTTGGAAGATTTCTCAAAAACTGTTTTAGGTGGAAAATTCGCTATAATTTTCATGTAAATTGTAGATATACTTCTATAATGTTTATAAATTGCGCTACGCCAAAATCAGCCGGCCACGTTTTTCGTTTTTTTGACGTAGAAACGGCTAGACTAGTTTATTTCAGCTACTTCCATAGCATTATGTCGTACGGCATTTTGTTGTGGGGGAATGCTGCAGATATCAACACCATATTTGTGTTGCAGAAGAGGGCTGTTCGTGCAATTTATAATATGGGCCCCAGAGAATCACTTAGAACTAAGTTTAAAGAAATAAATGTTATGACAGTGCCGTGCCAATATATATATGAAAACTTAATGTATGTCCGAAAACATATTAACTTGTTCAAGAAAAATAGCGACCATCATAATGTTAACACTAGAAATAAAGATAAACTAGCTGTTCCTACTGTAAGGCTCCATAAAGTTAGTCAATCTTGTAAGGGATGTCTGTACGATTTTTTAACAAAATCCCAAATGATGTGATTGATCTAAAAAAAATTGTAAATAAATTCAAAAATGTTGTTAAACGTAATCTATGTAATAAAGCTTATTATAAAATATCTGATTATTTATATGACAAAAAAGCTTGGGATGAAACTGCCTCCAACTCCATCAAAAACAATGTAATAGATATTAAGTACAATGACGTTAAAAAAAATATAAGCCAAGCAGAGTTTCTTGCCAATTCTTCTCTGTTTGGTCACGTTACGAATTGGTGGTAAATTAAAAAAATGACGTTTCAAAGTGTACTATACAGTTCCTACTGAATAAATGAATTTTGAATTTTGAATTTTGAAATTTTGATAAGGTGTTCCAACTTTCATCTTCGGAACCCAAGCCAACCTCACCTGCCCGTTGTGCACTCTGCTAGATAACGAACGGGGCTCTGGCGGCCGGCTGATTGCGGCATAGAACAGCCTAACACCGGCATAGCTAAATACCCTGGCTGCCAACGGGCAACAGCGTCGGTGGTGCGCGAAGCTGTGCGCTGTGATCCCCAACCTGCATGCCCATCGTGGGGATTATGGGCATATCCTCCTACTTATTAGGGAAGGCCTATGCCCAGCAGTGGACTAATAAAGACTGGTGTTGTTGTAAGTGTTAATGCAGTAGACTGTTAAAGGCTGATGCTGTTGTTGCTGTACCTATATTTTAAGAAATACATAAATTTTCCAAAAATAATGTAGATAACAGAATCTGGCAGAATTAAAAGTGACAATAGTGACATCCAAAAATTATCTAACTGCGCAACCTGTCACGTCCTAACAAAGAGTTTTGAAAGTATGGTAAGGAGGTCCGCCTCATGAATGTATGAAGCATTGTATATACTGTTATAGTATGAAGGGTACACGAACGATTAGTTTTTCGTTTATAATTCTGCTTTTAGACATTGTAGAGAAATAAAATGTAGCCTATATAAGTTGGATAGCAAGCTTTCTCATTTTTCAAAGTTCATCAAAATCCGTTCAGCATTTTTCGCACCAAACATCCAGACAAAGTCTTCCGATCCAAATTTTTTTTTCTTTTTCAGCTTTTATAAGCTTTACTGAATACAATTTTGCTAAAAAAAAATTATCTACATATTTTTTTGCTCTTCTTTTTTATTATTATGTATAGATTTTTATGTGTAATAATCTAAAAGTACTTCCAATTAGGTGTTTGTGATAAGTTCATAGTTAAAAGCTTATTGGGTTTGTATATACATATTGTATGTATTCATTTTATAGGTATGTTTGTTTGTAAGTTAGGTTTTTTTGAAGCACAAGGTCAAACGCTAAAAGTTGTGGGTGTGGATCAAAGTATTAGCTGTTTTTCGTACAGTCAGCTTTATGTGGCTGTGTCACGTGTTAGCAATTCTAGTAGCCTGTATGCTTTGATCCCCGATGGGTTTGCTATACGTCTAATAATCGTCGTGTATAGAGAAGCATTACTGTATATTTTTTTTAAATACTCAAAGAACTGTGTAATCCAAAATAGACCAAAAGATGTCCAAAAATGCTGCCCAAAGTGACTATTCCACGCGGACAAAGTCGCGGGTACAGCTAGTGATAAATATTTTTTAAAACTAATTGCAATAACATAAAATAAAACACAAAGCTTTTTGGAATTCGCGTCGGGAACAGTAAAAAAGATTTCTCTGCCATCAGATTAAACGTTCGGATGCCGCGCGTCAGAGGTGAATGTGAAAGTGAAAGTGAAAATTTCTTTATTCAGTACGCACATTACAGTACTTTGATCGTAATTTTTTTTAATTTACACCTATTCGTAACGCGACCAAATAGAGAAGTATTGCAAGAAACTCTGCTTGGCTTATATTTTTTTTAAATGTCAGTTTTACATTATTTTTTCTTTACTATTACATTGGTTTTGAGGGAGTTGGAGACAGTTTCATCCCAAGCTTTTTTGTCATCTAAATAATCAGATATTTTATAATAAGCTTTATTACAGAGGTTACGTTAAACATTTTTGAATATATTTACAGATAAATTAATCACGTCATTTGGGATTTTGTTAAAGAACCGCACGTTTTGCCCTTTAAATGATTGACTAACTTTATGGAGCCTTACAGTAGCAATAGCAAGTTTATCTTTATTTCTAGTGTTAACATTATGATTGGTGCTATTTTCGTTTAAACAAGTTAATATTTTTTCGGACATACATTAAGAACATTTTTTTCTTTAAACTTAGCTCTAAGTGATTCTCTGGGGCCCATATTATAAATTGCACGAACAGCCCTCTTCTGCAGCACAAATATGGTGTTGATATCATCAGCATTCCCCGACAATAAAATGCCGTAGGACATAATGCTGTGGAAGTAGCTGAAATAAACCAGTCTAGCCGTTTCTACGTCAGTAAGTTGACGGATTCTTTTGACTGCGTATGCTGCAGAACTGAGTCTGTTCGACAATCCATCTATGTGAGTGCCCCATTGTAGCTTATTATCTAAAGTTATGCCTAAAAATACAGTGGCTTTATGTAGCAGGTTAGTTCGCCCTTGTGGTGGTACAGCTAATAACGCGGGACGCCTTACGCCGCCACAAAGTCTGCGGGCACATTCAGACGCATTTCCTCCAAAATAGCCGGATGGGCGATCCATCCTCTCAACACTTTATACAAATGTAGAGCGAGCACGCATTCCTCCTCCTTACTTCTAGCTTGTTGTATCAACCATACTATATATATTAAAGTTTCTTTTTTTATTGTCTTAGTACCTAAAACCGTATTTAGAATTTACTTATTTTATACCTATATTGTTTATATACATGTATATTGTTTTTTTTTTAAAGTAGGTTTGTTGCATTGAGTTTTTACATCGTTTGCTCTTAATGTGCTACGTAACGATTGGTCATCTTTTTTTGAGGACACATGCTCGTTAGATGTTTGTTTAACTAAAACAGGTGGTGGTATAAAGTTCATCCCCTCTCGCCAATACAAAGGCTAGATCGTTGCACACCACAACACTGGACAATTTTGTACTTTATTCTATTCTATTCTATTTGTAAAAAAATAAATATTGTTATTCACGCACATGATTTTCCAGTAACATAGATTTTGAAATGTGACGTCACGAAACTAAGGACCCACCAACCCCTTGTCATATAATCACATGTCACACTTCGTCGACCCCCTCCCACCCCTTACCGTGTGACGTACTATATGGATGATAATAAGTTACTTATCTCGAACCAGTTGACAACTATCGACATCTCGAATTACTCTGAAGCCTTATTAATAGGCACAAATTTAATTATTGGGGCACATTTACACACATATACAGGACATAGCGCTCTAATTTATCTATAAATGTTCATCTTGATCCGAGTCGACATGCCGCTGCAGGACGGCGCACCGCCGCTGCCGCCGCGTGCCTGCGTCGTTAGTCACCTGCGCTGCAAAGCATTGCCATTTGCAACCCTCCCGGTCCCGCGCCACCGCCACCGCCCCGTCCTAGTTCTACTGCTCATTACTGTTAACAGTATGTGCGACGTACAGTTGCAAAGAATGCGGAGCATGCCTGCCTCGTTACTCACCACTGCTGCGACCCCACCGGTGTACCTACCTCTATTGTTCCAAGTATTTGAGTGTGGGAACAGGGGATTAGGTAGACTTAGCTAGTAGAGCAGGTACTTAACAGCACATGTCCTCAAACAAACACAGTATTCGTTTTAGCTATCTTAAAGGAATCTGTGGCAATTGCTACAGTTTGAAAGTATTTGGTTATAAATTATCTGAAAGCTATAAGATTAGACGAGCTGGAGTCCGGATGTATTCTGGAGCTATTATTAGCTAGCTGCTTGAATTATGGAAATCGAATTAAGCTCTCTGTGACAACTCGGGTGATTATTTTTTTTATTTAAGTTTGTGATTTGCAAAGTGTTTCCGGTTGAAAAGTGTTTTCTCTGGTATTTTGATAAATATCTTAATTTCCTACTACAATCAAATATACAACGAGTGAGGTAGGACGTAGAGAGTAGAGACCCAATAAAGAAACCCACCTCCAAAGGCATCTATGCATGACATCACTCTTTACCGAAGCAAAGACCTCCCCTTCCACCTCTAGTGAGGTGCTATTTTGCAATTTTTTTTATATAAGTAGAAGTTAAATTAAAGCGGTCTACCGGGTGGTTCTCTTGAGACCGGGTCCAATCTGTGGCAGTTTCTGCCGAGAACCCATCCGGCATGTTCATTAGTAATGTCATTAACTAATAGGTATGAATAAGTATAGTTAAGTGACAAGGGGTATAGTACCACCTCGGGTTATTACCACATTAGCTATAGGTACCCTATGTACATATTAGCATTTAGGAACTACCTATCACAATAATTATTTATTAAACACATTTGGCATCGGGCGGATGTGTCGTCGGACTCGTCGGCCAGTCCATTATATATACTCATTATTTCTATCCAAACAAATAGAACACCATTACAGCATGGCCAAAGCTATATTATGTATGAGTATACATTTAAAATAGATAACCTTAGCTAATAGCTACATTAATCCTAATCCTATCCTATCCTAATCCTAATAATATTATAAATGCGAAAGTCTTAAGAAAGTGTGAATGTTTGCTACCACGTATCTCCATAACCACTAAACCAATTTAGATGAATGGTGGTTGGTATGAAGATAGCTTAGGTGCCAGAACAACATTAGGCTAATCAAATTTTGAAAAATAAACCTCTAAAGAGGTAAAAAAATCTTTACAAGTCGACTTGAAATTTTGCACAAAGACTCTATACTGAAAATAAATGAATACGTGTTTCAGGATTTTCGTAATTCAACCCATAAGACGGTTAACGGGAGTGGTAAAATTTGTACGGCGAACAAAAGTTTGTGTGAATGTTAAGTACCACATATCTCCGTAACCACTGAACAAATTTATATGAAATTTATTATGTAGATAGTTTAGATACCAGAATAACACATAGACTAATCAAATTTCGAAAAATTAACCTCTAACGCGGTAAACTGGGGTGGCAAAATTTGAACAGAGACTCTCTACTGAAAATAAATGAATACGTGTTTCAGGATTCTTCGCTATTCAACCCCTAAGGCAGTTAAAGATTATCAATTTTAATGAATTTTGCAGACGGGACCCTTAAAAGTACATTTGCTACTTTTTGTAGCGAAAAAAAAAACTTTAACAGGATATGATAGGGGATGAAAGTATGTATGGGGAACCAATCATTTCTCAAGTTAGGTAGGTTAAATAAAATTCATAATACTTGACCGGCTGTTGAATGGCAACGTGAACAGGAGCGGAAATGGGAACGAAAAAGGGAGTGAGAGTGGGAAAGGGAACGGGAACGGTTACGGGTGCGGCTAGGTAATGCAGTAATAATATTTTGGTACTTTTTATTCCACGCAATATGAGGTAAAAATAAACCTTTATGGAAATAATGAATCTCTTTGGCACACAAATTTTCAGTCGGGCGAAGCCGCGGGGCACAGCTAGTAGGTAAATAAACTAACATTCTATAAATAACATTAACATTCTATATTTTTCAAAACAACCTGTGCTATTTCTATGAGATTCGGCAAGTTGTTGTAAAAAAAAACTATATTTTTGTCCAAGAGAAAAATAAACCGAATAACAAAAAAAATTACCGAACCGAAGAGCGCGTGATATAGAGACAAATTTCCACCTAGGGCCAGTGCCGAGGTGCACGAACTCGCCTTAACCAGCGCCATGTCCCTGTGCCTTCCCGAGCGACCGATTGTCTGCAGCACCCGACCATGCCCCCCAATACGAACAAGCTGTCAAAGCTCAATTATATTATATAATGTGATTATATAAAAGGGTACAGGGTTTTAACGATAACGAGATGTTTATTTCATACGTCTACTTTTTATGGCTTACCCGAAGTGACTTAATATTTGTTTATTTTGCTTGTGACAAGTTTGAAAAACAAAGGTCTCGCCACAGGCGTGAGGCGGGCGAGGACGAGGCGTCCCGCGGCGAGCGGGTAAATAAACATCCCCTAACGAGCCCTCATCGTTAACTGATTTACAGCAGCGCGCGCCCGGCTGCGCCCGCGCCGGCCGCGCCCGTGCTCGCGATACCCGGAACGTCTCGTGATTTACAACACTGCTACCGCTAATATCGAACAATAATTTATAGGTTCCCGGGAGACGATACTCAGCGCTCACACATGCTTCTTGGAGGACGTTTTAATGATATAAGATTCATGGAATATTTTACCCAAATCAAATATAATATTTAGGAATTATTAGAGTTTCCTACCTCAAAAGGAATAAAGGGATAGAAGGTACGAAGTGATCTTGGAATCAACGCATTGGAGTGGGCTCTCGCCACAACTCTCGCGAGGTCGCCACCTCGCGAGAGTTGTGGCTTGAGTGTCGCTTCGTCCACTCGTTCTTCGCTCCTCAACGTAGGTCGCCGGCTCGCTTCGCTCGCCACCTCCCCTCCTCTGTTCGTCCTCTCGGGCTAGTTCCCTTCAGCATCTCCCACGCGCTTCTAGCGCCGCATATTTTACATATACTCTAGAGGTGGGGGGACCACAAGCCTAGGTGGCATCGGGGTGCTTTATCAGATATCACAGAACCGACACAGGTTCTTTGATATATTTAGAACCTAATCTAGTCAAGTCGGGGTGCCATATATTGCGGACAAGAACACACTTGCACAACACTCCACTCCACTCCAACCGCAAGAGAATGGTTATCTACACGACTAAATTCAATCAATCAAACAAAAATCGCCGGGAAAACAACGAGAGATGTCATTGTCAGAAAACCCTAAAAAATTCGCTAAATTCGGTGCTTTGCCATGCAATAAATAAATTGCCGTCAATTACATCTAGTTTTCTTTTATTTTAATTTTTTTATGTTACTTGAAGATGTAACAAGGATAATAGCCCACCAGATGTTAAGTGGTATTTTGTAAAATTACGTGAAAAATCGTTTTTTTTTTTCAGAATCTTGCCAGCCTTTTATCTCCTTTCACCAAAATAAACGTTGAGCCGAATATTCTTTTAGTTCGTATGTTTTTCGTGAAAGTCCATACATAGCTGAAGGTGACCCTTCACCTTAAGCTAAAAAAACGTAGACACGCCTTTTTCATTTTTTTCCTCGGTTCAGGCTGTCATGTCGACTCCCTATGGTCTACTCAAAGGTCGTCTGAAGGTAAACACAACATTAAGATTATGATTACCTACATCTGCTTTAGGGAATTTAAAAAAAACATTCGGCATCGGCACAATTGGAGATTAAAATAGGTGTGGCTGTCGCTGGTGCAGGAGCGGCTTGCGGCACGGGAAGGCGCGGAGACGGCGCGGAGACGGCGCGGAGATGGCGCGATAAGCGCGCACGTGGTGATAGCTTATCTCCGCGCCGTGAGTACGGCGGCGCGCTCTAGGGCCGCTATCGCGCGCTACGTCTGCACCCACCGCAATCAGCTGACGCGACCGCAGACGCACCGTCTCCTCTACTGAGCGCATGCGCCCCTCACCGCCTCCACACGATCTTACTCACCGTATCCTGATTGTAGCTTCTACTTCATGACGACAGATTGGTTTGAGGTAGGCAGTGTAGGCACCTCAACCAACCCAGGCGGATTTGTCTTATCTAATCGCTATTATGCCGGAAAGGTAATCTATAATAAATGCCCTCCTAAGTGAGGAAGCGGCGCAGGCGAGGGCGCCGTTGGAGCCGCACCCGCGCCATCAACTAATAAGTTGTTTTCAATTTTTCATCAAAATAGCCCTTTTTAAATAAAAGTGGTCATGACTTGACACGTTCACGTGGAATGCTAACTGCTTGCACCGAGTGGGCAGTGGGCAGTGGGCAGTGGGCACGAGCCGAATGTTATATAGACTTGCCTCTGACTAATCTTTAGGTATATGGTATCCTCGAAAGATAAGAGTGAATAGGTTCCAAGTCATTCCAAGCGTGCCACATCGTCGACCGCATCATTACTTACCAACAGGCGAGATGAGGCGATCAAACGTAATTATTAAAAAAATAAGGTATTGGAATTTTTTTTCTCAGCAGAGCAGTATTTCAAGGTATCGATTATGGGGCAAAAGTTGTGAAGATGTATAATTTGTTTTTAACTTTTTTTCAATTAAAATTTACAGCAAAAAAGTATTGAAGCAGTACTATCTGAATATTTCAGATCCTCTACAGTAGCGCACTCTACAGTTATACAGGGTGTGGCAAAGTTTTACCTCATTGAGGGCAGCTACCTTTTCTTTTGTAGTTAGAAGGTTTTGTTCTTAGAAATTTCGGATTTTCGAATTTTTGAAAAACAAATGAGTCTCAATCATCTCTATTTCTCTACAGGAAGCTACTAAATCAAATTGTACCTATATTTTCCTCAGAATAAAACTTTCTTACAAAAGTAAACCCTATGTATATATATATATATATATACATTTATTTATTTATCTATTTATTAAACAAGGAAAATTAAATTATCTTAAACTACCGGTACCTACCGGAATAAAAAGCAATATAAAGTAAGCATGACCTGGGTGTGTAATGTGCATACCCAGGTCACAGGTCACACCTACTATGTAATGTGCATACCCAGGTCACAGGACACACCTACTATGTAATGTGCATACCCAGGTCACAGGTCACACCTACTATGTAATGTGCATACCCAGGTCACAGGTCACACCTACTATGAACTATGTTTATATTCCAAATCCGTTTAGCCGTCACGGAGTTGAGTGGGAACAAAGTGAATGGCATTTTAGTAAAATTCTTTCAACATTGTTTTTATTACCCAAAAATACGATTTTTAATTTTGTTAACTTCTCTCTTATTTGAACATATTTGTTAAACTCCGTAAGTAGGTGGTTCGTTACCTATCTACCTAGGTACCTCTCAGTAGAGGTGCTTTCCTTAGATAAGTACTTACATATGATAAAACATACTGACATGGCGATTATGGACTTAGATCTCTATGAATAGCGCCATTTTAAAATAGTTGGTTGTGGCTGGCAGAAGGTGGATGCGGAAAACTGAATATGGAGCTCAGTGGCGCATATAGGTTAAAGATTGAAGATAGACAGAAAAGTTACATTAATTTATAAGTTGATTGGTTACCTAAGTTGTTTACTTTTTCGAATCTTGTAATATCATGTCCGCTGAGATAGGAACGTGATTAATTCAAAACTTATTACAAATGAGTTAAGGCTTCTGCATTTCGCACAATAATAAAGGCGCGCGTATCAATAATCCCAAAGAAAAATAAAACACAGGGTCCGATGACAAAAGGACACCGGGAGCTTGTGGGGGCGGGGTGAGTAGAGGGGATAGATCCTCGCCGGGGCACCCGGCTCGCGGCAGGGCCGGCGCGGGCGCACGCTCCGCAGTCAGTTCGCAGCCGCCGGAGCGAGAGCACGCTGCGTCGCACACGGCACGGTACGGTACAGTCCAGTCCAGTACAGCACAGCACAGGACAGGACAGTGAAGCAGCATGCTGTACGACGCCTGGCCCGCCTACGCCTACGTCACGTACAAGACGGAGCCGAGCGAGCTGGAGGCGCTCATCGACGAGGTCAACAACAACAACAACTGCCTGAAGGGTAAGATGCTCTTCATTATTGTTTTACATTTGAAGCTTGCACTAAATACCTATAGGTAAGTGGGTTGAGAGTTCAAGCTGTTTTGTTTTCATTCGGAAGTAGGTAGAGTCGCCTTCCAGAGGCGCCGATTCTGTTGCGTGCCTAAACTAACTAAGATGGGTAAGAATGGGCTTCATCATATAAATAAACTTGTGACTTATCTAGCTATACCACATTTTTGTACCAAAGAGCTTTGCTATTATCTATTGGTCCTTATCAAAAACTACCATTGGCAACATTCGACTGTATTATTTCAATATTCATGAAAGGTAAGTACCTAGTTAGGTACTATAATTTTGCTCATACTTACTAGATTTCATATTTTGTTGGCAATTTTTGAATAAGCTTACAAACTGGATGACCCCGACCTGATATCTACTGATAATGAAATGTCAACTCTCGTTATTTTTGTTTTAACGACACTGTTTATATTTGACTAATTAACAAGTAAACGTCTTTAACTATGCAAATAATACCGTAATGATGGTCTGCATTAACGACCACTTATTTAACAAAAACACTATTTTTAATTTCATTTACTTAGATTTTATTTTCGTCGTAGGTATTGACTAAGAAAACTTGTCTAACTAGGTAACGATCGCTTGATCCCAGATGAAGGCAGGTCCAGAGACGGAGTAATCCACATCTACCATCACCTACCTATTCTATATACTTACGAATTGCCTATGCCAAAGTAGAGTTAGTACTATCTAAACACTTACTAGGTATCTATTTATTTAATTCGTGGAAAACAGAACGGCTCTCACTTCTTCTCACGGGCAAGCCTTAAAAACTATTCACTATCAAAATAATTTCAAAACAATGTTCACGTAGCGGATGAATGAGTGAGATTGAATCAAATGGACAAAACATAGGTAAGGTTGACAAAACATTCGACATCAGCATACTTACATTACGCCATAACTTGATAAATCTACTACCGATTGGACAAAGTTAGGTAGGTACTAATTACAGAGTTTATTTAGCTTATATGAAGGCACAACGAGGTCAGTTCCGATCAGTATCCCTCACATTGGTGTTCGGGGTGTCGTGTACGTGTACGTGTATTGTATTGTATCGTATGTAATGTAACGTATAGGATGTCGACAGAAGGAGAGGCGGAGTGCGGCGCGTCGGGCGGCTCGGGGTCGTGCAGCCCGCCCCCTCCCCCCGCGCTGGGCTACGCCCACCCCGCGCCCGCGCCCGCGCCGCCGTCGCCGTCCCACTCGCGCAGCTACCAGGAGCTGCGCGTGGCGCACGCGCCGCTCGCGCCACACGCGCGCGACATGCAGGCCTACGTGCACCTCGAGGAGGCGCTCTACAAGCAGCAGGAGCCGGGCTCCGACGCCGCCTACCTGCGCGCGCGCAGCCCGCCCCTCAGCCCCGAGCCCGAGCGCGCGGACGAGTACCGCCTGCACTACGAGCCCTATCGCCAGCTGCACGCGCACCCGCCGCCCTACGAGCACGACCACCACCATCACGTCGACCCCGCCGCCTCGTGAGTACCCCACTCATGTGCATGTGCACCAACACCACTCTCACACTCACACTCACTCGCTAGTCGTTACTTCTTAGTACTCTACTATATCCATCGTACTGTTTGTTATTAATTCTCTAAAAACTATTCAACGTTTTTGAGGCGAAATTTTGTGTTTATGTAAATAGTTATTAGGTACTTAAACATATACATATCGAACCAGTAAAACGCAACCAACAGAGCAGAGTTAATAATGAATACGAGCGTTATAACTTATAAATGACGCAAACGCAGCGCTAAAAGACGACGAAGACCCCTATTTTTGAATAATCTAGTTGATAACTTTTTTATATAATGAATGATGGAAAATATTGACGAAAATGAACTTACTAACTTGCATTAAACACAAGGTAAGAATGTCATAATTGTTGTAAAATGTAAACAAACAATGATACTAAATACTAATAACCTACATAACGGGAAGCATTGAATGAGACAGGTTTGTAGGATAAAACCACAGTACAAATTAGATTTAAATGGCAAAAAATAATTAGTTATACAGATCGTGGAAAAGTGAATTTACTAAACAGTCTTAACAGCTATAAGTGACTACGTCGCTGTCTTAATTAACGATGTAAAGCATTAGCAACCGCAGCGACACTCCACTGGCTACGTACAATGTACGCCACTCGGTACGTAATCAGTTTTATCCAAAAAATATCTGCAAGAATACAATTTGCAGAGCAGGACTGTTTATCAACCTCATCAATCTGATAAGCTGGATTAATTTCGAAATAATGTATCAATACGAGTATTATAATATTGATTCGTAACTGACATTTTTTTCTGGTACTTGAAGATGAAACTAGCACATGGCCCACCTGATGCTGAGTGGTAACCACTACTTACTACTACAAAGTATTGATTCGTAGGTCACGTTTGTTTGGGACGTGCCCTACCCACGAATACGATGCAACGCCCTGCGTCCAACAACTTGAGGCATAAAGCCTCATGTGTCTGTAATGTCACCGGTACTCACTCCTCACTCACATCCTTTAAACCGAGACAGTAATATGTAAAAAATACTATTTCAAGCAACAGGGCTCATATATAAAATGAACATTTTACAAGTTTAAGAACCTCCCCGTAATCGTAATACATTACATCACCACGCAATGCTGTTCCACGATAGGAATAGGCACGGTGATCGGTGGTGGTGCGCACCCGGACGAGCCCTTCTCAAAGAACTCTACTACTTTCACTTCCTGGCTGAATAAGTAACTTACTAAATCCTAACCTACTTATTACTAGTCCTAATTCCTACTAATTATAAAAAAAACAGTTTGTAACTACAAACAAAATAAAAGGTAGCTGTTCTCAATGAGGTTAAATTTTGCACCAACCTGTATAGGTCATCAAAATATGAAAAATTAAAATTTTCACGTATCATTTTCTTAATGAACAAGTTTGACAATGTTTTTTGGTTCGTTATGACTTGAGATATTTTACATTGATATCAGCTCCGATATCAATGCCTTGTCCCAAAGGTTGTTAGCTAAATCATGAAAATTATTTGACGCTTCTTACTTTTTAAATTACGTGACATAAACTTGACTTGCAAGAAACGATCTGTTGGTAGAGCTTGAAGTCATGAAAAGTAACACAATATAATCAGAAATACAAAATGTGTGAATGTAGAGTCACGCACGCGCGCTCCGTACGTGCCTTGGGACTGAGCGCGGCGCTCGCCGCCTGCCTCGCGCTTGCGACACGCTGCGCCGCGGCACCCACCGGCACAAGGACACTCGAATGCAACATTCCGTCTGTCTCTTGCGCCGGTACTGGTGCCGTGGGCAAACCGTGCAGGCTATAAGGGTAATTCTATAATGCTTTACTCCTCATGAAATCAAAGAATTCGGACCTTCTTTGAGGTTATTAATGGGCGTATTTAAGTGTTTTATCTAAATTCAAAGTTACACCGTTATATTGCTTCATGGTTCTGTTTTTTTATGAAGATAAAAAACACCCTTCTTAGAAGTCGCAGACTTAATTCGCTAATGAATCATGTCTATGAGCTGTTCTCTATGGTACATTACATTACGAATCGTCTCGCCAGAAGACTACTAGTACCAGCCACCGGAGCAGGCCGGATTTCGTGAGGATACGGCACCATAGACCACAGTCACACAGTGAGGTAATTATACAGAAGTACGAAGAGTATAATCAGCCCCTGTGTCTGGCTTTTGTGGAAAATGAGAAGGCCTTTGATTTTATCAAAAGCTGTCCTGGAACCCTTGCAGCGATACCAAGTGGACTATCGTTATATCGAAGTGTTCAAATGTCTGTACGAAGCCGCCACTATGAGTGTCCGAGTACAGGATCAGCAGTCTAAACCCATCCAACTGCACCGAGGAGTGACACAAGGAGATGTCATGTCTCCGAAACTGTTCGCAAGCGCGTTGAAAGCTATGTTTAAGACGGTGAACTGGAAAGGTATGGGCACAAACATAAACGGCGAGAACATCACACACTTGCGATTTGCAGATGTCTTACTGGCGTAGTCGCTGTCGGAGCTGCAACAGATGCTGAACGAATAGGTCTCGGCATGAATTGAGATAAGACCAAATTAATCAATGATCGAATTAATCCGAGACCTGTCGTCGTTCATGGACACCTTCTTGAAGTCGTTTCAGAGTACACCTAACTTGGGCAGTTTTGCAATTAAATAGAAGTAACTTGAGAAGGGAGCCAAGAGGATCTGGTTAGAAAGCATTTGAAAAACTTCATCGAATTTTCTCGTCACTCACTCATACCGCAATGTTTGAAAACGAAAGTTTTCAACCAGTGCGTCCTACCCGTCATGACATACGGAGCCGAAACGTGGACACTCACAGCACAGCTAGTCCACCAACTCAGTCGCTATGGAACGAGCTGTGCTTGGACTTTCTCTAAAGGATGGAATCCGCAACGAAACTATCTGACATAAAACTAAAGTTTTAGAAATAGCTCAAAGATGTAGTACCTAAGCTCAAGTGGCAGTGGGCTGCCCATATCTGCCGAAGAACTGATAACGGTTGGGGTAAACGAGTTTTTGAGTGGATACCGCGTTTCTTCAAATGTATATTAAACTAGCCGACCCGCGTGCAACTTCGTCTGCGTTTATTTTCTTTTTCACGTTTTCTCTCCCTCCCCCAATATAAAGAACGTCACCACCACATTGCCACCCTATTGTTACGCCATTCTCTTAGTCCTGTAAACGTGGCTTTGGTGGCCGGCTGATTAAAGCATAGCGCAGCGAAACATCGGTACAGCTGACTTCCTTGACCATGACAAGCACCAGCTTTGTCGGTGCGAGAAGTTGTGTCTTGCGATCCCCAACCCAGGCATGCCCTGGCGTGGCGATTATTTGCCTTCTTATCTTTGACCGAAGCAGTAGACTCAAACTTATATTTTATTTAAAAGTGACAAGTAAATATCTAGATGCGCTACTTGTCACGCCACTGTCCTAACAAAGAGTTTTGAAAGTGTGGCGAAAAGGTCGCCATATGAATGTATGAAGAGTACGCGAATGACTAGTTTTTCGTTTATAACTCTGCTCCAAGACATTGTAGAAATAAAATGTAGCGTGGTTAGTTGGGTAGTAAGCAATTTGATTTTACATCATTCAGCAATATCAGTTCAGTATTTTCGCGCCAAGTCGTAACAAACATACAGACAGACAAAGTCTTCTGATCCAATATAGTTTTTATGCCTTACTGAATCCACTTTTGCTAAAAAAAAAAATATATACTGTTTTTTGTTCTAATTATTATGAAACACGGCATTTTTTTGTAATTTTTACAGTTTGTATAAGTAGGAAGATGGCAATGAAACCTTCTTCAAATACAGTCGCCATATTCGAAAATATTTTATTTCTTGTCAAATTTTAATAGCCTATGCATTGATATATATTGTTACTATCGTAACTAGATGCGTAGTACCGGCCTAAATGCGTGTAGGCTTAGGTCTTGGCCATGGCCAAGATCCTTTCCTTACTTCATACAGTGGCCATCTTGACATCGACCGAGTGACACTTCCACGAAATAGGCAAATAATGTGATGAAAAAGTGCATTTCTTGAACTCAATTGCGTAAAGAATCACGCAGAATTACTTTTTTCATGAATACATATTGATTTTTTGCTAAAATCACAGCAAATATTAGAGAAAATTTAGATAAATAGTTCATGCCATGTAATGTTGTTGGCAAAAAAATGTGTAGTTTTCTCGATTATTGTGGGAGATTTTGATAAAGGATAAAATCTTTGTTAAGCTCTTAATTTCTTAAAATAATTTACAATACACATAGGAGCATATTTAAGATCATTTCAAATAGATATTCTTCTGACTTCTATTGATAAATTCCATAAACATGAAATTATTTAATTTCAAAGAAATAAAAGGAAGACCGGAAGACATTTGACGTTACATGCGGTGGTTGAGTGATATTACGATCTCTATTATATGTTGGCACAAACTAAAACACTTATTTTATTTCCACAGACAAAATTTACTATTTCGATCTACTAATACGATTAGTGATAATATCACAAAGTTATGACGAACAGTTATTTTCTTGAACAATTCACTTTTCAACTATAAATGGTGACTGGAGAACAATTTGTACTCTATGAAAACGTAAAGCAGGCTAAAAGAAAAAACTAGACAGGTACTTTTTTAGTGACTGACACATGTTAGTTTAAACTTCAGGGAAAATCTATCTACCCTTCTTCCTACTAATATTATAGATGTGAAAATTTGTGAGTAGGTATGGATGTATGGATGTTTGTTACTCTTTCACGCAAAAATTACAGAGCGCATATAGAAATTTAATAATACATCAAATAATAAAATAAAAATTTGAAATATGCATAGTTGTTTATGGCCTAGATCGAACACATAGGCGACTTTTCACCCGGGTACCACGCGAGCAAAGCCGCGGATGGAAGCTAGTATCCCATAAATTTCGACTCAGTGGGATTATCATCATCAGGTGGCATGAGCATCAATCGTGGGCCGAAACTGGATGAGGCGAGCTTTGAACCGTGGGGATTGGCACATACAAAGGGAGGCCTATACCCAGCAGTGGGTGAAGTCGGGCTGTGGATGATGATGATGAAGAAGATGGGATTAGAACCCGTTGCCTTCCCATAAATACTGGGAAACTACCAACCACTACCCACTACCACTACCGTTGTACGTTGCTGTGGTTGGTAAGGGGTTTACTAAATTACTTATTTCCAATAAATAAGTAAAAATATCACATTCATTTTCGGGAAAAAATCTAGATCAGGCAATATCGAGCTTTTTATTTCAAGCATTGAACCTATCTCTATAAAATCAACTGCCATTCTCGAAGCAGGCCAGTTTAAATAAAAGAGATAAATATATGTCTCCTTCAAAATGACAATTCGTTTCAAAGCTACGTCTTCGCCATCAATAAGTGGTTACTATTTTTGACACTTGTTAAGGAGGTTTGCATCCCTTGTTATTTAACTCAATGAGCCTGTGTTATTCGCATGATCCAGATGAATCCAACGACATCTCGTATGTCAAGCCGTCAAGCCGTTTGGGCAACAGCGACAACAAAAGGATCTCACATACATACATACTTACATACTTACATACTTACATACTTACATACTTACATACATACATACTTACATACTTACATACACCCTAAAAACATTATTCACCCTCGGTCTGGTAAAAAAAAAAAAAATTGTCTTCTATACAAGGTGTTAAAAAATTTAAAACTGCTTGGCTCTTGCAGTAGGTAAAATTTTATAATTTATTGTATGGGAGCCCCATTTTAATATTTATTTTACTAGCTTCTGCCCGCGGCTTCGCTCGCGTGGTATCCAAATCACAAACTGTGTATATTTCAAGTTTCATTCAAATCCGTTCTGTAGTTTTGTAGTAGCTGCGTGAAAGAGTAACAAATATTCATCCATACATCCATACTCACAAACTTTCGTATTTATAATATTAATAATTAATATGAACGGGATATTTACCATGCCATCTCTGAGTTCTCCCGTGATCATGGCGCATGCCACTGCGTCGAAATATCGGGAAACATTAGAACTCACAAATCATGGTAAATATCCCGTTGATATTAATAATTATGTTCACAACTATGATAGTTTCAAAAGTTTATAACATGAGTAGGATAGTAGGATTCTCTTTGTAGTATTTACTGTTATAGCGGTAATAGAAGTACAACATTTGTGATAATTTCATCTGTCTAGCAGACAGTGGAGACTTAGTAATTCGGTCCCGTTTTTACCCTTTGGGTACGGAACCCTAAAACTATACTTAACTTATATGAATTTATTAAACGATATCCTCCAAAACATATTGATGAAAATATTCTGTGTTAACTTACTTGTTCCGTTACAAAAACATTTTTGCTTAAAAATATTGAACATAATTGCCACAATGTAAATTCATCACAAAAAAAAATGTTAATTGTGAAAATAATTGTCTGTTTATGATTAAACCTGCTGCTTCAATTTTAAAGGGATTTTTGCATTCTTAGCTTTTACTGCATTTAAATTCGAAACACAAGGACAGTCAGTTTTGGATTCGGAAATACCTAAACACATACAAAAACCGATAAACGTAGGGGTAAACGAGTTCTTGAATGGAGACCGCGGCTCGGCAAACGTAGTGTAGGACGCCCTCCGTGATCTGCGAAGGGCTGCTGGTGAAAGGCCTCTGTCCAGCAGTGGACTGACATAGGCTGATGATGATGATGATGTAGCCTGGGTACCTAAAAAGGGAGGAGCGCGCGGGTTGACAAATGTTACAATCCTTATTGTTTTCAGACTTTATTTATGATAATCACTTTATTTTGCAGCAGTAGTAGGTATAGGGAGCTAGTAGGTAAACGGCTGGTTGTTTTTAAAAACGATACTCGTTTAAAATAGCGGGCTGCGGTTAACAAGATGGGCATTTTCATTTGTAAAATAGAATTCTAATAAATGTCTGCGGTAAATGGTCTAACTGTGCATTAATAAGCTAACACAAATGCGTAGCCCGGAGCCCGTAGGTAGAAGCGGCTGCGACACTAAGCACCGCACTAGGTACAGTAGGTACTCAGCCAAGCCAGCATGTTAAACAAACGATCGATTAAAATAAAGCATTATGTTGCTACAGTTCTGTTGTTCGTTCGAGGCGAGGACTGTTTTCGGTAGCTAGTAATGTGGAGCGAGAGCGTCGGGCGCGTCGCGTCACTGTCCTCGGCGCGCGCCTTATCAGCACCACCGTACGAGCAACGAGTGCGTGCGTGTGAGTGTGAGTGCCGCCAGTGCCGCGCACAGGGCGCGCGCCTGTGTGTGTGCGCTCATACATACATACATACATACATACATACATTACATACACTCCGAGCGATTACTGGAGCCCGAGCGCTGGCGCTGGCGCTGCATGCGCTCACTCAGATAGCTCTACCTTACTTACTTACTGCATGCTTATTGTTATTTATGTATGTATATAAACGATTTAAAGCGACCACGAATACAACCTTACTGAGTTCTTAGGGCTTCCATATTCACAGTCATCATCATCATCATCATCATCATCGTGGCGGTTTACATTTTCACTGAACTAACTAACGGCGAATTTACTATCTTAACCTTAACTTACTAATCTTATCTTACTTCTTACTAATATTATAAATGCGAAAGTTTGTGAGCATGTATGGATGTACGGATGTATGGATGAATGTTACTCTTGCACGCAAAAACTACTAGAACTACTAGAACTACTACTAACTATTAACTTGGAATATACATAGTTTGTGATCTGGATTAACACATAGGCTACTTTTTATTCCGGTACCACGCGAGCGAAGCCGCGGGCGGAAGCTAGTAAAAAATAATGATATGCAATATATATATTTTAGAGGTTCTTTTTCTATTTGCCCCTTATTAAAAAAATATTTGTATTAGACAGATAACACTTTATTTATCAGCACCTTGTGATCAACATATTTTTAAAGGAAAAAACAAACTTAGTCCAAGAAATATGAAGGTAACACAATTGGCTGTCTTATTTGTTTATTTGTTTATTTATTAAGAATCATCAACATAATATACACCCATAAAAATTAAGTAGTAACAAGTAGTATGACATTAATTTAGTGCTACTATAATTGAAGATGATATACAACATGCATATTATCGCTGAAAGCGATGTCTTTCAAGCAACCCTAGCAGGGATAGGAAGAGCAAGCGAGGCTAAGCAACCATAGTTGGTAGTGCTGGTAGAAATAAACACGCGTCGTAATAAAACAGGTGTTTTATTATTTAAAACGCTAACGTTACCTAATGTAGACGGGAAGCACTCTACAAGCCAAGAGTGAGTGTGACTCGCACGGCCGGTTTTGGAACCTTTGTCCCTGACCATACGTTTTATGATTTTATCATTATTCTGAAATATAATTACTCAGTAGGTATGGAACGGAACCCTTGGCACACTAGTCCGACTCGTCTTTGTCCTTTTTGGGTAAAAAGGACAAAGTCGGGTGACTTTGTTTAGCCGGATGTACTTTTTATTCGTTTGTGGCGCTCTAGAGACCAAACGCGTGGGCCAATTTTGATGATTCTTACGACGGACATTACATACATTTAAATGTAATATAACCAGGTGCCATATATTGAAAAAGAAAAAAAATAAAGATGACTATGTTAAGTAGTAAGAGGTATCATAGAAAAGGTATTTGAAAATCATCTTTAGGTTTGTCTTATCATTAGGGTTCCGTACCCAAAGGGTTAAAACGAGACTTTATTACTAAGACTCTATTATCCGTCTGTCCGTCTGTCTGTCTGTCTGTCAGCAGGCTGTATCTCATGAACCGTGATAGCTAGACTGTTGAAATATTCACAGATGATAGATAGATAGACATACCTACAATATGAAGCCATTAATCTAGAAGTCTAGAATCTAGAAGAAAATATAAAAATTAAATTGGAAAAACAATATGTGCAACAAAATATTGTGAGAAAGTGTTCCTTACCAGTATATTACTGCAACACACACTGTTGCAGTATGATAAAAAAGGCCATAGCTCAGCGCATAATTTTGTTCAAGGAGCAAACACTGATTTTCAGCTACTACCCTTTGAGGCCACAAGCGGAACGAGTCAGCAACAAAACAACAAACAAGTGTGTACATAAGTGTGTGTTAGGGTAATGTGTAAATCCAGTATGTAGGTGATTACGCTTCCTCGAGTTCGCATACAAATAATATTCATAGGTACATGTCTAATTGCAGATGATGTCTTTCTGTTGCAGCTATCACAAAAAATACTAAAAACAGAATAAAATAAATATTTAAAGCGGGTTCCCATACAACAAGCGTGTTTTTTTGCCATATTTTGATCGATATTAATACCGGCAACATGGAGTTGCTTGAAATATTCACAGAATATTTGGTTATTTCCACTTTAAAAATAAATAATTGAATTGAAATGAAAAAAATAAAGGGGAAAACATGTACGGATAATGGTAGAGAACTCTTTGTGCGCGATTCCGACTCCCACTTGGCCGGTTTCTGGCTGGTGCTTGTTTTTTATTTTGCTTATCATGTAGGATCTATAACGAATTAAGGTTGGTTAGCAACCATACTCACTCAGATTTTCAATACTTATAATGAAGGTAAAGATATTTTTTGTTTGTAGAAACTAGGTACAATTGATATCATCGTTAAAAATAAACTTAAGCTTGTCTCACTAATCCTAAACAGCGTACAAATAGCTTCTTACCTACATGAAAGGACAGAAAAAGAAAATGATTTGGTAAATGATGATATTTTGAAACGCATTATGGGTATTTCCATAGAGCTACGAACAACAACAATTTTGAAATATACTTAGGTTGTCATGTCGGGGCAGCCAACTTTAATGAACTTACAACACCCGGCTCCTGGAACATATTGTAAAATTCTTGGTTATATCTGCTGCTCCAACATTCACCATCCTGTCCAGCACAGCGTCGAAGGTACGCCTCAGTATTTCCCCTAAAAACACTTTCCAGCGACATAGGCTCGTCTTCTTTACTCTATCGTAACGTTGGTGAGTTAGTAACCTTATGCGCTGTAGGTGTAGGTCGTGGGTTCGAAGTATTTTCTATACAATTACAAAAGAATAGAATTGAAAATATTATAATTTATTTGACACACACACAATGCATAGGCAGACAAAAGTGTACAATGTGAAACATACAAAGAAACACAAAACTTATAAAAATAATTACCTAGAAAAAGAAAACTGTAACAGTTAGACAATACAAGTCTGACATACATAATAATCGGCAGGAAGATAAATAAGCATAAAACAGTTTTGATGTTTCACAAGCGTTACTGGACTTAAATCTAGTCTAGGACTATCTCTGGTACTCTACATTCCGTACATAATGTGGGGTTCCACGTGTCATAACCATGTTCGTGTAATATTTTGCGTCACGCAAACGAAGGTCGGGTCAGCTAGTCTTAAATAAATGTGTTGATTATATAAAGTAAATTACCCCAAAAAAACGGACTTCATTTTTTTTATTTTAATTATTTTTTTTTAATAAAAACGCGTATTCTTTTATATGCTACTTACAATCAACCTTTTCTTTCTACTCAATGTATCCCATACGATCTATGCCTTTACCACGTAGGCAGATCTAGATACCTTCTACTCGGAGTCGGTGTCAGAAGAAATAATTTTCCAAATCGTTTCATCGACGGAGTTATGAGATAACAAACACAAATAAAACGAATTGAGAATCTCCTCCTTTTTTGAAATTGGAATATCTCTTTATTTTTTTATTTTTGTGCTAGCAACTTCGTTCTAGAGACAACATTTCGTTTTCGTGTGCCAGCTGAATATATTTTATTGTAATCGTCACCGCTATTGAGGCTAATGCTGAGCCAGATCCTACCTTCGGTGTTGTATTAGGACCCACCTAGGTATATAGGTATTTTATTGTCCGTGACCGTGAACCGCGACTCGTGAATGAACGCCCGTTGACGCTGACACAGGGTGAGGCGAGACGCAAGCAATACGCTGACGCTGCAACTTACAACACGTAGCAGTAGTGTAGCAGTATGGTATAACGTTCATAATTATAACATAACAATATAATATGAGCAGACTGCATTGGATCCTCTACAGTCTACGTAGACAGGGGATCTGTAAGTAAGCTACATACCCACCAAAACCGCATAAGTAAGAAGGTACTTGCGTTTCTCAAAAAAATTGTTAGGGGCTGTTAATTTATTGCGTAACACAGATTTAGTGACTCTATAAAAAGTAAGAAGAAACAAGACCGGTTAAGTGCAAGTTGACTCGCCCACCGCGAGTAACGGGGTAACGTCAATGGCGTGCGATACAAATTAGTAATTTTCCTGTAAAAAATAGATATACTTCTATAATATACAAAACAATTAGGGGGTGTATGGTTAATTTTTGGACTTTCTTTCATCCTAAATCTGAAACTAAGCATGATATAAAAAACAAAAACGGTTTTATACTGTTCAAATTGAGCCTTTTCATTTGATACCCCACTCCTACCAACCCCCATCCATCCAAGGTAGCGCCATCTAGTGAGAGACGCGTGGTACGGACTCCTTTCCATACAAATTTTTTGCAAACGCGATCGAGCTGGTAAAAAAAAACACACTAGGCACCCAGTTGTGACAGACGGACGGATGGACGGACGGACGGACGGACGGACAAAGCGGCTCCAGGGTTCGTTTGACGGTCCGGGTGACGTCACCCTGAAAGATGGTAGTATACCACGTCTTCCACTTCCTTTAATCTGACGTAAGATCGAATTTTATCAAAATGTGTGAGGAAAAAGTGCATAAAATAATAAAATTCGTATGAGTAGTTGGTATTATATTATACCTTCTGTCCAGCATATCTCTGCAGGACTCCGACAGAATAAAAAATATGGTGGAAACACCTCCTTCAGCTTGTATTCTCCTTTGAGTGTCGGTATGGCTCGGCGCAACTACGAACAAAGTAGTTACTACGTACTATAAAAAAAAAATTGTAATGTATTTCTGCCGCGTTTCGTTTTACATATTTTTTTTTGTACATGAACGAACGAAATGACTGACAATAAAAAGAGAATGCCCAACTCCTCACAAACTTATAGCAGAGGTATCATGTTTGGAACAGTTTCGATGAATAAAGTTTTAAATAGTGATCAAAGGCCTCATTCACTAACTCAGTTGCTCAGTTAGATCTGGTGATGGAATAGGAAAGTGAAATGATGATGATGATGATGAGTGGTGTTTTTGTCACGGGTTTTACACATTTTAAATTTATTCTACTAATCCTACTACATTGTATAAAACAAAGTGGTTTCCCGCACATTTGTTGTTGTATGTTTGGATTTGGAGCACTACGCGAGCGAACGAAACCACGCGGGAGCTTTTTTAATGACGTATTGTACATAGTAATATCTATCATCTTTTTCATTTGTTTTTGATTTAGTACATTTTTGAAAGTTAAATATAATATGGATAAATTTACATTTCCACAAATTAATCGATATCAAGTTAAGTGTGTGGGGATCACTCAACCTAGCTAAATCGATCCGAGTTCCAAGTCACTGAATTTTTGCCTAGTAATGTACACGTAAGTTTTGCGAAGCACTGTTGCCTTACCTACCAGTACAGTTCACCGTGGTGTTTCAAATGAGAAGGAAAGGAACGTACAGTATATCTAACATACTAGATGTAGGTAAGGTGGGTATGTCGTATGTGGTTTCTGCGAACGAGCTGCGGGCAACTTCCTGTGGGGAGCGGGACCTGCGCGTCAGCCATGTTATCGTCACAATTAGTAGCTCACATCGAGTTTAATGTTCGCTCGAAATTTTGTTTAAAAAGAAATAAAGAATAGTTAGTTCCTCATTTAATTTAAAAACTATAAAGAATATTACTGCGCAAAAACAGACACAGTTTTTTTTTCTTCCAAATTATCTTACTAGGTCATTAGTGTTAGACAGATAAAAGTTTTCCCTGATATCCTCTCACTCCAAAAATATTATTCCTAATAATATAAAATGTTGTATGACATATTCACAAAAAACAAATCAATACAAATGTGTACTTAATTAATTCTATACCTAATTTTGAAGTTGTAATAGTTAAAGACTTCGTTATTATTTTCTAAATTTACATAGCTATTTATCAGGTTTCTTGCTTTGCAAACTTCGGAGACGGATGGTGAAGTTGCGAGGGGTAATTTAGGACGTCTTCATCCAAAAAACTAAACATGGTTAAAGAATAGCATCATAATGTGCAGAAAAATCTACATTTGAAAATGTCTAAGTCCGCGCAGATTTTATTGAGTAGGTATGTGCATGTACTATGAAGAGCAGTATTTTGGTCGCTCAAGTACCTACTAAATATGGAAATAAAGAGCAGGCTAGCTATTAACTTTGTTCGACTAAACAAATATTTTTTTAATGTTTGAGGTCCGTTGAGTGAGACGAATTAATTTATGGCGACGACACTAAAACTGAGAGCAAACAAACCTCCAAACAAGTCGATTGGTTGTGCAAATAGCCGCGCGATCCCACTTCGGGCCCGGGCCGTCCTGTGCAAGCGACGCTTTATGTCGACGACGAGATTGTGCTGGAAACATTACCTACTGTACCTGGGATGGCTTTTGTGTTTGAAACGAGTCACTGAATATTATTTGTTGTTATTTGCTTAAACAGGAACATTTCCCGACCGTACCCCACTTAATCGATTAAAGTTATAAAGTAAATTAATATATAATATAATATCCCAATAACTTAAAACAATAGGTAATGTTAAAAAGTGCGCTATTTTTGGGACACCCGTTAAAATTAACGTGAACAATTTTTATAAAAACTCCATTTATTCATAATTATATTCGTACCTGAATCGTCGAGTACTGAATAATAAGCATTATTCCTTGGTGTTGCCACTTTTGCGTGGTAGTTGGTAAGAGTAAAAATGTTGCTCTCGCCTTGCGAATGGTGTTAGTTGATGTCAGTTACGTTTTAAGTGGTATAATGATGGTGACGGGCTGACGGCAGCAACGTGCTCGCTGCGCAGTCAGCACCCGCCTCGGAGGCGCTAGGCGGGCCGAGCTGCGTGGGCGGCGGCCGAGCGACCGAGCGACGCGTGGGAACTCGCCTCATACACACATCGTTACTCTGACCCTGAATCACAACCTAAACTAGATAACTACATTTTTATTAAAGCTTAATATATCTCATTCCAAGTACAAAATACCTACGTACGTATATATGTAGATATATACGTTTGCTGGCCATTATTCTAAAGTGGATCTTTATTTCAGTTCTGTACAATGTTTCTTCATATACAGGTGGGGCTAAATGTTACCTAATTGACAGCGGCCACCTTTTCTTTTGAATTTAGAAGGTTTTGTTCTGAGGAAACTATTTATAAGAGATTTATTTTGAAGAAAAAAACAACTGAATTTTAAGAATTTTGAAAAATTTTACAGTCAGCCTAGAAAATACCGGTTGTCAAAAACAAAACAAGTTGGTCTCAATCGACTGTATTTCCCAACAGAAATACTTTTCCCAAAGTAACTTACCAAATCAAATCCTAAGTTTTCGCGAAAATTAAAAAAAAATGTTTTCCATTCAATTTCTATAAAACGCCATTTGCCACAAAATTGAGTCTATGAATGCAATTCGAACACTTGCCGGTAAATACTAAGTTCTTATTTCAAATTAATCTTTCATAATGTGTTGGCAGAATAATGATACCACCGATTACCATTTTGCGAACTGAATACATAGACTCCATGTTGTGTGGAATGGCGTTTCATATAAATTGTATGGAAAACTTATTTTTAAATTTTCGCCAAATCTTACAATTTGATTCAATCATTCTAATTGTTGTCTGGATGTAAGTGCTCTCATTTAAAAGGGCTTCATCATGAACTACCCCATTGAAAAAAGTAGAAATTGTTACAACTTGCCCCCCCGCTCCCCTACTTACTGAAACACACAGTGTCTACGCTATACTAACAATGCTGCAAAAGTATCATCTGATAAATATCAAATTAACATGATTATTACCTCCAAGTCCACGATTTTTTCTTATTTTATTTCTATACATAGTTTAAATCAAAATTTATTGGTTTTCTTTTCCAAATGATTTTTTTTTATACCTTTATGGAAACTAATGATTTAGTAACATTTAAACCTATACAATTAGCCTGATGGTACGCGGTAACAAATACATTTTAATTAAGTAATTAAAACTCGGTTATTATAATATTTTTGTTCACTCTTTGTTTACTTAGTGGTAGGGACTCAATTAAAATAAGGAAAACCTCTCGTAGAGCTCCCGGCTCACAGTCACAGACTCACAGTCCATGTATAAGTCGGGGCCGCTGCCGCTGCCGGGGCTATGTACTGTGCATACATCTACACATACACACCTACTTGTGCTACTAGCAGTGGTACACTTGTCGACAAATACCGATATATACCTACATCAAATGCCGGTGTCGGTTCCGTACCGTTATCTCTATACATGTATCGGAGCCCCCCTTCAATATTTATTTTAATCTGTTTTTAATATTTGTTGTTATAGCAGCAACAGAAATACATCATTTGTGAAGATTTCGGCCGGCACGGTTCTTGAGATATTGCGTCAGAAAGACACGTGACACAGACTGACAGTGGAGTCTTAGTAATAGGGTCCCGTTTTTACCCTTTAGGTACGGGATCCTAAAAATATCAAGTAGTATATAATTGCGCATGTGGTTGTCATAAAACAATCTCTGCTTACTTTTGAGCTATAATATTATTATGTTGTGTAAAAATTAACAGCATAATTTATTATTTATAAAATCTTAATTTTAAATTTATAAAAAATAGGTATACTGTTTATTTATTGGCATAATCTCATGAAGATTCTTCTCTATTTTGGAGCTAAGCGTGAAGAAATGTGGTGGATAATAATCAAGTTGTTACAACTTGTGGTTGACTGTACCACGTCGTAGGTATTAATAGCTTCAGTAATAACAATCGCGTCTGTTGCCATTGCCACCAAGTCACACAAATAACAATAAGTACTTAATTAAATCAAAATAAACACTATTTATAAATTTATTAATGTCATGCATTTATAACAATAGGTTTATGTACATACGTACAGAGTAGTTCTTCCTACTTAAAATAGGTACCATTTTTTTATTTAGAGCATTAAAGAGTACCGACATCCGATCCGGTCATGGGTTAGTTGGAACATCAGCCGTGCACCAGTAGTACTGGTAGTACGTAGTACGCACCAGTGGATTCTTTCGTTACATAAAATGTATGTGTACTGTATGTACCACGTGCTCCAAACGGTGAAGGAACCATCGTACAGCTTTAGTCAGATCTACACGTATTTATTATATAAGCATGTCCCAGTCACTGCAGCTATAAAGCGTCCCGCTATGTGAGTGAAGGTTACCACTTGACGCTATAAGGTCATCTACTAGATGCAAGCCAGTATTATAACGTTGATGTTGCCTCTAAATGTGTTCTTCTGATCACGTTCACACACGGAACAGCCTGAGTCGTGAGACGTCCCGTCCCGTCCCGTCACGCTGTGCCTCGGAGTGCACAGCGCAGGTGAGGCGCTACGTGTGTTTGCATTCGTCGTTTTGCCCCGTGTCGCCCTTCGTCTCATAATAACGCATCACTTTACACGTTAAAAGAGCTCTCTCGTCTCGTGTGCGAAGTACACTATTTTTTGTGCTCTCGAGTCGAGTTTTATTTGAAGTGCCTGTATAATATGAGTTATTTGTATAGGCTCTTAGCGTTCCGGTGCTGGATTATACGTGCAAATAACGAGCGTTTTACTTCAGCGTTGAGCTCCAACTTTTTTATGCGATTTCTTTCGGCATTTGATAATATCATAACAAAGTTAATTGTCATGGCAGTTTCCGCTAGCGGAAGGATTATGTTGTCCTGTCATGCGAGGTGGCAGCCCTTCGGGTCCCGACTCCCGAGGGAGGTGTCGCGGGTCACTCGGGACGTCCGCAGCCCGCACACGTGCGAAGCACGCGTCACACGTGTGCACCCGCGCCTGCGCAGGCAGTCGCGCGTGCTGCCCACCTACACTACAGCCACGGGACGGGACATTACGCGCCTTGTAATTGCACATGTCACCGAGCCTCGCTACACCTAGATGCGGGCCAGCACTCGACTCTGCGCAAGCCGCACGTGGCCGTCGACCCACTCATAGTAATAGCCGCTGCGACGTCTAGCTTGTTTCCTTTCCGGATTATTTTGTTTGATATCGCGACATATGATTCGATCCTAATTAAGGTTATAGTTTTCTTTAGACTTGGCATCTGTGCGTGCGTCATCGCAACCGTGATCTCGATACCTCTTATAGCGAGGCAGCGAGCGTACCTAATACTAATAGTACAGTTTCCCGACTCGAGTCAATATCGGCTGCGAACGAAGCTCCATCAGCAGCGCGGCCGGCTGCCACTTCAATGAATGCAAGCAGGTCGAGGGCGGAGGGGGGTGTCGCTCGAGCGGGGCCGGGGGGGGGGGGGCTCTGCTGATAACGCGCACCTACTTCCGAGACGTTCCGAGCCATTAGCCGCAGCACCGCGCTCTACTTAGCAACAACATACTCGTAAGCGGCTTGTTTCCACACGCAGACGATTACGTGTAATGGTTGTGGTGTCGCGACTTCGTGAGAGAGCCAGCCCGCCCGCCGAGGCGGACAGGGACTCTGCCCGAACGTGCCGCGAGCTCGTTGCGCTCTCTTTGCGACACAGCATAGCCAACCGTTATCGGTCGATTGCCACATATTGTATTGCATTCATGTTCATGACATTTCAATCGTTTAATTAGCTGTTTCATTGAAATTAGATCACTATTTTTAAACTTGATGTATTGCTACGTAGTTGAGTAGTTAGTTCCGATTGTGGGAGCGCGTTGATGTCTTTTGTATAGAAAATTTGAAAATATCGAAGAAATTCTTTTCCTTATGAGTTAATGACTAATTCCAGTGTCGGAGTTTTTAAGCCGCCCGAAGCCCTCCGAAGCAATGATTAGGTGATTTCCTCGTCAGTATCGCCTTCGTAGAGGGAAAGAAGCCAGGTGTTAGAGGTGCGGGCTCGATTTCCGCTGGGTGACAAAATATTTGTCTGATCTGCCATCGTACTGTGGTGCAAGATTTTTCAAACCGAAAAACTATATCTTCGGATATATAGCTACTGTAGTTTAAATATATGCATTACCTTAAATTTTATATTAGTTTTTTCAATTAAATTCTCGCCACCTCATAAGTTTGAAATTTTTATACATAGTGATAAATTTAAAAAAAATACCGTAGTTAAAATATTTTTTGATAACGCCATAACTATCAGTCTCATATTTTAGATTTCAGTTTCAATGTTTTAATTATATCGAGGAGCTCGGGGCTCAGTAAGTGAAACTGATGGAGTTTCTCTGATCTGCCTCACTCCAAAACGTTACTTTTCCATCAAAACGACGGCACCTTTCTTCCGTTATCTGGCTGATGTAGGTAACTTTTGCATTGTTAATTTAGAACAAATAAGAATCGACGCTCAGCTTAGCCTGGCCGTATTTACTCATCTGTCTCGCCATACAGTTTATCAAAGTTTATCTTTGATCGATTAATACATATATCATAATATATTTTGTCAAGCTTTGGTTTATAAAGTCCGGTTTGTTGTATTATTCAGGGGTGGCGGCGGAGGTGGCGGAGGCGGCGGCGCGGTGTATTCGCGCTGCGCGTACGGCGGCTCGTCGCCCTACTTCACGGCCGAGCTCGCCGCGCAGCCTCAGATCTGGAGCCCTAGCGCAGGTACCGCTCCCATCTCGCAATCATCCTCTCGCCTCCTCGGGAACGATGATCGATCGCGGCTCGCACCGCACAACTTAAAGTTCAAAGTTAGAGTCGCGCGAATGAACCGTTCCAGGTGGATCCCCGAACTACGGCGGCAGCGGCGGGTCTGGCGGCGGTGGCGGCGGCGGCTCCGTGCTGAGCGAGTACGCGGAGTCGGAGGCGGGCGGCGAGGCCGGCGCGGGCGCGACCTCCTCGCTGCCCTCCTTCAGCACGCGCTTCGGCGGCGCCTTCTCCGGCGGCACCTCGCGCCCCTCCACCGTCTACGGCTCGCCCGCGCTCAGCGCCCCGACCTACACGCACCAGGTACCGCCGTCTAGCACACCCCACCACCTCCAGCTGATCACTTAAATATACTGTTTTGCAATAGATTTATAATTTATTTTGTAATAAGTAGCAGAGAATAACGGGAGCTGTACGTTCCAGGACGTGTGGAGTCTGGACGGCAACCGGCGGCCGCAGCTCTCCGCCGCCGCCAGCCTCTCTGCGAGTGAGTATCGACTTGATAAGACTTACACTGTAGTCTCGAGCTCGACTACTGACTGTAGTATCGATGTGAGCTTTGATCTTCATCAAAACTCTCTGTACGAAGATATTTAATTTTGTGTACATTAACACCCTTCCGGGATAGTACTGTCAACGATAAACGGAGATTAAATCTTGAAATATTTCAAACTTCTGGCTTATTGAACTTCTGGCTAAATTAAGCCTCATTTGAAACGGACAAATAAGCAAAAAGTAGTATCGAAAGTTAACTCATGTTTGCTGTCAAGATAGCAAGCTAAGCAACAACATGTGTGATATGACATGGTGTTACCATTAGGATTCCCTATTACATCAACTAGTAATAAATATATGTACTTATAAAGGGTTGAGTCTCTACCTATGTAAGCGTGTGTAAAGTTAGTGTTGCGCTTATATTGGAAAGGATACCTACGTTATTTGGCGATAAGTTACGTTGCGGAGGTTATGAGTAGACTGGTGATTCACGCACGTTTTAGCACTGCTGCAAACTGGTGGAGGTTTATTGTAGGACGCTCGTCGCTGCTGCCGGGCAGCGCCGGCGCCGGCCTGCGACCGTTAACCGTGACATGTTTTCACCCGCGGGTCCGCTCCGGCCTCGTACTCATTACAATACAACATCGATCGGTGGCGACATTGTTGCACGAGTTGATATGTATGTATGATGCTAGTGTTTAGGTAGGTAGATACTATGCGCATCCGTTAGGTCGCAATAATGATGTGTTAATCGCATATTGAAGCCATTATGACACATATCACAAAAAGCTGTCACCAAAATTATAAACCGAGCTTTGAATGATAATACGATTGATAAGCAGCAAACGGTTGTGATGATCCCGATAGCTGATAGTGACAGAATGTTTTTGTGCCTCGCGATGCTCCGGGTCAGAGGCGATAGCCCCCCCCCCCCCCCCCCCCCCCTCCCCCCGGCCCCGCGCCCCTAGCTCCACGCCACGCCATGTTTTTATTGCGATAAAGCAATTTCCAAAAGACAAAGCAGATAAGATGAGTTCCGGCATTATTTACGAGCGCGTCAAAGCTCGTTTTTTTTCCAGAGATGTATCCACTTGAAACCTTCGTCTATCTTCACGACCGACGGCAACTTCATTTTAATATCGCTTTTGTGACTCATAAAGCAAATTTATAACCTTTCGTTGAAATAGTTAAAGAGCTTTCAAAGTTTAGATAGGCTTTTCATAACATATTTTACTTAATAGTCATTTTATTCATTTTTAGGGTCCAGCTTACACGCTGACAGTCTGTTTGTCCGTCCGTCAACTTGTCGATTATTTTGGATATGATTGTAATTGGCAAGTTGAAATTCACAGAATACGCATTATTACGGTATTATCATTAGAATAATAATATAATTAAAAAGTTAACGTATTGTAGAGATCGTGATACAATTTTAGTTTTGTTTTTGCTCTATGGTATTATTTACGGAACGGAACCCTCGGTGCTCGATTCAGATTCCTAGTGTCCCGGTTTTATCATACTAAACAATATTGAGAATAACACTCAGGATCTTTTTCTTTCAACAAAAAATTGAATATTAAGTAATTACATAAATTTGACAAAACGTACACAGTACATTAGATCCAAGGTATCGGGCGCGCGAGCGAGACGCGAGGCGCGAGACGTGGTAAAAGCAGACCGGGCGCGGTCGCGTGTTTGCGTACGTCTACCTACACACAAAACTCGTCTCCTTTCAAATGAAGTCGTTCCTTTAACTTTTGAAGCGCATTAAAATCGCATTCCGTAAATGGTACAAGTATCGGATAAGGCACGTGCCGCGCAAACAGGCGCGTCCGGCGCGGCGCCAGCAAACAACCGGCCGCGGGCGACTGTTGACAGACGTCGCCGCCTCACTCGGAGCGGACTCCACTCGTGTCTTATCGAGCAGCAGGGCATTACTGAAGATTACGATACCTACATCGCTGCTCGCCATTACAATGGCCGTTATCGACGGCGCGCGGCGCGGCATCAGGCATGGTTGCCGCGTGACGTCACCTGCAGCGCTTTGTTCCGACGATGGGGACGGAAGCGGAAGCAGCGCATAGCCAATATCGATGCTGCTGCTGCATTTCGTATCGGAGCTTGAGAGCTCTAAGCGCGAAATAGACAACAGCGCATCACAATTAGAACAGCTAAATAAAGTAATGATCGTATCGTTCGGTGTGGACACCGCACAGCCACAGATGCCAGCGAGGCACAGCGCACATGGCCGCACTCCGCACTAATGACATCCATGTTTAACCCATTACCGGTAATCGGAAACGCCAGCACATTCAGCTCGAATATAAACTCTCTGTTGAATGTTACGTTCGTTACGCCACAGCCTACGGTTTACTTAACAGTTAGTACGGAGCCCAGTTCCTGTACTTATGTAACACGACACTCGTCCCAGTGCGCTCCATCAGCTCCATGTCGTGTGTCCGTTTCACACCAATAAATATACACCTACATAGTGTAGCGATCGATGCTCGGCTGACTATACAATAAACATAAATGTAGGAGTCATTATTCTCTATGAAAACAATAAATAGCGAATTATTTTTGATTATGATGCCTATTGATGGAACTAGCACATGGCCCACCTGGTGTTAAGTGGTAACCATTACCTATAACAGAGTCTTGCTTCGTTGGCCACGGATGTTTGGGACATGCTCTACGATGCAACATCCAGCGTCCATCAACTTGAGACGTGAAGTTGTTTCACGGCTCAAATAAACACTGTGGTAGTACGCACCCGGAGGAGCCCTTCTCAAAAAACATATCTGACGTTCGGTACCTACTGAGTTTGTTAGCACTCTTATCGTAACTTGCATAAAAATAAAAGCTCTTCGATACCAATGTAATCACAAAATGCTAAAGATCAATGAACTTCGTGTAAAGTTCAAGCTACAAGAGGTAGGTATAGGTATAGGTATAGGTGTAGGTTTAGGTACAGGTAGGTAGTGTAGCGTAGGTGTGTGGAGCTGCGCGCGCAGGTGGCTGTAATGGCTGCTCCTCTGAACTGGAGTATTGTTATTGTTCGTAGAGGTTCCGAGTAGTAAGTAACGGTCGCGGTGCCGTTGCGCCGGCGCAGCGCATTATTGTTACAATGGACCCGAGTTCACCCGCGTGCCTACTCCCTAGTGCCTACAAACTCTACAAGGCTACTTATATTGCAATTCTTCCGACTGAACGATCTCAATACTCAATACTCAATCATTTATTGCGTTCCATAATGTAAATGTACAGGTGTTCACAGCTTTTTATTATGATCATCATAGACCCTGTTGGGCACAACAATAATAAATAAGAGAGAGGAGGACGTCATAGTCTAATCACATGATAGTATCAAAAAATAGTTAAGTTGAAGTCATTATTTAGTTAGTTCATTTATCTCGAGTTAAATTTGTTTTGAATTTATAAACAAGTACCTACTAAATCGAACTATAATCAGATAGTATGCTCTCGTAAGTACGTTGGTACTGTTGGTAGGGTAATTAACTAACATAAACATAATGTTCGGGGAAGAGTGAGTCAGCAATGAGACGCACTACGGTGCCGTCCAGTGAGTCCAAACCAAACATAGAACAGACTAGACCATTTATTTAGACACGATTACATTCATAAACTACATATTGTAATTTTCCTTTGTTTCGAAATTATGGCTGATGACAAAACATGGCCTTTCTTTCTTTGAAAAAATCTAAAGTTTTTTTAATAAAATAAATACATGGGATGTACCTAAACTGAAACCAGACGTAATGTCGGTGGACCGAAATGGTCTTGAATGGGTCATGTGGTCAAACAGGGTAGGGTCGTTGAACGTGATGTAAGGATGTCTGCCCGGAGGTGTCGGTGTGCTGCAGGAGCCGTCCACCGCGACAACCGACGAGATCGCCCGGGAAGGCTGGACGCGCAAAACTCAATTCCACTTCTCCAGTAGTAGGCCATTTGAAAAAAATAAACTTTATAGTTGCAAGATTTGCTTTGCTAAATGACAGAAAATTAGCGGTACTAGAATGATAAAAAAATAGTAATGTACAATATGAGCGGAAGTGATGCGGGGCGGTCATAGCGCGGTGTTAGCGGAGGTGGCGGAGGTCACGCGGCGGGAACAATGGGCGCGGTGTCGGGTGTCGGCGGCCGCGGGCACTGCTCCTGCGCACGCGGGCCGACCTTACGCACGCACATTCCTAGCGCTAACTAAACAGGAACCTTACGAGGTGTCATTAACGAAAACATCGCTCACAGAAACTAATTGGCAAGCACATACTGCTCAATGTTAAAATGTTTGTCAGATACTGGTCACTGATCAGACACGCGAAATCATCTAAATACCTACGTTATTATGATTCCAACATATTTGGCAGCAACAAAACAAGGTTTAGAATGAGCTATGAGTGAAAAGGGAGCCACCAGAAGCAGAAATACGTAGGTACATTATAATGGTAACATCGCACATTAGTTTTATTATTTATGAATACGAGAACCGATGCGCTGGTACGTGCCGGCGCAGCAGCACGTGGCCGGCGGCGCGCGTGAATCAGCCGCAGCAAGGTCGGCACCGCGACCTCGAGCCTCCGGCACGTCGCCGCAGATATACAGCTCTAAACCAGACAATGATCAGTTACCGATCGATACGACTCTATTAAACTTAGTCTTTTTCTAATATTTTAGGCGATGTTTAGGATTGTTTGTGTGTCACATTCGGCGCGGCCTGAGAGCCGAGGCCCGAGGGAGCCCGAGGTAGCCCGAGGGAGCCGGACGCTCGGCGGAGGCGGAGACGGAGGCGGAGTGGCTAACGGAGTGTGTGTTGCGCAGTCGAGATGGCGGAGTTTTTCACGGAGGGGCGCGAGTGCGTCAACTGCGGCGCCATCCACACGCCGCTGTGGCGGCGCGACGGCACCGGCCACTACCTGTGCAACGCTTGCGGCCTCTACAACAAGATGAACGGCATGAACCGGCCGCTGAAGCAGCCGCGGCGGCTGGTACGTCAGCGCAGCGCCCACCTCGCGCCGCTCGCGCCGCACGACGTACGCAACACTCGCATTGCATCACCCCCCGCCACCCTCCACCACCCCCCGATCGCACGCCCGATCCGCGCCCGCCGAGCGTCCCCTGCCGCCGCCTCGCGCGGAGGAGCTCTAGTGACGATAGGTCGTGTTGGTTGCAGTGGCCGGTGAGGGGGCGCCGCCGGGCGCGGATTACTTCAAGGGCTTCCTGTATAACGGACTCGCGCACGCGCTGCCCGCGCCCGCGCCGCTGCAGCCGCCCCCGAACACCCCCCCCGACTACAAACAGAAGAAAGGGGTACGTGTCCCCTGTCCCTCCCCGCTCCCCACTCCCCGCTCCCTCGCACCCGACGATCCGCATCCCGGCACGCCTCACCGACTAACCCATCGCTTGTCCCGCTAACGGCCCTCGCGCGCGCTCGCGGCCCGCCTCTGACGCTCTCGTTCCGTGTGCAGATGGGCACGAAGCGGCCCGGCATGGCGTGCACCAACTGCCACACGACCACCACGTCGCTGTGGCGGCGCAACGTGAAGGGCGAGACGGTCTGCAACGCGTGCGGCCTCTACTACAAGCTGCACAACATCAACCGCCCGCTCGCCATGAAGAAGGACTCCATACAGGTGACCGCAACACTATTACCGAATACTCGGTCAAGTTTCAGCTGATGCGTCGCTGTCTTGTGAGGTTCCAACTTCCATCTTTGAAACCCAACCGTATTCCACTTGTAAGGGCTAAGGGCTGATTGCTTCCACCCTCCGACCTTACATGGAGAAGATAGTTTGTTTCACTTACACGGCACCAACGTTTCACTGATAGTTCATAGAGGTTTTGCTAGTTAGATAATATTGAGCACGTAAACACCAGATTCACAAATAAAGTTAGTTTATTCACAGTTATGTTAATAACAAGGTAAAGGTGGCAAATCTTTCCTTGGTAGTGTCTCTGGCGCGAGTAGGTCACGTACTGCCTGTTAAATGCTCTAAATTATTCGTTTCCGTAAAAGATGCAGCGCGTACGATGCAACGTAAATCGCAGCGCGCGCAAATTACCAAAATGTATGGTGAAACCGTACACCACTTCTTATTAGGGGAGGCCTATGTGTAGCAGTGGATTGATATAAATAGATAATAATAAAAAATGCTGGATACTACTCATACATATGATATACCTCATGCAGCCCCGATCTAGGCAGGGCTTGTATTATAAGAACTGATAAACGACTTTGTATACATTTTTAAAAACACCCAGGACTGAGATAAATGTCCAAAACTAATGCAAAAAAAAATCCCGCGGAGGGTATCGCAACCTTTTGCGTCTCAGGATGAGCATCCAGCCCACTGCGCCACTGCGCCAGCTTCGACGTGCTTTCGGCTGGAAGTTTAACGACATGCCTGCGCCCGTACCATCGCTCCTGTGCTATCATACTGTCATCTCTCGCACCATCCACAGGAAACAGCGAAGGCGTACCGTGTCGTACTTGGCCGGTTGATTTCGAGAGGCCCTTGGATGATGAATGTTCTTGGAACTGATCAACACTACGTACTTCATTATAACGTTATCGATGGTGTTCATTGTTGCAGACTAGAAAACGGAAACCCAAAAACAGCAGCATGAAGGCGGACCGCACTCTCAAAAGCGGAGTGTCCCGCGCCGCTGGAGTCGGCGGGGCGCTGGGCGCCGTCAAGATCGAGAGCATGCGTGAGTACTCGCATGGCGGTGTGAAGTACTTAGTATAGATACGCGGCCCCGTGCGGCAGTCTGACGGTGCGCTTCCTTCCGCAGTGGAGAGCGGCTCGGGCTACTACCACGTGGCGCACGCGCTGAAGGAGGAGCCGCCGCACGCGCACGCGCACGCCGCGCAGGCGCACGCGCACGCGCACCTGCACGCGCACGCGCAGGCGCTGTACGAGGAGGCGGAGTACCGGCGCGCGCTGGAGCCGGGCCCGGAGCGGCCGACGGTGGTGTCGATGGGCAGCTGAGCGCGCCGCGAGCGCAGGGCTCACGTTAGAATCTCACTCGTTAAGTTGAACCGAGCCGCGTCCGGCCGTCCGGGCGGCGACGACTGCGCGTTCCGGTTGCGATTCCGGTCCGCGTCCCGGTCTCCGTTGACTTTGAATATTTTTGAGTTTTATATTGTGCGAAAGAGCTCGGCTGTTATGTAGAATAGATGATAATATATTTTGATTAAGTATTTGAAGGAGTCGAACGTAACGACGATAGTGTGTCCGGTGTCGAGCGATGTGCTCCGAAGACGGCTGTTGTAGAAGACCTCGTGACGTGCCCACTCGTATTCTCTCCCAGTTGCAATGTTTTGAAATTCAGTCTGTTATATATGTATTCAGCAAAACACTGTCTATTTTCGATCGATGTGTTCTCCCCCTTATACAACCGTTATCAAGTCAGTCATTAGGAATGATCAGGGTCCATGAGGTCTTCTACTACAATGAATCTTTGGCGTCATGTTGTTTGGAACACTATAATTGCTACGGGTATGTTGTTTTTAGATAAAACACTGTTTGCGCAAATCAATGCGTATCTCAGTCCAGTAAAAGGAAGAAAGTAAAACCTCTTTATAGTGTTCCGTTTACTGGAATAGCCACCTCGGGCTGACGCGAGATGGCCAAGGTCGGGGGTCGCCGGAGGAGGGAAGGGCTCTACAGGGTTTGAACCCTTCAGAGGGCGGCACCAAAGTGCCAAGTCGGAGTTTTGTAAGCTATTCGATTGCGTAAGCATTCACCCTTTAAATGGGATCGAAGCAGCGCTACCTATTGACGCTCAGGTGAATCTTCTTTCTCCATACAAATCGCCGTTAACGTTGATGCGATCGAACAGGTACATCACTCGCAAAAACTCCGACTTTGCATTTTGACTTTATAAAAACTCGGCATTAAAATCATGAATCCACCCTATTTTTGAGTCAATGTTTACGCTGAAGAGTAGATAAACCTTTTTCAAAGTTTACCTACACTACGTCTGGTATGGTCACTGGTCAGTACAGTGTTGGATCTAGAAATGACTCGTCCTGTGTTACCAAAGTAAGTAAAGTATGCCCAAGACTGCACGATCGAAACGATCATTCCTATCGAACGAGGCTGTTACCGGTGTCGTTTAGACCACAGGTAGGTACCATTACACTTAGCGAGTAAGTAAATTCTTTATTTTTATAGCAGTTTTCGTAAAAATATCCTATACAATAATTTTAAAAATATACAATAATATAAAAACTAATAATTTAGACTAAAATATTTTAGAGAATTGAATCTCCATGACTTGAAAGTGCATTCCACGAATTTATCAAATTAGAGTTAGGTTAGTTAATAATCAAGCAACGCGACGCTGCATTTTACGAAATACAAACAAGATAGAGACCATTTGTCTGGACAAGGATACGAAACGAGCCATAGCCTTGTATGGTTCCTACTTCCTTTATTGAAACTATACGAAACACTATGTTACTTGGCCGAAGTTCCATACTAATCGGTCAAGAAGTTATGATTTACATTTTAATTTTGCAATCAACTATTTTATATTGCATTGAATACCAAAGATAATGATAATTTGATAAACGCAATAAAATCTTAGTCTGTAGGTGGAAAACTGAAATAAATAAAACTAATGCGAAAGTGGTGCATTCCTCACCCTTTTTCTTTTGACCTAAGTTGTCTTTGTATCTTTTATTATTTGCTTTCATTGTAATGTTTAATTGCAATTCAATCATTTTGTTTAAAGAACAAGCGAGATGAATTTAACAATTCATTATACGAATTAATAACGTATGCCTTGTGGTGTGGTGCGCTGGAGTGCTAGTTCAGTGCTAGCCAACCTCCACGTTAATAATAAACTATTAGATCTGAGACATCTCTCTACAAATTTATTTATCAATTACTTTTTTGTTAAATAAATTAAGTAAGAATAATAATAATACGAATTAATGTTATTGTATATGTAATGATTTGTTTATAGTTATGTTGTAAGTAGGTATGGATATGGACTAGGGCGTGAGTGCCGTCAGTTTCGCCAATATCATAATAGGCACTCTTGCCAAGTGCATAGTGTCCCTGTTCGCTGTTCGCTATGTGATGTTATACTATTTATAAATAAAATATTATTTCTAGTGTTGTTTGGAGATGATAGCCTTAAGTAGTTATATTTTATTTGTGTAAATATTGTCTAAACAATCAGAAGTACATACATGTTAATAAATAAATATTATGAAATAACGCTGTCTTTTTATTCATAGAACTGGAAATTAATTCATAGCCTATGTCTTATCGATCGTATACGATCAAACTTGGACATAGGATATATTTGAAGAGCTCCTACCCACACTCTTTGGAAACTGCTGGAGCAGCCGACAGGCGTGAGACGTGCGCGACAGGTTGGCGGCTGAACCCCCACCCCCACTATTGGCAGGGTGCACCACGTGCCGGTGAGATTCCGAAGATTGGTTGGAACCTCTCATCTGCTCCGCTACTATTGTAAATACGTGTAATTGAACCCTTTGAATAACTGTAACCATAGAATTCGTTTTGTTCTCTCGTAGTTTTTCCCTAACGCATGCTGGGTCAGCATTCATTATTTTCGAAATGAATTTATTTTCAGTTTAAAAATAATATCTTGAAATTGAATAACTTGATCGTTATTCAGAGAAACATTTATTTTTACCATTTTACCTTAACATGAAGAAAATACACGCAAACGAAGTTGTCCGTGAGTTAGAGTCAGCTACTACTTTAATATTATTAAACTACGAAATTCAAAAAGTCCTTAAATAAATATTTTAGACCTTAAGGAGTAGATTTGCTCCTTTTCGGGATAATTACTATTCCTATTTTATCATCCTAAAATGGAGTAAATCCACTCCCGAAGGACAAAAATATCTATTCAAGGACTTTTTGAATTTCGTAGTTTTTTGGGTGACGTTACCGAAGCGGTCAAACGAACCCTTATGGTGCCGATTTGTCCGTCCGTCCGTCCGTCTGTCACAGCTGATTATTTCAGGCACTACATAAGCTATCGACTTAAAACTTGGTATAGATTTAAAATGCAATGACTGAATAAGATTGTTAGTAAACAAATAAAAAAAATATTTTCATTTTCATCCCTAAAAGGTCCAAAATAAGACACGTCAAAATTTCATACTGGTGCCAATAGGTCGAATGGCATATCATATGAAAGGGCTAAATTAGCCCAGTTTAAAGCAGTTTTTTTATATAGATTATTATTTATTATATTTTTTATACGATGCTTGGTTTTCATTTTATGATCAAAATTGTAGCCAGAAATATGAAACTAATATATATTAAAGAAGAATATCTATATTTTACTTGAAAATTATAGCGACGTCCCAACCATAAACAGTTTTTGAGAAATCTTCCATAATGGGGGGGTTGAAAAATAAAAGGGGGTTCCTAGGTCGAGTGGGGTATCAAATTGGAGGATGAAAAAAGGTTAAAAATGAAAATACCCCCCTTAACTCCGAAGTTTGCGAAGTGAGAAACCAGAAATTTATAAATATTATAGAAGTATATTTATATTTTACATGAAAATTAAAGCGAAGTCTCCACCTAAAACCGTTTTTGAGAAATCTTCTAAATTGGCGGGCTGAAAAATAAAAGAGGGGGTTGATAGATCGAGTGGGGTATCAAATGAAAAGGCTTGATTTGAACAGTATATAACAGTTTTTATTCAGTTTGCGAAGTAAAAAACCTGAAATTTATACATATTATAGGAGTATATCTATATTTTACCGGATAATTATAGCAGTCTCCAGCTAATATGGTTTTGTAGAAACCTCAATAAATGTAATAACAGCTCCAGCTCAAGCTATAAAGCAAGTTACACGGTCAAATATGATGTTATCTGAAAGGCCCTAAATTGCTCATTCTAAAGCCGGTTTCTATTTTTTTATAGGTCCTTCAGATTTTAATTACGGAGAAACCTTACTAATTAGTATCGCACGCCATTGACGTCACCCGCGGTGGGCGAGTCAACTCGTACTTGACCGGTCTTGTTTATTGAAGAAATGGCTTGTAAAGCAATAATTTTACTCAAAAGTTTTGCAGCTTCCTAGAACAGCTGATTTTGTTAAACGTTGTCCATAACTTATTAACAATGATATTTTTAGCTCAATCTTATTTTAGGACAAAAAGCAAAAAAAGACGTGTGGCACTCGGGGACTGCCGCGGTAAAGCTATTGCATAGCATTTTGTATCAACTTATGCAATTATAATTATTTATTTATGCAGTATTTCTTTTTCTTTGATATTAATTCAAGTTACACTTTTTGAGCGTGGTGATCGTCTCGATTCGTGCGAGCTTCGTAGAGTCGTACAATACGTCTACTTGCACGCACACAAAAACCGTGTCGAAGACTGCCGAAAAGAAACGACGTTAGACAATGCACGGCCTTCAAGCCACACCTCCGTGCCCGTCGGAGTGGGGAGCGTGAGGTTTGTTTCCGTTACGGAATTTCTGGATTCGGTCCCCGCGCTCAAGGCCCTCGATAGAAGCTATGCAATAGCTTAAAAGTTTTTAGGGAAGCCGAAGCAGCATAGTTTAATCTGAGGTGTCACTACTCGTGGACAAACATGCTCCAAGAATCAAAATCATCCCCATTCGGTATAACATACGAGGTTAAACTCACCCTGTGTTATAAAGAGGTAAAGATGTTTGTTTGTTTGCGTATAATATGCTTCCACACCAGCCTATATCAGTCCATTGTTAGACATAGGCCTCCCGTAATAAAGGGGGATATGCCCATGATCCCCACGCTGAGCTTGCGGGTTGGGGATCGCAAGGCATAGCTTCTTGCACCACCGATGCTGCTGCCCGTCGGTGGCCAGGAGATTTAGGCTGCGCTATGCCGCAATCCGGGGTGTAAGGGGTTCCAACCCCCATCTCCGGAACCCAAGTCAACCTCACCTGCACGTGGTACACCCTGCTAACTAACAAACGGCCGCCGACGGGCAGCAGCGTCGGCGGTACGAGAAGCTGTACCCTGCGATCCCCAACCCGCATGCCCAGCGTGGGGATTACGGGCATATCCCCCTTCTTATAGGGGAGGCCTATGTCCAGCAGTGGACTGAATAGGCTGTTGTTGTTGTATGCCGCAATCAGCTGGCCGCCAGAGTCCCGTTCGTTGTTTAGCAGGGCGCACCACGTGCAGGTGAGGTTGGCTTGGGTTCCGAAGATAAGGGTTAGAACCCCGTACACCCCTGGATATGTTTGTTCGAGCATAACTCGCGAACAGATCGATGGTCCAATCTGGATGAAAGATGATAGGTTGATTGGTTTTACTTGAGAAATTTGCTGAATTAAATGAGACACGCAGTTATTAAGATATGGGGTTCCAAAAAGGAGCAGAAAATAAATTAAATAGATGTGAATTTATTGAGTGGGGTGTAAGTGATATGAAAAAGTTTTGTTTGTACATTATAAAATTCTTGAGGGGAGACCGCGGCTCACCAAACGTAGTGTAGGACGCCCTCCGGCCAGGTGGGGAAAGGCTGCTGGTAGAAGCTGGATGCGTCGAGCGCAGGACAGGGCGCAATGGCGCTAATTAGGGGAGGCCTATGTCCAGCAGTGGACTGCTATAGGCTGATGATGATGATGATGATGATGATTATAAAATGGTTTTTATTTGAATTCTAAAATGAAAATAAAAATAAAATAAAATAAAAAATAAAATATTATACCTTTTAAATACGCCAAAAAAGTAAAAAAAAAGACTTTCGTTTTTAGAGTTTCGTTGACTTTCATTTGTCAGTTCAGATTAGATTGGATATTATAGTAGGGGAGCCCAAGCGGGGATTTCGGGATTTACTAAAGCGCGGCAGATTAATATACAGGGGGATACCTTGTACCCGGTTAAGTACCTCCACAAAACATGAGGCCCATATATAAGGCCGCCCGTGAAGGATACAGGATCAGATTAGTAAAAAAAAATTGACCATCAGAAATTCTCGAGCGCGTCAGATTAAGGTAAGGTGAGTTAATTACATCCTAAAAAGTGTATATTCCACTAATCTGACAATTTGAGAGTGACGTAAAAAAAGGGGAGGGCAATAAAGTTGTAAAAAAAAACGTCATCTCGACATTCTCGAGCGTAGCTAAATTTTTTTTTATTTTGAAGGAAATAATTCAAGAATAATGAAAAATATATAATCTGACAATTTCCGCAAGCCGAAATAACAAAAATTCGTCGATAAAGTTAAATGCGTGCAGCTTCGTGATGCCTACATTTCCTTCTCCGCTTTTCTATTCCTCTCTCTCCTTCTCTATCTATTACTCTCTCACTCCGTCCCCACTCTGGTTTCTGTTGCCATGACGCCATCACAGCTGATCATAAAGACTCGTTCGTGGCATACTGTTTACAACGTGTTTCCAACGTTTTGGCTTTTTTTGCTATTATAACCCTTAATTAAAAGTAATCCGCCTTTGAGCTTGAAAAACCACGTCGATCGCCACCAAGCTGATCAAAATCGGTTGATTCATTCGAGAGATATCGTGAACGAAAGAAACCCGAAAAAGAGTTTTTTCGGGATTACTCCGAAATTTGTGGTTCGATCAATTAAAATTGCAAAATTACTTATGAGGATGATAAAACTGCGTCGAATGGTGCCAACCGCGTGAAAATTGGTTGATCCATTCAAAAGTTATTGCGGTTTGAAAATTCCAAAAATAGTGTTCTATGAAACTTCTGTCAGACTTTCGAGCTGGGAGAGCTCAAATGCATAGAAATATTATTTCTTTGAACTCAGCGAGCTCAAAATATCACATAAATTATATTTTGAGCTCAAAAATGTCATAAGTACAATTTCAAGCGCCCAGGAATGGAATTAGCGGGAAGTTGCAGGGATGGCCTTTAAAGTGAACCGTTTTTCTAATTTTTTTTTGTCAGATCTGGCGAATCCCTCTAGATAATCGTCAGATTATGAGACAGTACGTTTAGAACATAAAGATGAACCATATATATCTTAATCTGACGCGCTTGAGTATTTCAAAATGGCGATTTTTTTTTGCACATTATGAAAATTGCCGCGAGTTTGGGTCCCATCGAAATCGTCAGATTAGTGAATGAGAGCTTTTTTTTGGTGTACTTAACACTCCCTTAGAAAATCTGACGCGCTCGATTACATTTTTTTTTTTTCATTTTCAACCCTTAAATACAACCACACGCATCATGCAAACGATCAGATTAACATACGTACATTATTAAAAATACGTAGGGCATTGATGCTATCAATATCTGATGCGCTCGAGGATGTCCATGCAACAGTTTTTTTTTACATATTTAAAAATCTATAGCCGCTTCCCCCACCGATGTAAAGGTATATATCATATAACATTTTTTTCTTCTTATCATCTAAGCTTTGCATCCCAATAGGTCTCTACGACGCTCGAGTAAATCCCCATTTAGCCTCGTGGGCTCCCCTACTATTATCAAAGAGTTTGGTTTTTTTGGATCTATATCTATGGATATTATAGATCGCGCTATCAATGCGATTATTAGTGTTTCTGTGTGAGGGATATATTTTAGCTTTTTGCTTTCAGGCACATGTATGTAACCATACCAAGTTAGTTGGGGGTAGTCAGAAGCAAGTCCAATAGAACTTTGTGTTTGGCACACATACCTGCTTACACAGTAGCACTTAGACAGTAGGTACCCAAGATCTACACTGGAATGTAACCAACCATACCAAGATAGTCGGTGATAGTCAGAGGTAAATCCAAACATTGTGTTTGGCACACATGCCTGCTCAAATACTCTGTGCTCGCGGTCAGAACACAGGAAAAATGTTCGATTAACGTAAGTTTGGTACACGTATGTATACCTGCTGACTGTACACAGTACACCTTAAGAGATTTTACACAAATTGAGACAATACAAGACCTTTACGTAGGTGCGTTAGTTCGTAAGGACAACGTCACTAGCTACTACTAGGCTAATCTGTAAAAATTAAGGAGAAGTGCACTCACTGACTCATCGGCTGACTGACTAACACACCACCACACCAGCCTTCCTTTATCAGTCCACTGCTGGACATAGGCCTGACTGACACACTCATCATGAAATTTCAAGAACCTGGTACAAGGCCTAGATTTATGAAGTTTTTGCAAATTCCACCCCTAAGACAGTGGGATTACCATGTTCGGGATCTTTCTGTGTATCTTTTATTTTATTTTATTAATGACAATGGAACTTTGTAGCAGCTTAATTTATGACTATGATAGGTACGTAGTACGTATACCTAGAACGTAGAATAGTTGTGGATAAAAAATAATAGATGTCAACTATTGGTTTGTCTGTCTTACGGCCATGATATAAATAGTTAAGTTCTTTGTTGTAACCCTATTTTTTTAAATTGTCATAATCATAACCAATGGTACTGTGTGTTTCTATGGTGAAATAAATGATTATGAGTATGAGCATCTAACCCAGGTAGGTACCAGCTAGCGCACGTAGGCACCGACAGAATGATTCAGCACTCATATTTGCCTACGAATAACACTTCAGAGAAATCGAACGCGGAGGGTGTCGTGGGTTGAGGGGAGTGAAGAACGCTGAAACAATATGGCGGCTATCGCTCGTGACGCGCATCTCCCCGCGCGCCTCAGCCGCCTCACCCCAATTTATTAGCTTTTCATGGAAAAATATTTCTCGAAAAAACAAGTGATAAGATCGCAATGATGTCGAACGGCGATCGATAATCCGTAAACGTGTCCATGAATGATCGTAGAATATGTTACACGCACACACACAAACGTACACAAATCAAGAGTCTGTCGTCTCAAAGTTCCGGGCCACTCCAGCGCACTGAACGCACTAACGCACTGCAGCACTGCAGCACTGGGCGGCTGCGGCCGGCATCAGCAGCCGCGGCGCTGCTCCCGGCGACGTGTCGACTGTAATGAGTCGCCGGCGCAGATACCAGCTCTCATAATCAAATCTCGAAGCCTCTATCTGATAATTACTCCGTATCGGGGATGGTATCGCGGTATCTCCGAGATATGACGAGAGGCCGCCTGCGACCTGGGGTGCAGCCGGGCGCAGCCAGGGTAGCGGTAGGCGGGAGGGGGGAGCGGTGGCGTCGAGAACAAATATTTGCGGTGCGCTCGTCGCGGATGTGTTTGGTCGGCTTATCGCGTCATCGCCATCGGGCCGCGCACACCTAGCCCGGCCGCGAGGGTCGTTGCACAACGTGCTCTACATCCGCCGCGCCGCCGCCGCACCGCACCGCACCGCGGAGCCCTGCGGCGCCCCGCCACTGCACCGGGGAACCCGAAGCGATACTCACTAGATACAGTATCTCCTAGATACGATTAGGTATCAAAACTTTGAGATAACTAGTCTTACATTAGCGCCTAGTTAAGATAAACGAGATAACGATTTGCATATCTAAGGAAGGCGATACCGCCGCGAGGATATCTATGGGGTCGACGCTCACAGATATGGTAATCGCACCCATGGAGCCGCTAGCGCCGGCCGATGTAAACAACGATGTCGTTTCGATTACAAGAGCACTATACTAATAGACTAGGTATCATAATCTGTTACGATTACGTACCAAAAGAACTGCGGCTAAATGTTGCCAATGGGACATGGGACACATGGGATACAGGAGTATTTGTATGTCAAAAGATTACAAAACAAAAATCATCATCGGCCTATAGCAGTCCACTGCTGGACATAGGCCTCCCCTAATGAGCGCCATTGCGACCTGTTCTGAGCTCGACGCATCCAGGTTCTACAAGCAGTCGTCGTTCGCAAATCGTCACTCCACCTGGTCGGAGGGCGTCCTACATTACCGAGCCATTATTTTCCGAGCCGCGGTCTCCACTCAGGAACTTGTTTACCCCAACGGTTATCGGTTCTTCGGCAGATATGTCCAGCCCACAGTCACTTCAGCTTGCTAATTCTCTGAGCTATGTCGACAACTTTAGTAATACGTCGGATAGCCTCGTTGCAGATTCTATCGTTCAGAGAAACTCCGAGGATAGCTGATACTTGACGACCTCTGTGGCGCAGTGGGCGAAGGTCCACCTGAGACGCAGAAGGTTGCGGGTTCGATTCCCGCCGCGGGACAAATGTTTGCATGCACTACAGATATTTGTCTCGGGTCTGGGTGTTTTATACGTATGATATGTATGTATTTACAAAAGAAAAATGTATATATGTAATATATCAATCTATTGGTTCCCATAATACAAGCTCTGCTTAGTTTGGGGCTACATGATGCTGTGTGATAATGTCCAGCATTATTTATTATTATTTTTTATTTGTTAGCTCGTTCCATAGCTCGCTGAGTGACTTTAAACTAGTCAACTAGCCGTAGTATGAGCAGTATGAGTGTCCACATTTCCGCTCCGTATGTCATGACGGGTAGGACGCACTGATTTTTAACGGACTTTTCGTTTTCATACATTGCGGTTATTGGTGAAGAGAAAACTCGACGCAGTTTTCCATATGCTGCCCAATCCAGCTGAATCCTCCTCTTGACCTCTTTCCCAAAGTTGTTTCTACCTAACTGCAAAATCTGCCCGAGGTATGTGTGTACTCCGAAACAACTTCAAGAAGGTATCCATTAACGACGACAGGTCTCGGATCAATAAGGTCATTGACCATGACTTTGGTCTTGTCCAAATTCATGCCGAGGCCTATCTATCGCGAGGCTGATGGTAGGCCGGCCAGCATCTGTTGCAGCTCCTCCAGCGACTCCGCCAGTAGGACTATGTCACCAGCCAATCGCAAGTGTGAGATGTGCTCGCAGTTTATGTTTATGCTTTTCCAGTCCAGCGTCTTAAACATATCCTCCAAAGGGCTTGTGAACTGTTTCGGATATATGGCATCTCCCTGTCTCACTCCAGACTCCACAAATCACAAATTACACACTAACTAAGCAAAGCTTGTAATATACATGTGTATTTTTTATTTACTACACACACTAAAAAGAAACAAGAACGGTAAAGTGCGTGTTCAAAAAATAAAAGGAGGAGTCTTTTATTTTTCAACCCCCCCATTTTGGAAGATTTAGGTGCAGAAAACTGTTTTAGGCGCAGACTTCGCTATAATTTTCATGTAAAATATAGATATACTTATATAATATTTATAAATTTCAGGTTTCCCACTTCGCAAACTTCGGAGTTAAGGGGAGGTATGGTCATTTATTGAGCTTTTTTCATCCTAAATAAAAAACTATGCATGATATTAAAAAAATAAAAACGGATTTATATTGTTCAAATCAAGTCTTTTCATTTGATACCCCACTCGACCTAGCAACCACCCCTTTTATTTTTCACCCCCCCATTTTAGAAGATTTCTCAAAAATGGTTTTAGGTTGAGACTTCGCTATAAATTTCATGTAAAATGCGAAAGTCTGTGTGAATGTTTGTTACCCCGTATCTCCGTAACCAGAAAACCAATTTAGATGAAATTTGGTAAATAGATAGTTCAGGCGCCAGAATAATACATGAGCTAATCATTTTTTTTATAAATTAACCTCTAAAGTGGTAAAAGGGGTTGGCAAAGTTTGTATGGGAAACAAAAAAAATCTTGACCGATCAACTTGAAATTTTGCACATAGAGTCTCTATTAAAAATAAATGAACACATGTTTCAGGATTTTTCGCAATTCAACCCCTAAGACGGTTAACGGGAGTGGCAAAGTTTGTATGGGGAACAAAAGTCTGTGTGAATGTTTGTATCTACGTAGCCACAGAACAAATTTAGATGAAATTTGGTATGTAGATAGATTAGGTTCTAGAATAACACATAGGCTAATTAAATTTTGAAAAATTAACCTCTAAAGTGTTAAACGGGGGTGGTAAAGTTTGTATGGGGAACAAAAAAATCTTTACCAATCGACTTGAAATTTTGCACAGAGACTCTACTCAAAATAAATGAAAACCTATGTCAGGATTTTTTAAAGTTCAACCTCTAAGACGGTTAACGGGGGTGGAAAAGTTTGTATGGGGAACAAAAGTTTGTGTGAATGTTTGTTACCACGTATCTCCGTAACCACTAAACAAACCAACTGCCATCACACAGGGTCGAATTAAAAGTTGGGGTGCCTGTACTCTTAATGCGCAACCTTGATGCCCCAAGACTGTGTAATGGCACCCGTTTACGCGGCTATAATACTCACTGGAGCTGTAGTTGTACCACGTATCTCCATCATACCAATCAAGCTGCCATTTCAATTTAAAAGGTTGCAGTACCCCATGAAAATTACATTTACAATGACCATAAACAAATCACAAGGCCATTCCGTGTTTTTCTCACGGGCAACTGTATGTCGCGTGTTCACGTGTGTCCAGTGCACAAAATTTATATGTATTAGCGCCTAACAATAAATCCAGAAACATTGTCTGTAGGGACGTTATACAATAATTTCTACGTCCATTAATTCGACTTTTTTTTGATTTTGCTACTTTTTGTAGCGAAAATAAAACTTGAAGAGGGTATGATAGGGGATGAAAGTTTGTATGGGGAACCAATCATTTCTCAAGTTAAGTAGGTTAAAAAAAGTTCATCATACTGAACCGGCTGTTGAATTGGTGGCCAACGCGAAAAGCCGCGGGGCGCAGCTGGTAATATAATACATAGAAAATATCCAGATATTTGCAGAATATACAAACATTTGTCTCGCGGCGGGAAACGAACCCCCAAGAGACAGAGTAGTTTGTCTATTAGAGAAATACAAAAAGTAGTATATTTATTATCTGCGTATGTTGCAATATGAGCACTGCGCGTGAGACAGGTGGCGCAATGCAACACGACGCCTGCGCAAGTCACGGCTACTTACCGAATTTACAATCCTGAGCCCATTAGACACTATTCATAATGATAAGTCCTCAGCAGTTTCGTAGCGCTTTCGTAGCACTCCTTTAAGGGAACCAAACTCCATCATCAGAGTTGGCCACCAGTTCATACGACGAAATATGTTAGTACGTGATAGCATAGTTCGTGTTAGCACGAACTATGTTAGGCTTATATTTTTTGAAAGTCCATGCTAATACAATTTTTGTTCTTAACTATTCATTGTTTTTGAGGGAGTTGGAGACAGTTTCATCCCAAGCTTTTTTGTCATCTAAATAATCAGATGTTTTATAATAAGCTTTAGTACATAGATTACGTTTAACAACATTTTTGAATTTATTTACAGATACATTAATCACATCATTTGAGATTTTGTTAAAAAATCGTACAGACATCCCTTTAAAAGATTGACTAACTTTATGGAGCCTTACAGTAGGAACAGCAAGTTTATCTTTATTTCTAGTATTAACATTATGATAGTCGCAATTTTTTTGAACAAGTTAATATGTTTTCGGACATACATTAAGTTTTCATATATATATATTGGCACAGCACTGTCATAACATTCACTTCTTTAAACTTAGTTCTAAGTGATTCTATGGGGCCCATATTATAAATTGCACGAACAGCCCTCTTCTGCAACACAACTATGGTGCTGATATCTGCAGCATTCCCCCACAACAAAATGCCGTACGACATAACGCTATGGAATGATTTCATGAATTGGGACCAGTGTGCGGCATACCACTGCTAGCTGCGGGTGTGCATGGCGAGGAAGCGGCACCCGCGCTCTGCCCGCGCCCCGCCCGCGCCACGCCATCTCAGGATGTCTCACACCCTACCTCTTCTATATATTTTGTATGAAATATCAAGGAAGTGGCGCCGTGCCCGCGAAACGCCTGTTGTATTTGACCCACGCCTTAGGCCTCGTTGTTCCAGGTGTATCTTTACCTATAATTCTGTTCATAAGTCAAAAATATCATTCATCTCTATCTGTATGTTTTTTCAAAGTGATCTAAATTCGACTCGGATGTCAGATCCCAATAGATAAGGAACTGTGTCATCATCACCATCATCGCGAAAGTGGCTGGGAACGCGGCGTGTTATCGCGAGCTGGCGACAAGTGTCAGCAGGTGTGGTTATGAACACGATGGGTCAAACAAGACGTCTCATGCGATCCGGCCGAGAGTGTAGCGCAGAGCGATCTGTAATATATTAATATTTACGAAACCTACAAGACGTATGTAATGAGATCGTTATTTTAGAGTGATAGCTAATGTGGAGGCGCCTAAGTGGGAGCGAGAAAGAAAGAATTGCTGGCCCGAGTTGCAACTTTTTTCTTGTACAATTAAATACATTTTATAATCTATATAAAAGAGAACTATCCTCACTCACTCACTCACTCACTGACACACTCATCACGAAATCTCAGAAACTACAGGACCTAGAGGTTTGATATTTGGTACAGGTAGTCTTTAAAGAGTGTGAGCGCTCACTAAGAAACGGTTTTTGGAAATTCAACCCCTAAGAGGGTGAAAAGGGGTAAAAATGTTTGTATGAAAAATCTTATTCCTTGAACTTAGAAACTTGAAAACTGGGACATGTATTACTCCATATAATCAATGAAGATTGGTGTCACTGAAAATTTTCCGAGATTCTACCCCTAAAGGGGTGAAAAACGTGGGCAAAGTTTGTATGGAACAACGTGATTCCTTGGTCCAATCTACTTCAAATTTTGCATTGTTCAACAAAATTGATGAAATACGTGTTTCGTATATTATTGAAATTTATCGCTTGACGGGGTTGAAAAGGAGTAGAAAGTTATTTTAGGGGTGATTTGCATCGAAGTTGATATCAATACTCCTTAGTGACACATGTTATGCCATTTTATTTTGACACTGTCGTGTTTGAAAACTCATTCCAAAAAATTCAAAAAACGTTGTTCTCACATAAAGGCTCCTACACACAGGGGCGTGGGCCTAGGTACGTTATTATCGGCGATAATATCAGACAATATATCGCAATATCGCATGCGTAAATATTGAAAATGTTTAAGTTTTTCTGATCGTGTATAGTGCCCCGATTCATGAAATTCTGACATTTGCCTGTAGTTTCACAGATATGAGAGGGGTTGTTGTACATTTGCCACAAAGTTAATTCGTAACATTTTTGAAACTCCATACATTGAAAGTAAATTCGACACATGCATTAAAAAAAGATGTGTAGGTGAATAAAGTGATCGGTTACAATTATGTCAATATTTGCGTCTAGCGAAGGGCTTCAAAGTGCAATTTGAATTTTCAAAATCAAGTGGTAACTTTTTGGGTGTTTTCCAAAATTTGACAAAATTCAACAATTTTCTGGATCGAGCATTTCCCAATTACTTTTTTGAGCTCGCTATTCAAGAAACGGAAAAAATAATATCTCGAGATTGAATTAAGCTACAGCTTGAGCCATCTTAGGTGGCAGACGGACAAAAACTGTAGGCAGGAGAAGGGCCTTTACGCGCAAAGCCACTCTGTGCTCCGTTCACTTTTTCGTCAGTACAATAAGGTCAAATTTTATCGTGTGCTTTATTTCTTAATTACATTTTCAATGCCTTTGATAGTTGCGCGTAGTATGAGATCTGTGGAATTTTAGTACATTATGTATTAGGACGGCTAAAAAGTTATATACTGCTGCGATAACGCAATTATGTGCAAGGAATTGGGACGCATTATCGCAATAACGCATGCAATATTATCGCCGATAATAACACACCTGTGTGGGGGAGCCCTAAAAGCTTGGTGCAATGCGATACTCTTTCAAATTGGAATGTCAAATAAAAAATAATATTTAAAACGGATTAGAATTCGAAATTTTAATTTCATTCATTTGTTCTTGGATATTTGAATACCACGAGGATAGCAAGTTTTTTTTTAAATAAAGACTTGAGATATTTAACAGAGACTATAACGAAACTAAATAAACACCTAAAGCGCTGAACCATGGTTGGGACCTTGGAGAAGGACTTGCTTGGATTTTTGTAGCGAAAATGAAACTTAAAGAGGGTGATTTATGTTATGAAAGTTTGCATGGGTAACCAATCATATCAAGAGTTAGGCATATAAAAATTCATCATACCTATACCGGCTGTTAACTTGGCGAGGGGTTGCCAACGGAAATAGGAACGAAAAAAGGAGTGAGAGCGGGAACGGGAACAGGTACCTACCTGTTTCCCAAGCCCGGTAATTTGACACGGAACCCTAAATATGAATGGAATACAAAGTACCTACACATTACTACATTACCTACCCGGAAATGTACTAATATGTACCTACATATTAGTACATTTCCGGTACCTACACATTACTACATTACCTACCCGGAAATGTACTAATATGTACCTACATATTAGTACATTTCCGGGTAGGTAATGTAGTAATGTGTAGGTACTTTGTATTCCATTCATATTTAGGGTTCCGTGTCAAATTACCGGGCTTGGGAAACATTTCACATGAAAGGACATACGTAAAAAGAAGTATAAACGCAAACGAAGTTGCGAGCGGGTCAGCTAGTATTTTTAACCGACTTCAAAAAATATGTTTCTTACCACATATCTCCGTCATTTATGAACCGATTTAGAAAATTCTTTTATTGTAGTGTAGGGTATACTTTGCAAATAGTCTAATATACATTTGAAGTAAAAATACCAACCCTAAGGGTGAGAAAACTGGGAATGAAAATTTTATGGGCTCATATTTTATTCGTTTTTTTATGTTTGTTGCCTCATAACTCCGTCATTTATGAACCGATTTAAAAAACTCTTAATTTTTTGTATAGGATATACTTTTTGATTGGTCCCATAAAAATTTGAAGAAAAAATACCAACTCTAAAGGTTAAAAAACAGGGACTAAGATTTTATGGGCTCGAATTTTATTCATGTTTTATGTTTGTTATCTCATAACTCCATCATATAAAAATCAATTTGGAAAATTCTTTTTCGTTGTGTTTTTCGGGGATAAGACAATAGGGAATAAAATTTCTATGGGCTTGAATTTTATTTATAGTCTTAGTAATCGTCTTAAAGTCAGATTCACTAAAACTTCGGAAATAAACAATAATTTAAAATTTAAAAAAAACCGACTTCAAAAACATTTATTGAAAAAACTGTTAAACTAAAAAGTAAAAAATAATTGCTTATTTTTTGGTTTATCCACCTTTTTTCTATAAATTTATCCCTTACGATCTATGCGTTTACCACATAGGTAAATCTAGATACTTACCTGTTATTTTTGGAGTCGGTGTCAATTACGTCCAATTCATACATTCAGTATTGTATTCTTGTGGATATCATGAGTAGTATAGTAGTGAGTTCTAGTGAGGGAAATATATATGACGGAGAAAGTACGCTCCATGGTTGAATGTTGATACGGGAAGTGACGTCAGCAGACACCAACAGTGCTGAAGTCACTCCCTATAGCGAGGAATGTGGTGTGACAGAGCAGAGGTATGCCCCATAGGTGGTTATTGTTAAGGGAAGTGACGTTACTCCTGTCGTCTGTGAGTGTGGTGGTCCCCCATGAAGTATCAGGCTGCTATGAGGTTGGTAGTGGTAGCCCATGATACGCATGTCATCAGGCAGGTCGTGGTCGCCCGTGACACGCTCGGCACCAGGCAGGTCAAGGCAGTGAGGTGGTCGCCCGTGACACGCATATCACCAGGCAGGTGGTGGTCGCCCATGACATTACTCCTGTCATCAGGCTGGTGGTGGATGCCCATGACATACTCCTGTCATCAGGCTGGTGGTGTATGCCCATGACATACTCCTGTCATCAGGCTGGTGGTGTATGCCCATGACATACTCCTGTCATCAGGCTGGTGGTGTATGCCCATGACATACTCCTGTCATCAGGCTGGTGGTGGATGCCCATGACATACTCCTGTCATCAGGCTGGTGCTGGATGCCCATGACATACTCCTGTCATCAGGCTGGTGCTGGATGCCCATGACATACTCCTGTCATCAGGCTGGTGGTGGATGCCCATGACATACTCCTGTCATCAGGCTGGTGCTGGATGCCCATGACATACTCCTGTCATCAGGCTGGTGCTGGATGCCCATGACATACTCCTGTCATCAGGCTGGTGGTGGATGCCCATGACATACTCTAGACTACTAGAATGCCCGATTGTCGACAGTGGGGGCGTATTTATAGCAAAGCGCTGTGTCGCCAACCACGTGGTTTTGAATAAGCGAACAAACTTGTGTTGACGACACAGAGCTCTACTTTTTACAGTAAGCTTAAAGTAATTATTCTAACCATCATTTTTAGAGGTACCAAACTATCGAATTAAGGTATAGGCCCCACTTGTCTGAGGTATAGGCCCCACTTGTCTGACCTGGCGCGGGCATGGCACGGGCGCTTTCCTATTCCATTCAAATTTAATACAAAATTCATGGAAATAAAGCACAATTTAGCTCGGACGACTTCGCGTCATAAGCACGTCCGATCAACGACATACCGTGTGTCCTAAATTGTGCTTTATTTCCATGCATTTTGTATGAAATTTGAATGGAATAAGAAACCGCCAGTGCCTTGTCTGCGCCCGACGCTAGGTCACATTCATCGGGCACGGACATGGCGCAGACATGGCACAGGCGGTTTCCTATTCCATTCAAATTTCATACAAAATGCATGGAAATAAAGCACAATTTAGGACACACGGTATGTCGTTGATCGGACGTATGACGCGCCATTTCGGCGCCCGCGCCCGATCGCCGCCAGATGGGCGTCAGATGGGCGTCAGATGGCCGCCAGTTCGTAGTATGTACTTGCTTGCGACATACGTCTGTTAGTGATGTAAAAATGCGTGACGAATGACGATATCGAATTTAATATTGAATTTTTTGAATTGATTGTAAAATATGCAACGCTTTATGATCATTGTCGTTCCATTATTGTAACTGAAATGTTCAAGATAAATTGTGGCTGGAAATCGGAAAGAGATCAAACTAAACCGGTATTAAGATTTTTTTATGTAATACCCATGGTAATACTAGCTGATCCTTGTGCAAATTCGTTTGCGCGTATTTTCTTCAACTGTATCAGGGCCCGATTTGGTAACCCGATGAAGAGGTTTTCGGCAGGGTTTTTCCAAAAGTTTAGTTAACCCTCTCCGTATGGTTACACTATTATTTGATAGGTTAAACAATTCAAAACCCTTTTGATTAGGTTACCTGATCATGAGGGTTATCAATAGTATTGGGTTTTGGTATTATTCCAAAACCCATTCCTTAGGGTTACCCTTTTTATCATTGTAACATGGGTTATAAGTGGGTTATAGGCGATAATGGAGAAAAGAATTTCGGTCAAAAGATTAAAAATAATTGCGGTAATTGTGTTCTAAGCATTAAGGGTGGAAATGCAGACTACTAATTGTTTATTTTACGCAATAATAATTATATTATAATAAAATAGGAATAAATTTTCAATGACAGCTGTCAAACTTAAATCGACCATATCTCGAGAACTACTTATCATAGACTTGCCTTTACTAGCTCAAATGATTGCTATTGACATGAACTTAATTTTAGATGACAGCTGTCAAACTTAAATCGACCATATCTCGAGAACTACTTATCTTAGACTTGCTTTTACTAGCTCAAATGATAGCTATTGACAAGACCTTAATTTTCGATGACAGCTGTCAAACTTAAATCGACCATATCTCGAGAACTACTCATCTTAGACTTGCCTTTACTAGCTCAAATGATAGCTATTGACAAGACCTTAATTTTCGATGACAGCTGTCAAACTTAAATCAACCATATCTCGATAACTACTCATCTTAGACTTGCCTTTAGTAGCTCAAATGATAGCTATTGACAAGACCTTAATTTTCAATGACAGCTGTCAAACTTAAATCAACCATATCTCGATAACTACTCATCTTAGACTTGCCTTTAGTAGCTCAAATGATAGCTATTGACAAGACCTTAATTTTCAATGACAGCTGTCAAACTTAAATCGACCATATCTCGAGAACTACTCATCCTTTACTTGCCGTTACTAGCTCACATGATAGCTATTGTTAAGATCTTAATTTTCGATGACAGTTTTTAGTTTGACAGCTGTCATCGAAAATTAAGATTTTATTAGTAGCTATCATTTGAGCTAGTAACGGCAAGTCTAGGATGAGTACTTCTCGAGATATGGCAAATTCAAGTTTGACATATGTCATTGAAAATAAAGATCTTGTCAATAGCTATCTTTTGAGCAATTAACGGCTAGTCTAGGATGAGTAGTTCCTGAGATATAACCATTTATAGATGAATTTGTAGAATGAGTTTCAAGTGGAGCTTTGAGTTGAGTTTTGAGTTTAAGTTTTAGAGTGACAGTGACAGTGACAATCAAAAATTATTATTCAAAATAGTTTAGAGGTCATATTTTTTATTTACATACGCTTTACAAAATACTCATTATGTGTTCTGTCGGCTTTGCCTAATAAATACAATAAAAATAAAAAATAACGCTACGCAGAGTACTCTGCGATGATGCCCTATGAAAACTGACTGAAACACATTTTTTTCTTTTTAACATGTTGGCTGCGGGCCTCAGTCATGACATAACTGATGAGTGATGACTTATGAAAACTGAAACACCATTTTTTTTCTTTTTAATATGTTGACTGCGGGTCTCGTATATGAGCATACTCTGCGATGATGACCATGAAAACTGACTGAAACACAGCACTTTCCTTATGTTTTCAAAACTTTTCTTTAATGCAGTGACGCTCTTCCTTCAACCAAATAAAGCGATCCGAACTAATACCTAATGATTGACGACATAAATCAAGAGTCAAAATCTAAATTCCCCCACCCAGTGTCAGGCGTAATGATAACCATTGTGTAACATTCAAAAAAACCTATCAAGAGGTAACTCCATTCATTCGTTTAACCTCATAAGAGGTTAACCCTATCGACTGAAAACCAAAAGGAACGGGTTACACTTTCGCTTGTGTTAGGAGGAGAATACCCAAACGAAAGGGTAATCCCGTCAACTGTATAACCCAATGAAGGGGTTTCACTTTCGAAGCAACTAACTCGAAATCGGGGTTGTACTGGCCCTGATCTGTATATTTATTAATTGTATGCACGAGAGCAAGAGCATCTTCGTCTTCTGAGGATGACATGCTGACACATCGATACCGGACAACAGACTGCACTACACTTGTGCCTCTGTCACGTCATTTCTGCGTCTCGTCCGAGCCATGTCCGCGCCATGCCCGTGCCATGTCCTCGCCACGTCCGTGCCACGTCCGCGCCATGTCCGCGCCATGTCCTTGCCCGATATGTGTGACCTGGGCCTGACCTGGCGCGGGCATGGCGCGGGCGCTTTCCTATTCCATTAAAATTTAATACAAAATGTAGTAGATGTATTTAATCCTTAGGGGTGGGTAGTTTCGTATAAGATGATTGTGGTACCGTCAGACAGAGAAAATAAACAGTGTTCATACAGCAAGCTGTGTTTTACTACATGGTGGCAGCGGTGTATTCAATTTAATTAAAAATATTGTGTTTTCGGGACTTTTTGGAGAAGAAATAATTAAGTGAAGACACATTTACGTGTGGAGAAAGATGGAACACGCTCGACCTCCATCGGAATTGCAAATAGAAGGCAGTCCAGCCGCACGCGCAAATGCGTGGAAAAAATGGTGGAAACAATTCGAAGTATTTTTGAAGGCGTCCGGCGTTAACAAGGAGCCGAAAGAAGTACAAGCGAGCTTGCTGGTGAACCTCATTGGAGCGGAAGGTTACGAGATATTTTCAACATTTACATATACCAAAGAGCAGTCGGCCGATGATCTGGAGTGTTTGAAAAACAAGTTTGACGAACATTTTGGAACTAAATGCAATGTGGCCATGTTCAGATTTAAATTTTTTACTCGTAACCAAAACGAAGGAGAATCTATAAGCCAATTCGTCACGGCACTGAAAGTGTTAAGTCAAAATTGCGAGTTTGAACATCTAGTCGATGGTTTTTTTTTTTTTTTTTTTTTTTTTTATTATATTTGATTCACTGTTGTTATACAGTACAACATCATTTAAATCTAGTGAGGAAAACACAAAACTTATAATCCTAAAACTAAACCTAAACCTAACAATAAATTATTTTACGAAGCCATTAATATAGGTACATAATTCTAAAATTTACACACAAAACTAGCACAAAACAACATAATAGGAAAGAAAGAAAGAAGGAATAAAACATAAAAACTACCGTAGAATTATAATTCAATAAATACTTTAAACACTCTCTTAATTCATTACATAAAAAATTTATTTCTATCATTTAAAATAAAATATAAACAAAACTAAATATACTCAATACCTTTTCTTTGTGACAGAACAAAATATTCCAAACCATCATTAATAAATAAATCAGTATTAATAAAACAAAATCAACAAAATTGTATATTATGTAACATTATTATAACTTAAAAATATATACATAATACATATATACACTACACACACATATATGGGTGTATATATATATATATATATATATATATACACCCACACATACATACATGTGCATACATATATATACATACATACATACATACAATCCGTGTACACACAATATACACAGATTACATATATTTACATATTTTCTTAATAATTTAATTTAATTAATAATTAAATATTTATTTAGTTATTTATTTATTTATTTAGAAACAACATAACATATAATAATTTCATTTGATTCATTTAGTGAATACGAACTAGACTCTCAATCAATAGCTTAATCTAATCGCCGATTCCTATAACATACTACAACTGATAACACCCCGCTCTCCCCCGAAATAATGAATTTTCCCGGAGCACGGGAGGGAGGGAAAACGGAGCGTCATCGATCATCGGTGGTCGATGGACCACGGCATATTACAGGAATCGGCCTTAATAAAGACAAACTGTGTATCTGTGTCTGTCTAAAACTCAGCAACAACCAACAGTAAGTCCATGACTTCATCAAAAAGGTAACCCCCCAAGCATACCTACAATGTAAGTATCTAGGTATTAATCAGTTCATGCAACAAAAATATTATTAATTATATATCAAATTATTTTATAAGATCAGCATTTGCCATCAACAACCATTTTATCCATTATGTAATATATATAACATTTTAAATAAAATAAATACTGAAATGAATGTAGTGCAATGAAATTAAATTTCTACTAAGAAAAAATTAACCATCACCTCCATCCCACGATAAATTATAAACTATACAATAAATTAATTGATAATAAACATGGTTAAAAAAAATAAAAATTGGTAATATTGATGAAGGTATTAGGTTAGCTATGTGATAAAATATCTATATATATACATAATTCAATACCTCCATTATCACTAGGTAATAATAACAATAAAAACGTTTCTTTAGTAAGGCTAAAGAATACTATTATCATCATTATTTCAGAAATAAAATATATTTGAGTTATAAAATAATAATAATAAGAAATTGGGAAAAAAAAAAAAAAAAAAATTATTAATAAGAATTTTATAATAGCAATAAAATAATGAATTAATTTAAATTGCAAAAGTGATAACCAGTAAATAGGTAATAAAATAATATCAAAAATAATACTTATTAACTCTGCAACTATGTTCCTTCTGGATCCAAAAAAGATCCATTCTCCTTTCCAACTCTGCGTAAAATGTTTCTTGCATAAGCAATGAAGAGGCTCCTTGTGCTATCATTGACCAATATATCATTTAAATTTGCAGGACTAATTTCAATTTCCATGGCAGACTCACAATTGTAGCGCAATGAGCAAAATTTATTACAGTCAACAAGAACATGTTGGACTGTTTGCGGAATATCTTCTCCACAAGAACATAGTGGAGACAAAGAAAGCTTGAATCTATACAAATATGATCTAAATCCACCGTGTCCAGTAAAAATCTGTGATATGAAGTTGTTTATTTTAATTTTTCCTAAAATTCTATATGCTGTAATAATATCTTTGAAAAACAACTTAGTAGTGGCTCCAGTAGTTGCAGCACTATAAAGATTCTGCCATTCTTCCAAAGTTACAGCCCTAATAGATTGCTTAGCATAAGACAGAGGGAACCTATCATATTTAGGAAGTTGCCTATTATTTAATGCAGCTATCTTGGCCAACTCATCCGCTCTCTCATTTCCAGGAATCCCACAATGAGCTCTCACCCAGTAAAACTGAACCTCCTTGCCCTCATCTCTCAAACGAGCAATGGCCTCCCTAATATCCATAGCCAATGGGTTTACGGAGCAGGGGTCACCTATGGCCTCCAAACTAGACCTCGAGTCGCTAGCTATAGCGAACATCATTTCTCGTCTCCGTTCAATCAGCTTAAGCGACCAAAGGATCGCCGAGAGCTCAGCCTGAAATACACTGCAGAAGTCCTCTAAACGGAAGCCAGCATGTCGCACCTCCACTCCTCCTAACCAACAGCTGACCGCCGCCCCAACCTTCCCCTCCAGCTTACTGCCGTCGGTGTAGAGCACAAGCCCCTCGGCCGGTAGCGCCGCGGCATCCTCCGGCGAACTATCGAATTAACGTCTTTTAACAGGTTTGACATTAGAACTTGACTTAAACTTGATTTTGACTAAAGATAAACTAACGATAAATCCGTTTATGATTTTTAGACAATGTTTTATCAGTTAACTAGAACTTTTTGCGACACGTGGCATGCAACCACGTGTTGTTATTGAACGATCTTGTTGAAATAACGCTTTCGCGCCGACATATAGTTTCTCTCACTCACACTCGATGTATGAAGAGGGGTAGGACTTTTTCTACCCCTCTTCATACTTCGCTTTTTTATAGGTAATTGGCATACACGTGGCTGACCACCATAATTTGAAACAGTTAGTGAAGGAATTATCTAGTAGTTTTTAACCGACTTCAAAAAAGGAGGAGGTTCTCAATTCCGTTGAATTCTTGTTATTATTAAGTTTTGTTCGTAGTTTAAAAAACTAATAAAAACCTGTAATAGAATAGGAAAGTCAAGAAATTTCGGATAACACCCTATTAACCGTGTAACTCTCCAGCTTCACCACCGTTTTTCTTACATTTATATTTTTTCTACAAAACCGTTTTAAATAGAGACTTCATTACAAGTTTCCTGTAGAATATAGATATCTTTCTATAACTTATATAAAATCAGGTTTCACACTTAGCAAACTTCGGAGATAAGAGGGGTTACGGTCATTTTTTTTTATGTTTTTCATCATAAATCCAAAACGATGATAAAAAAAACCGTTTTGTGCAGTACAAATTAGCCACTTTGATATGATATGATACCCCACTTGACCTAGCCAACCCCCCTTTTATTTTAAAACCCATCCCCATTTTGGAAGATTTCGAAATTATTGTTATAGTTACTTAATATTTGCATGGCTGCATGCAGGCTGAATACATGTACTATCATAGGTATAAGACCTAATTGTGAGAATAATTTTATGTATTCTAGCAAATAATCATTTGAATCTTGAATTTTGAATCTTACAAACTTCGCTATTATTTTCCTGTAAAATATAGATATCTTTCTATAATATATAAAACAATCAGGTTTATCACTTCGCAAACTTCTGAGTTAAGGGGGGGAATGGTCATTTTCTTGGCGTTTATTATCATTAATCATAAACTGTGCATGCTAAATAAATAAACTGTTTCAAGCAGTACAAATTAAGCCCTTTGATATGATACCCCACTCGACTCAGACTCGGTCTCAGTTTGTTTTTTTTTTTATTTTGGACTTTTTTGGGTAGAAAACCAAATTATTTTTTTATTTTTTTACTGGCAATCTTATTCAGTAAGTGCATTTTAAATCTATACCAAATTTCAAGTTGATGAGCTTATGTCGTTTCTGAAATAATCAGGTGTGACAGACGGTCGGACGGACAAAGCGGCACCATAAGGGTTCCTTTCACCGTCTCGGTAACGTCAACCCTAAAAAAAGCCACAGATATTTGTTGAAAACGCGCACTCCCGACTTGTCTTCAGTTGTCTCGATGTGACAATATCGAAGATTAACAGCTAAGAAACTGTCAATCGAAACAAGAAATCATGAAATCGAAACAAGGAATGAAAGAACGAGGACGACTCCAAGCACAGAATAAACAACTAAATGCATGTTGTAACCGTAAGCTAAGCAGAGATGCCAACCAGTAACCTAGGCAACAGATCAGAGGCCGCCATCGGTAGGCACCTCGTGAAATTATTTAAATTGAAGGTGCAATAATCAGCCTATTAGTACTGATAGCGGGCATAGATTCGGGATAAGATATACCAGACCAGGGGGGAAATTCTCAAGCCAACTTAGGTAGAGTGATCCGCCAATTTTGTCTCTCGAAGCAGAAAAAACATTATTCTCGTGAAATCACCAACAGACAAAAGTCGACTCAAATTAAGAGACATGCAACGAGTGGTCCTTAGCACACGACATGGCATGTCGTAGGATTTGTCGATGATAAAGTTGATGACAGCCGCCATACTTACGTTCATAAAAATCGATGTTTCCATATTTCATTTCGATCTAACATGTTTTTTTTTAATTGACTGTTAATGAATAGGTGGCGAAATAACCACCGAGTACAACTTATGCAAGAATTAACCATGAGTAGATATACAGCAAACTAATTTGAAATGTATATACGTTTTATTGTTGTTGGTACTTACCACAAGAACTGACATAAACAAGAACATGACCTATATTATTAATAAACCTATATACCTAGGTATATATTTTCTTCTCATTTTTATTTAAGTTTATGATGTACGTAGGCAGGTAGGTAAGTAGGTATTTAAGTACGTATTTGAATGATGTTTATCTAAGTTTTATTCAGTCATGTAGTAGGTACCAAACCTAGCTATCCTTAACACAAGCTCTGTCATTGATTGATAAACTAGGTAATACTTAGTACTAGTACAGGTTCTGCTTACTTTTGGCACTTTTAGGCTAAGATGTGTAAAAACGTCCGGCAATATCTACTTACAAAGATTGGCTCCGACTTAGTACCTACCTACCTATTAATAAGTATTTCTTTAATTAGTTTTTGTTTATTATTTTATCATATCATAGGCCTTCTATTATACAATGTTCTTTTTTATGTAATACCTATGTAACTACTTTCCTGTCTAAATACTGAGCTACGCCTAAATCCATATAAAATATATAGGTATTCGTTTGCTTACAAGAATGCGCGGCAATCGTGAGGTAGCCACCTCTGGTTTCCTCTGAAAACCAGCGCTGCTACGCTCGCGGAGCAGCATTAAGCTGAGAGGAAATCTAATTTGGCTTACACTTCTTAGCATAGACAAAATCAGCTCCACAGCATGAGGCATGAGCATGAGCGTGTGTTTGTGTTTTTTTCACTGGTACTTAGATTTTAATGTGTGCCCCTCTAAATATATATCTATCTATTTTTCTATTCCTTCAAAATCAAGTCAGTTCGAATATTCATTCAGAAACAGTATGACAATAGATACTTAATTATTATTCCTGTTAAATGTATTAAATCTAAAGAATCGGCTTCAACGCTGAAATAATTTATTTTTCGGGCAATGTAAGGTTTTTACTACATTTATATATAAAAACAGTTTTTACCGACCACCGGCAACCCCCACTTTGACTGACACTTGCTTGACAGCGCGTAAACAAACAAACCAAGCATTTACGTTTCGTTTCAAGCTTATAAACTTGTTTTAATACCTACCTAAAATAATATTTTTTTCTATGAGTAAGCCCCAATAGTTGCATTTTAAAGCATATTATGGTTAATATAAATCAAATGCATTTTTTAATTACTATTTTAGCATGGTTTTAAGCCTAAAATTATGAGTTGGGAGACTGTTAGTCGATACGACTCTGTGTCGAGTAAACCCGTGAATTGCCCTCCTGGTACCTACATACATTCGTTAGGTTGGAGACATTCTTCGGCAATAACCATGAAACGGATTCGTGCAATCGCATTCCGATCATTCATTACTCCCATATGTAACGACGGTAATTACACAGCAGTAAGTAAATCATGAGAACTTAAGACTAGGGTTCATGCAGAATGCCATCCCCCCCACATGCCCAGCGTGGTGATTATGGGGGTACCCCCTTCTTAGCGACTGAATCAGCTTTTGTAGTTGCAAAAAAACACTACAAAATTTAGTTTAACTATTCAATTTTTTGGGTTGTATTGGACCGTAACCATCGCAAAAGTATTAGAAGTAAAGTATTAGAGTATTTTAAAAGAGGCAAGTTAAATAGCTCAAGGCCGCGCAGCGTGGTGACACGCATTGTGTATGAATATCGTACATAGATAGCATTATTTTTAGCAGCCTCCGGTTTTGCTTGTGTTTGTATCAGAGGCCTCATTTGCTTACACATTTGGACACCGAAATGATAAGCACCCGTTCTACTTATAAAAACTTTGACAATTCATCTTCTTGACAATGAAGTATGTTTGTAATAATCGAATTTGACGCAAGTTCATCCAAATTTATTCAAAAATAAGTAGGCTCTATTTCACTCTCGTACATCAGACCAGTGCGTGCCTGCAGGCGGTCTCGTGCTAGTCAGGTCCACAGCTCTCCCGCCGTATAAGTCGTGGCCACCATTCGATAACTGCTTTGGTCTATCGTTGGTCGTTTTTAGTGTGACGTTACCGAACCGGTCAAACGAACCCTTATGGTGCCGCTTTGTCCACACTTCTGTCCGTCTGTCACACCTGATTATTTCAGGAACTACATAAATTTGGTGTAGATTTAAAATATACTGACTGAATAAGATTGCCAGTAAAAAAATAAAAAAATATTTTCATTTTCATCCCCAAAAGGTCCAAAATAAGAGATGTCAAAATTTCAAACTGGTGCCAATAGGTCGAGTGGCATATCATATGAAAGGGGTCAATTAGCCCAGTTTAAAGCAGTTTTTAATTTTTCCCCCCAATCTCCGAAGTTTGCAGTGCCAGAAATCTGAAACTAATATCATGTTAAAGAAGAATTTATTTTACATGAAAATTATAGCGAAGTCCCAACCTTAAACAGTTTTTGAGAAATCTTCCAAAATAGGGGTGTAAAAATAAAAGGGGGGGTTTGAACAGTATAAATCCATTTTTTTTAATATCATGCTTAGGTTTTGATTTAGGATGAAAAAAGCTCAAAAAATTACCATAGGTTCGAGTGGGGTATCAAATGATAAGGCTTGATTTGAACAGTATAAATCCGTATTTTATTTTTTTGATATCATGCAGAGTTTTTGATTTAGTATGAAAAAAGGTCAAGAAACTTTCTAGTATAATACTTTAGAAACAACATCCAAACAGACGTATATGACGGCGTAATGTCAGTCAATATGTAGAGATAGTGCTCGATAGCACGGTACATACCAACACAAGTATAGAGCGGCTCATGTGTCGATGTCGCGTGATTCACTCATCGATATATATGCATAGTCCTAGGTAGGTACGCTTTGTGTGGAATCACCGCTACCCGCCATATTGGGAGCGTGTGTCATGCGCGCCTCAAAATCGGAGAGTACTTGTTGTAAAAGGCTATCCTACACAAGTTGTACAGTGTACATATGACTCTCTTTGAAGCATATTTTTTGGCGACGGGAAAGCTACAAGTGTTTTAAAGACCTTAGTGCTTTGACCACTGCAGTTCAAGAAGTCGGCCTCTGTGGCGCACTGGGTTAAGGTCCGCCTGCAAATCAGAAGGTTGCGATTCCCTCCGCGAGACAAATGTTTGTATGCTCTGCAAATATTTGTCTCGGGTCTGAGTGTTTTCTATGCATAATATATATGTATTTATAAAAAAAAAATCGGTAAGTATGTATATCAATCAGTCATGTGGTTCCCATAATACAAGCTTTGCTTAGTTTAGGGCTACAGGTGATGTGTGATAGTGTCCAGCATTATTTATTTATTTATGATTTATTTTTTATGCAAAAAGGGGTTTTTACCCCTAGAGGTTTATTTATGAAAAAAGTAGCTATGCGGGTAGCATCATACATCAAATGTCAATTTTTATATACTCTATCATTTTAATATTTTTTTTGTTTTTGGACACACATGACACATAATTATACAACACGTGCAGTCCCACCCGCAACTTCGTTTGCGTAGTTATTTTAAGCAGAACTCTGAATAAAAAGTACCTGCCTGCCTACCAGAGATCGGTAAGTCCAGTACCATCATAATTTTATAATAATCTCACCAAAGTTGGCCATTAGCTTAAACGAAGAAGGAAGGAGCATGGTAATATTTTGCATGGAACTGCTAGATAGACGAGAATCATGGAACAAATTCTTTATTTCAATGTCGATTAAGTATTTATCCAAAAACGTAAAGAAGGTATTCAATCCAAGTTTCGAGACGATTGCACTACACCTTAAGATTTTTAATAAAACTGAGTCATCTGTCTGAATCCCATAGGTATTTCTCAGTTTTGTATGTAGAGTATCTAGGACCTAGGTATTTCATTTATTTTATTTCCCAACTAAGTCCATTACACCCCTCGAAAGATACTTGAAAAATCGTTTTTCACGTTTTTTTTATTTTCTAAATATAGACAGCGACACAATTTGATAAAAAATGTGTTTTAGAAATCGTTATAATTTTAAAATGCCTCTTAATTTTTCCTTTTATTCTAAGTATAAGAATAAAAATTAAGATACGGACGACTTGAGAACCACCCCCTTTTTGAGAATCCTACAAAAACGTGCACTTTTATCCCTGCCATTGCCAGTAGAAATAGCTCGGTAGTGATAAGTGTACCAACCAGCCGCAAACGACCACCATTCAAGTCAAATCTTCAAATTGAGCGTTCAAATTGAAAGTTGAGTCTGAAGTGTGAGTGTTACAGAATAATCGCAGTTATAATTTTTGACTTTTGTGATAAAATATAAAACCGGCTTCTCGAAATTTTTCATAGTCCTTACAAACTTCAGCACCCCGTTTCCCATTTTAACACGTTGACCCTGGGCCTCGCACATGGTGTGCCATGCATGAGGAGGACATAGTCCTGCAGAATCACGTCATGTTTTTCAGCACTCAAAGTGTTATATATAACGAAGCAGCCTGACCAGCGGGGTTTTTAAAAGGAGTGACGTCAGCTGGGCTGACGTCACTACCTTCAACACTATGATTGCAAATAACGAAACACAAGCAAGACAAACGCAATTTATTTCGAGAACCAAATAAGGCTTTTTAAGCTAAGTATTAAAAGTAGGTAGGTACTCACAGGATTTCTAAAATAACACTTCCCAAAACACAAGAGAACCTTCTCGTAATGCGGCTTCGCAGTACAAAATCAATAAAAACTTTGTTCAAATTTAGTTAAGCTCAGATTCATTAATTTGAACTATAAATTCATTTGTTTGAAAATATCATTTTATTTTAACGCAGTTTAAATATTCCGCTATTTTCGCTGCAAAACCAGTTCAATCTAATGTCCGTTATTAAAAAAAACAAACTTACAACAATCATTACTCATTTCTCAACTAATATCAAAACCTATTACAGAAACTAGTAGGTTGTTAAATTATTTACATCTCTCATGTTCGGTAAGTAGGTTCTTATTACCTCCAAATGGGGCTTGTAGGTGACTAATTAGCGCTCTAGGGTAATAATGTAGCTAGAAAAGCCCTAGGGCGGTAAGTAATTTAAAAAAAACACTTCTTTCTTTCAAAAAGTTCGCATACATCTAACCATTATACTGGCAATAGACATCATGCATTCAGCCCAATGACCAAAGAGGTCGCTTTGCTATTCAGCCTTGTCTTCGTGTGAGTATAATAGTCATCATTCATCAATTTTAAATATCGAATGACAAAGCTCAATTTCGTTCTTGAAAAAAAAAAAGACGTGTGGCACTCGGGGACTGCCGCGGTAAAGCTATTGCATAGCATTTTGTATCAACTTATGCAATTATAATTATTTCTTTATTTTATTTATGCAGTATTTCTTTTTCTTTGATATTAATTCAAGTTACACTTTTTGAGCGTGGTGGCCGATAAGAAAACATTTTTTTTTCTTTTATTAAATAAAAATACGTCTAGTTGCACGCACACAAACACCGTGTCGAAGACTGCCGAAAAGAAACGACATTACACAATGCACGGCCTTCAAGCCACACCTCCGTGCCCGTCGGAGTGGGGAGCGTGAGGTTTTTTTTCGTTACGGAATTTCTGGATTCGGTCCCCGCGCTCAAGGCCCTCGATAGAAGCTATGCAATAGCTTAAAAATTAAAAATGTTTTATTCATGTGATGCCGGTTTTTTTCTACTTACCTCACAATCGAGATGTAAAGCAGAATAGTTAGCTCGGGTGTAAGCACCAATTGCACCCTCGAATTACAGGCGCCCTCGCTGCTCTCGTGCGCCTTTATATCTCGGGCTGCAATTGATGCCTTACAGCCCTTGGCTACTAATCTACTATAATTAATCAATTTTACATTGTTTTACATAGTTTACATACTAGACAATCAGTTTTGTTTTCCATCCTTAATAATTATTCCAGATTTTAGCGGCTTTGCGCCGACATATACACTTGACACTAGACATTCAGTCGTCAAGCTATGTCGAAGGCCTTCGAGCGGCCTAAAAACTCCGACACCAGAGTTGGTCACTAGCTCATACGAAGAAGAAGAAAACTAGACATTCATGTGTAAAATTAAAAAAAAAATCCTAATGATAAGTAGAGTACTTAAAGCTTTATACTGAAACCGATAGATGTTATATTTAATCAATATAATGTATCCATACCAAGTATCAACCACACGCGTTAAAAAGTTCCCATACAGGTAAGTAACCTTTATTAACCTTTCATAGCACCCTTTTAACATTTAAATGTTTGTTTTCCTGACCGAGTTATAAAATTGTAACATGTAGGTGCCTGTAGTTTCGCAGATATGAGAGGTACGAGAATGGGTCATATGTCAAAATGTACATGTGCTGGAGGGCTTCAAAGTGCAATTTGAATTCCAAAAATCAGATGGTAACTTTTTGATATTTTCTTGCTCCAGCTGACTTGGATCGAGGATTTATTAATAACTTTTTTTTGAGCTGTCGGGATTGAATTAAGCTACAGTTTGAGCCATCTTAGGATGCGGGTGGACAAAAACTTTAGGCGGTAGCGGGTCCCTTACGCGCGAGGTCAGTCTCTAAATTACAATTTTCAATGTAATAATAAATAAGTCGCGCGTTGTGTGAGATCTATAGAAATATCAAAATGATCAAAACGCAGCGTGCAGAAATTGAAATGTTAAAAGAACCCCAAGACGACACAACGACGCAAAAAGTGAATTTCGCAATGCGCGTAGTCATAAGAATTTACCGACGTAGAAACGGCTAGACTAGTTTATTTCAGCTACTTCCAATCATTGATTTAATACTGTTACAACACTCCGTCTGGTCACTAATTGGATGGGTGACTGTTTAGTGGCATTTAGATCTGAGCACTTTCGTGCTTCGGAAGGCACGTTAACATGTTGGTCCCAGCTGCAGCCATGTCAGATGCCTTCAGCAGCTTTAAAACTCTTTATGCTAGAGGCCAACTCTGGTGTCATAGTTTTAAGGCTGCTGAAGAAGAACTTCAACAGCAATATGTCTGTAGATATTAACACTATATTTGTGATGCAGAAGAGGACTATCCATGGAATTTACCTACATATAATATGGGCCCCAGAAAAGCACTTCGAACGAAGTTTTAAGAAATATAAATTACTAGCTTATGCCGGCGACTCCGTAGAGTATTTCTTTCTATTTAGTGATTTTTACATTTAAAATGAAGGACTTTCCAAACAGAAATTTACCCCCTCTTTTCACCCCTTTGGTGGTAGAAGTATCCAAAACACTGATACACGCATAAATTAATTTTCAATCGCCAGCCTAAATATACAAAATAATAAAGTAAGTAAATCTTTTAAAGGGCGATTTTTACGTTTTTTTACAAAATTCCAATGACTTATTTAATTTATTGGCAAATAAATTCAAAAATATCTCTAATAAAGCTAAATATAAAATTTCTTTTTATTATTAATTATGAATAAAAATTGTAAAAACGAGGTTAAAAAATAAAATCCAACCAGAGTTCTTACCAATTCATCTCTGATTGATCGCGTTATTATTTGGTATATATCAAAAAAAGTTTCAACTAAATAAAGAGATTTTTACTTTACTAGTTTAACTTTATATTGATGCGTACGTACGTACCTATACAAGAGAATAAATAACTAACGCCACCTATGTTTTAACGGATTAGAAAAAATTGTGTATGTGGTTTTATTGTTCTGTAGCGCGATCACTCAACCTGCAGCTGCCGTATCGTAAACGTATCATTCAATTTTGGCCAAAGAGAAAGCGTACATTCAAAAAAACGTTTCATTAACATCTTCTTCATCATTAGGCCCTTTGTTTCAATTTCAGTTGGAAATTTTGTGAAGAAAATTATAATATTTTTATTTTTTTAAGTGTTTTAAGTAATATTTACATCTATAATAGAATACTGACATTCCTAGTTTCTACTTTAACCATAGTAGGTTGAAAAAAGATTTTGTGTAAATTGCCCAGGTTAGAGAGAAGAGGAGTTAAGTTAGGGGAAATTACCTCCTCTGAGATGGTGAAGCTCTGAGTGAAGCTGAAGAAGCTGGATGCGTCGAGCTCAGGACAGGGCGCAATGGCGCTCATTAGGGGAGGCCTATGTCCAGCAGTGGACTGCTATGGGCAGATGATAATGATGAGCTTGGGTGTATGGAAAGGGGTGTATGGCAGGTCGGTAGTCAATTGCCTTTTAGTTTAGCGATTAGCCCCAGATATGTGGTAATTAGAGCGATGATCGATGTCTCAAGTAAGCCGATAATGCAATCTGCGATTAGCTATCTATCGGCTACGAATATCGCTTATCGTTCTTTATTATTCTCTAGCCTCTACCTGTCGTAAATGAATATCAATGCTTGCCCGAAGCGCTTTAAACATTACTTTAACTAATAACAATTTATGCGTCTGATGCCTGATGCATGATATCCAACCTGAATTCCTAGATCACCATCATTATCATCATCATCCAGGCGAGTTTTACATCGAACACGTTGGACTTACAGACGATTCCATACCAAATAGCAGTCAGAATAGCAGTATGTATGTATGTATGTTTGTATCCTGGTCCATCGTAGTGACTAAACTATTCGTCCAATTTTTTATTTTGTCCTGTACGATAGTAACGATATATATCAATGGTTCTGGGCACAAGAGACATCATGAATGTTTATTTTTATTTTACTTGAACATGGAACAAGCACATGGCCCACCTGATGTTAAGTTTTAACCAATACCAATCACAAAGCATTGCATCATAGATCACGTTTTTCGGAACGTGCTCTACGATGCAACGCCCTGCGTCCATCAATTTGAGGCATGAAGATGTCACGCCTCTTGCCTGTAATTTAAGCGGCACCCATACCCCTCAAACCGAAACACAGCACAGCTGCTTCGCGGCAGAAATAGGCATGGTGGCCGTGATGCAACCGAATTGAGTACCTTCTCCTTTTTAATCAACTTCAAAAAAGGATGAGGTTCTCAATTTGTCAGAATCATGTTTGTTCCCCGATTACTCGAAGACGGCTGGACCGTTTTGATTGAAATTTTTTTTGAAAGGCTATACTTCTCAGGTAGTCTCTGTCATCAGATCAAGATGAGATCCTGGAAAAATATAGAGAACTATTCAATAATTTCAAATATTTCAGCCTATAGCAATTTGGGTATATTTGAAAGTAACTCGTAGTGCAGTTCCTCTCGGAGCACCACTTGGTGAAGTGGAGCTGACGATGAGGACCACAGATGGTCACCGGAACTACCTCTATTTCTGTGACTTTTGTGTAGGTAAGTAAATTATTGAGGTGACCTCCCCCGGGCCGATCCTTTCAAAATAGCAAAATCCTAGGCCGAACGTACATTTTGTCAAGCGGTCTAAAAGTTATTTTTCTATCCCTCGGGAGCATTATAAAAGTACCCCATGTCTTTTTTTCCTGACAACGTGTATGGCAAATTTTATAATGTTCAGTTGAGTAGTTAAAGCGTAACAGGATAGTTAGGATTATAATTCGTCCAAGTTTCCAAACCAAGTTTACATTAAACACTCCCTTCGTTCACTTTGCAAGAGAACGCCGCGGAGGTGCACATGTAAGGAAAATCTGACAATTTGATTAGGCAAGTAATTTTGCGTAAAACGTGAGAAAAGCCGATTGAGTGAACTTGATGTTGTTGAGAAGAAATAACACTCCAACGTAGGCCAACTGTAGAATTATTAAAAAAATTCTTTTCTTTTTTTCAACATTCAAGGTGCGGAAAACACAAGAAAGTTACAGTAAAACACCCTGAGAGTCCCATCATCATTTGTGAACAATCTCTGTTTCCAACTTATTGTTCCCAGCTGTATCATCATCATCATTCTCAGCTTTTTAAAATCAACAGCTGGGCATAAAAATTGAATAAATAAATAAGCCTCCTCCTTCAAACGCCATTGCATATGGTTTTGCTCTTGTACAGTAACGATGTCGTCCATCCACCTGGCTGTTGGTGTTCCAGCCCCTCTTTTGTTTCCTCTTGGGCACCACTATGTTAAGGCCTTACTCTACCTGCCATCACCAAATCTAGTTCAGGTGTAAAGGTACATAAATATTCTTTGTGATTAAATTATGTCCTCATTAGAGTATTAGTTTAGAATTTACAGAAATTCAGCTTTTGGGTATCTAGGTACTAATATGAACGGAAATACTGGGCTTCTATTTTTCAACTAAATAAAATTTACTTATGATGATGTACGATGTATACGAAATCTGACGTATTAACTCGAGGAAAGTGCCGTTTTCCGGACTGAAAATGCGAGGCTAGGCATTCGTCGCGGCGACTCTTGTCGCTACAGCAGCGCAGCGCTGTCGCCCAATGGCGAGGCGAGTGTGCACGCACACAGAAGAGGCGCGCACACACGCCCACCGCGCCGCCGCCGCCGCCCGCGCCGCCCGAGTCGAGGAGTCGCGCTCCGGTATCTGATAACTGCAGATTGCCGACCGCGAGTGATAAGTGCCCACCGCGATGCTACCAAACTCACTCACAACGGAACTAAACAATTAATATAACTTATTATAGTGCTATTGTTTCTAGTTATTGGTAAGTGTTTTATCTTCTATCTATCGTGTCTCCTCGATATGAGTCGATAATCATTTTTACGGTCAATGAATTGTTAAAGTTAATTGTAATTTTAATTTCAAAGTAAAACATTAAAAAGTGCTTTCAGAAAACTAATTTTAAAAAAAATCTATTCAAAAAAAATTTGCTCTGCATATCAATAAACTACCTATAAAATAATGCATGAAAAATATACCTTCAGATAAATGTTGTTTTTTAAACTCATATTTAGACCTGGAACTACTAACTTATTCAACATCAGGACGTACCTATTTTAAATGTTACAGATTACCATTATTTGCATTTTGACCAAGTGACCAAGTTTAGGTAAAATATTTATATCAAGATTTTACTTTCAAAATTCCTTTTTGTCTGTGTTTGGCTGTTTGATTCTCTTCAAGTGACATGAAAAAACACAAGTCAAGAATAACGAACATCTTTTTAGTCTGTTGTAGCATGGTGATAGTTTTTATGTAGTACAGAACCAGTTCAACTGTTCCATATCAGTTGAACTGAAATACATATATAAATATATTATATTTTTGGTTAGTAATTAATGCAATTTATTAATAACTACTTAGGTTCTTATTACATCATCATCATCAGCCTATAGCAGTCCACTGCTGGACATAGGCCTCCCCTAATGAGCGGCATTGCGCCCTGTCCTGAGCTCGACGCATCCAGCTTCTACCAGCAGCCTTTCGCAGATCGTCACTCTTTGATCTTATTAAAAGTAACTAATAACTTTGTAATTTTTTAACTCCCACGTATGTAAAAACTATAAAAGAGGCTTTCTGCCTCTTTAGGGCAAACCGAATAATACACAACTTTTGTTATAAGAACTAGATACCGTTATACCGTTGTAGGGCTGATCTAGTTTCATGAATAGTTTATAACTAGTGCGGATTTAGATCACAGCAAAAAAAGTTGTAATTATAATAAGACTGCTAAGGTATACAGTCAACGATATACCTTAGCAGTCTTATTATATATATATTTAAAATTGCAGTAACTTCAAAATCCTAATTATTGAAGGCATTTACGAATAATAAACAAAAATATTTAGTGCAAAAAGCTTCTTAATATAGGTACCTACATAAAATTTATTCAGAACATTGACCGCTACATTTTTGATTGCACATTAAAAAGATTCAAGTTACTATAATTCTGTAATTATTAAGCTTCTGGCTAAACTTATAAGCCTAATTTGAAGATTTATCTTGAATCTTTTGATTCACAAATGTCAAGTTATGTACGATTCACACTTGCGGGCGCGCGCCGGAGAGCATCGGAGAGCGTTTTATACCTTGCTAGAGGAAATTGAAATATCCACAAAGCAGTTAAGTTCCTTATTTGCATGCAATTTACGGAGCGGATCTATTTGTGTCAGTGTTTGACAAAGCTCAAATGCGCTTCGATGCTCTCCGACGCGCAGGTAGATGAGAATCGTACATTAAACGATATTGTAAACACATTTAGTTAATCGACTCGTGCCGCTGACAGTACATACCATCAGGCTGACAAGATTAAATAAAATTCGAAAACGCGGTTGTTTTTTTCTTCATAATAAATATATAATAATAATAAATTAATAATAATAATAAATAAATAAATAATGCGGGACGTAATCACACAGCATCATGTAGCCCCAAACTAAGCAGAGCTTGTGTTATGGGAACCACATGATTGACTTTATATATTTTTGTAAATACATACATATCATACATAGGAAACACCCAGACCCGAGACAAATATCTACAGAACATGCAAACATTTGTCCCGCAGCGGGAATCGAACCCGCAACCTTCTGCGTCTCAGGCGGACCTTCGCCTACTGCGCCACCGAGGCCGTATAAATGTATACATAGTTTCTTAAGAATAAAAACTTCCTTCTTCAAAAAAAGGTAGCTGACCTCATCATCATCATCATCATCAGCCTATAGCAGTCCACTGCTGGACATAGGCCTCCCCTAATGAGCGCCATTGCGCCCTGTCCTGAGCTGTCACCCCACCTGGCCGGAGGGCGTCCTACACTACGTTTGCCGAGCCGCGGTCTCCACTCAAGAACCCGTTTACCCCAATGGCTGTCGGTTCTTCGGCAGATATGTCCAGCCCACTGCCACTTCAGCTTGCTAATTCTCTGAGCTATGTCGACAACTTTAGTTGTGTTGTTATGTCGGATATACTCGTTACGGATTTTATCCTTCAGAGAAACCCCGACCATAGCTCGTTCCATAGCTCACTGAGCGACTTTAAACTGGTGGACTAGCCGTACTGTGAGTGTCCACGTTTCGGCTCCGTATGTCATGACGGGTAGGACGCACTGATTGAAAACTCTCGTTTTCAAACATTGCGGTATGGGTGAAGAGAAAACTCGACGTAGTTTTCCAAATGCTGCCCAACTCAGCTGAATCCTACTCTTGGCCTCCTTCTCGTTGTTTCTACCCAACTGCAATATCTGCCCGAGGTATGTATACTCCGAAACAACTTCAAGAAGGTGTCCATTACGACGACAGGACTCGGATCAATTCGGTCATTGACCATAACTTTAGTCTTGTCCAAATTCATGCCGAGACCTATCTTTCGCGAGGCTGATGGTAGGCCGTCCAGCATCCAGAGACTTAACTATCTACAGAGTTAGAGACAGTTACGCCCCAATCTTATTTTGTCAAATTATCAAAAAAAATAAAGTTTTCTTAGCTTTATTACAGAGATGTTATTGAAGGAGTTGGAGACAGTTACGTCCCAAGCTTATTTTGTCAAATTATCAAAAAAAAAATACTTTTCTTAGCTTTATTACAGAGATGTTATTGAAGGAGTTGGAGACAGTTACGTCCCAAGCTTATTTTGTCAAATTATCAAAAAAATTATAGTTTTTTAGGTACGTCCCAAGCTAATTTTGTGAAATTATCAAAAATGGTATAGTTTTTTTAGCTTTATTACAGAGAGTACATTTAACTACATTTTTGAATTTATTGATAGATAGTTATTCTTTCTAGTGTTAACATTACGATTGTCGCTATTTTTCTTAAGCCCACCACACACCACACCGGCCTATACAGTCCACTGCTGGAGATAGGCCTCCCTTAATAAAGGAGGATATGCCCATAATCCCCACGCTGGGCATGCGGGCTAGGAATCGCAGAGCACAGCTTCTTGCAACACCGACGCTGCTGCCCATAGGTTGCTAGGGGATTTAGCTTGGCCGATCTAGGATGCGCTATGCCGCAATCAGCCGGCCGCTAGAGCCCCGTTCGTTGTTAAGCGGGGTACACCACTTGCAGGTGAGGTTGGCTTGGGTTGGAACTCCTCACTTCTTTAGGAACACTTTTCCCAAAGTAACTCACCAAATCAAATCGTAAGTTTTCGCGAAAATACAAAAAAAGTTTTCCATACAATTTCTATAAAGCGTCATTCGTCTCTACATTGATTTGATGTCTGCCATTCGAATACTTGCCACGGAAATAATCGGTTCTTATTTTAAATTGACTTTTCATAATGTTTGGCAGAATGATGATACCCCTAATTACCACTATGCGTCGAATTACATGCATGAACTCAATGTTATGGTGAATGATGTTTCATTGAAATTGTATGGTTTTTTTTATGGAAGTTTACGCGAAAACTTACCATTTGATTTGGTAAGTTAAATTACGAATATTGTTCGTGTTGGAAAATAGAGTTGATTGAGACATACTTGATTTTTTTGACAAAGGTCATTTTCTAGGTCGACTGTAAGTTTTTTTCCAAAAAATGAAATTTAACTGTTTTTTTTTATATAAACCTGTAGTTTTCTCAGAACAAAACCGTCTAACTACAAAAGAAAACAACCTTCAATGAGGTAAAATTTTGCCCCACCCCGTTTATGTAATATTATATAAATTATGTAAATGAGTGTGGTTCCCATACATAACACAAGCTCTGCTTAATTTGGGAGTACATGATGCTGTTAAATAGTCCAGCATTATTTATTTATTTTTATAATTATGTATTGGTAATGTCATTACTAGTATTTATTTCTCTAAACTGATTTAAAGAAATAAATAGTTCCGAGAATAAATTCAAATTAAGATTTGAATTTGAATTGAGCATAAGAAAAAATCCAAACTCTTTAGAATTAAGATTTGAATTTGAAAAAAGTGTGTCTGAAAAAGATAATATTGTGGAAGTAGCTGAAATATACTAGTCCAGCTGTATCTACGTCAGTGATTTGTCGGTTCCTCTTGACTGTGTATGCTGCAGAACTGAGACTGTCGCCAACTCGTCTATGAGCACCCCATTCAAGTTTTGATTGAAGGTTATACCTAAATAGGTACCTACTATCTGGGTGGTTATTTCGCCCCCCTGATCCCTGCTCGACACAGCGCGTTTATTAATAGGAGGTTGTTATCAAAGGTGTCCCGGCGTTATCGCGGGACCGCGAGCAAACAGCGCCGCGCCATAAAACTCCTCGCGCGCCTCGACCCACCACAGCCTGAATTGAATCTTACTGCCTAAACTAAAAGTCCAATTTGTATCTCTATTAGACTCGGACTAACTGATTTTCTAAAATAGGGCTAAATTTAATAGATAGAAAGAGTAGTTTAGCTTGCGCTCGCTCGTGCATATTTACACATCGCGAGTGAGCATACATCGCGTCTTCCGTCGCATTGAGTTCATGTGCCCGCCATTTTTTGTATCAATATAATAATTTAAGTTTTTTTTTAAATATTCTAGCATGAGAATATAACATTTTTAGAAGACATTAAAAAATATTTGAGTGTTCCAGGGACGGAAGCTTTGCTTCGAACCTCTTACTAGAGAACCAACGTCAATGAACTAGTGTTTTATTGAAACTGATTATCGGATTATAATAAAAAAGAATTAATAACGTTAAAGCTAAGTTATACAATATAGTCGCCAGGTCTGAGTAGCACAAGATTCTGCTCTTCCAAAACACACCTGCAATGCGGCGGGCTGGAGTACAACTGTAATAGGCAGGTTTTTGTTCATTGCTTTAGAGAGATTTTAACTTATTATACGAACTTGTGAACGCAAAGAAGTATTTTATATCAATTAAAATAAAAGACTGCATACTAAAAATGTCAATATCTGACTCACAAAGAGGGTCGCGCGACGTCTCCGCTGTGCCGAAGTAGAACTGCCGGCGCTGGCGCCGGAACAGCGCGTGCCTATTGCGGTCCGCGTGTGCGTTTCCGGAGCCGACGCTTCCGCCGCGCGACACGACCATACTCGTCTGTTTGTCTGCTCCGAAACCTGATTCCGAGACAACGACCTTAAACACTCAACCGAAACCGTCCAGTTATCGTCCATCAGGAAAACGACATCATCAACGTATCTTTGCAGGATAAACGATGGAGAGCGGGCAGGAGCAGCCGGTACGCGAGGGCGAGGAGGAGGCGTTGCAGCTCATCAAGAGCGAGGAGCGAGTGCACGACGAGCCAGCGCGGGACCCACACCCGCACCTGCAGCAGCAGCACGACGAGCTGCAGCACCAGCACCAGCAGCACCAGCAGCAGGCGCGCGCCGAGCCGCCGCACTCGCTGTCCGTCATCACGCGCCGCGGCCGCACCATCACCGCCGCCGGACACATCACCGAGGAGGAGCTCGTCGAGGACGGCGTCAAGGACGAGCCCGAGGAGGCGCCCTCCGCCGTCGAGGAGCCGCCGCCGCCGCCGTACGCCGACCCCGCCGGCGCGCCCGACCACCGCTACGACGAGGAGCGGCTGCGGGCGGCGGACGCGGAGGCGGCGCGCTACCTCGCCTTCAAGCAGGAGCCGTACCGCGCGCGGCCCGCGCCGCCGCCGCGCGCCCTCACGCTGCGCTACGAGCCCGCGCCCGACCAGCACGCGTACGGCGCCGCGGACCACGAGGGCCGCCCCTACTCCGCGCTGCCCGACCACGCCGCCGCCGCCGCGCTCGAGATGATCCAGACGGCGACGCTCGGCGACCAGCAGGCGGGCGGCGTCGCCTACCAGCCGGTCAAGTACGAGAGCCGCGCGCCCGACGGGGACGCGCGTGCCGGCACCTACGCGAGCCTGCAGCCGGTCGCCTCGGGGGCGGCCGCCGGCCCGTACGCGTACGCGACCGGCGGGCAGTACGCCGGCGCCTACGGCTACGGCGGCGGCAAGGAGCTGCTGGCGCTGTACGGCGGCGGCGGTGGCGCGGGCGGAGAGCGGCGCGGCGGGGAGGAGTCGCCGCCCTCGCAGCTGCTGTACCGCGCGGACCCTACGCTGTCGTCGTCGTCATCGCTGGGCGGGCGCGCCGCGCACGTCGTCTACGGCTCGGTAGTGCCGCAGTCGCAGGCCGTCTACGAGCCGCCGCCGAGCCCCGGCTCGCAGCAGGTGCGTACCGCAAGGCGCCGCGTCCACCACCCGACACACCCGACACGAACGCGCCGTGACCGCGCCGCTCTCTGCCGCAGGTGACGCTGTACACGCACGGCAACACGGTGCAGTACAAAGTGGGCGGCGAGCACTACCTGTCGCAGGGCGGCGGCGTCGAGTACGTGCCGGTGTCCGGCTACGAGGGGGGCCTGCTGGTGGAGGGGTACGCGCCGGGCCAGGCCTGGCCGCCGCACAACCTGCTGCCCATCGACGACGGGTTCGACCCCGGTAAGGATCGTCACCGAGTAACGTTACCATATAAAAAATGGAGTGCTCCAAAGAGCTCTAGCTCGTAAGTGCGTATGTAACGTGGTCGTGTGCGCAGGCATGGCGGGAATGGGCGAGGTGAAGGAGTGCGTCAACTGCGCCGCCGCCACAACGCCGCTGTGGCGGCGCGACGGCACAGGGCACTACTTGTGTAACGCGTGCGGCCTCTACACGCGGATCAACGGCGTCAATCGCCCCCCGCTCAAGGGACAGAAGGCCAAGCCGCAGCAGGCGCTGGTCAGCGTGAGTATCGCTTGGAAAGCCTCATGGTCGGCCGCGTGTGGTGTGATGTGAGTCAGTAAGAGTGCGTTGTGTGCGCAGGCGAGCAACGGAAACCGGCGCGTGGGCGTGACGTGCGCCAACTGCCGCACCTCCAACACGACGCTGTGGCGGCGGAACAACAACGGCGAGCCCGTCTGCAACGCGTGCGGCCTCTACTACAAGCTGCACAACGTAACTAGCTCACGTCACTGTACACTTGCACGAGCGATACGCGGGAGCGTGCATCGCGCTCTATACTAGTACTGCTAGCGATTAGAGGAAGGTATCTAATCGCTGCAGTAGTTATCGCGGAACTCCTCGGCAAACATTAGGCCGCGTAAAAAATCAAAACGCAGGGTCTCATCTAATCTCACGAGATAAACGCGGGGCTACCGACCGATAGAGAATTATCACCGCGACCACGAATATTCATAATGAGATAAAATAAATAATCTTTTATCAATTATCTCCTCGTGGTTAGATACGCTTGTTTAAAGGATGATAGGGGCACGCGCCGGAGATTACGGGGGTTCCCCGGCGTCTCGCGCGTGGCCCAGTCTCGCGACGCACTCGCGACAGGAACCTCACTCCGCAGGTGAACCGGCCCCTCAGCATGAAGAAGGACGGCATACAGACGCGCAAGCGCAAGCCCAAGAGCATGGGCGGCGGCGGCGGCGTGCCGCGCGCGCAGCCCTCTTCGCTCTCCGGTACGTTCTACTCGTGACCGCCCGCCCGCGCCGCAATCACGCGCCGCATCACGCAGGTTCGGTCCCAACGCGAACGTCTAGTCTGGACGACGAACGAACACTCATACTACGATAGTACCTGTACATTCGCATTTAGGGCGAGCGGTCTCCGATGAGAGTATCGGCGAGCGCTCGCTGCGAGTTCAAGTGTTGAAGCGAGGGTGTGTATGTGTGTGTGTGGTGGTCCGCAGCGGAGGCGCACTCGCACAAGGTGCTGCCCCCCCTGTACGCGGCGGTGGAGGGGGGCGGCGCGGGGGGCGCGGGGGGCCCGCTGCTGCTGCAGCTGCCGCTGCGCCACCAGCCCGACATGTGAGTATCTGCAACCAACAAGCTCACAACTAGCATGTAGCTCGTAGCGCGTAGTTGGTAGCGCGTAACACGTATCGCAGAGCGTGTAGCCTGTAGCGGGTGCCGCGTAGCAACTAGTTGAAGAATACCGCTTTGGCTACGGCGTAGAGTTTCCGTTCAAAATATTAGATTAACTTACGGATCAAATTGATTTAGAATTGTTGATTCCAACACAGTTCAAATCATTTTCTCATAAAGACGAGACGGCTGATCGGCAGAAGACTTAATACTTGTTTTTATCGATCAGTTCTTTGTACAATGCATTTAAAACAAATTGGAACTTGATCCTCATTATTCCATTCCATGACCATTCGAGTCACGTTATACTCTATAATATTGTATGCAATAAATGAAAAGTAGTAATATGTATTATCGACTTCTATTTTTTCCCGATAGCTCCACCTCAAAAAGAAGCGATAAGCATAGCCTTCAAACGTCGTATTTTTGATGATAACGCCACTTGAAAGATGTTACTTGCAAATGTTTATAAAACTGGCAACAGCAATTCAAAAAATAAACTTATTTCTTCATGTGCCAGAGGAAATGTATCAAGCTGGTTGCGCGGGTTGTGGCTTTAGGCTTGCCTTCAGCGTCTACCCGATCTTTTCGTGATCTGCTTTATTCACTGGAAACATTCTCACATTGTCAGAGCTTACCTAACAGTCTTTTTGCAGTCAGTTCTTTCAATGAATCTCTTGCAACACGTTACGTTCTTGGAATGATCCCTCACTGCACGCTCCTCGCTTCCGCACTTACTCCAGCACTGAACTCTTGCACGCTCGACATCGACTTGCACTCGCAACGAACTTTTGGAACAAATGCAAGTGCAGGTGGACGCATCATGTCTATCTCGCACTCACTTTTAACTTACCTACTACTAGTTTTCTTTTATATGGTTATAAATTGTATGTTGTAAGCACGCACTAACACTTCTTATGTAGTAACCTACTGGCCATTTGTCTGTGGCTTTGAGCGTTCTGAAGTTACCCTGCGATTTTATTCCGTGTGCTGTCAATGGTTTATCAAGACCGCAGCCGCAGCTTCGACAAAATAACTATAAGCACCAATAAGATATTCAAAAACAAAATATGTAGTTCGAATTCCGCGAACATTCTCTGACGACTTAAATCAGCAAGTCAATAATTTTCTGAGGATGCCTTATGGTGAAGGCAAAACATTGTCAAATTTCTGTTGGGTTTTTGTGAAACACGTCAGTGATGTTTTGCTGAATTTGTACTACATATTTTTTTTAATATCTTGTAATGGATTTCCCCAATACCACGCCTGACACAATCCTATTCTACTATCCTAATATCCTTATCCTAATCCTATCCTACCTAATCCCAATAACATAATAAATGTGAAAGTGTGTGTGAATTTTAGTTACCACGTATCTCCGTAAATTTTATTTGGATAAAATTTGGTATGTAGAAAGTTTAGGTTCTACAATAACACAGAGGTTAATCTAATTTTGTAAAAATAACCTCTGAGGGGGTAAACAGAGGCAAAGTTTGTATGGTGGAAGAAAAAAATCTTTACCTATCAACTTGAAATTTTGCACAGAGGCTCTACTGAAAATAATAAACACCTATTTCAGCATTTTTCGCAACAATCTCTAAGGGGATAAACGGGGGTGGCAAAGTTTATATAGGGGACGAAAAAATCTTCCCCTAGTGATTTGAAATTTTCAGAGATTCTGTAATAAAAATAAATAAAATTTCATTACGTGTTTTTTATTTTTACAAAAGACCCCTAGGTAAGCAATAAACAGAAAGTATTAAAAAATGTTCCCTGGTTCACACATTCTCTCCAAACATTCTAAAAATGAAAATAATGAAACACACGATAACAACGTTTGACACGTTTCATAATTTAAAAGCAATAAGTGGCAAAGTATTTTGCCTCGTCTGATTTAATTTTAACTTGCACACAAATTTATTTTATGAATTTAATTTAAATTAATTTAAACTAGATAGTTTTCTAACATAACCTACCTGTGATTGTGACGGCATGATCAAACTAATTTGCTCCGCCCCCTGACCAGATACAAGCACATAACCTGTTTAGTACAATAAGCTACTGATAACAATGTAGGTACTTGTATGCAATACACAAATATGAATTGGAATCGTTGGTAATCTGCACGAGATAATAAAATCTTCTAGGTTATCTTATGATTTCTCGTAACGTGTATACCACCCATTAGTACTCAGACGCCTGCTTACCGACGAACCATATTAAACAGATGTTAGTTTTATAAAATAAATATTAATGTCCCTTTTAAAAACACCAGGTTTAATCCCCCTATTTCCACCCCTAAAATCGGAACTAATTACAGGCAAAATCCATTTTTATGGCGAGTTAGCTACAATTTAATAAGCTTTGCAAGCGCATGAATTTTGACTTATTCACCACGAGCGTCAACTCCGCCAGACAACGGTTGAGTGCGGAGTTCTTTGCCAGTGGTGATGTTGATTGTCTAATTTGATTTGGAAGTGTACTTTCCAAATTTTATTGATATTTCTTTTTAATTAATTATTATTTTTATTCAAGCTATTCACACAATTTGTTTCTAAGCAACTTCTATTCGTGAAAACCTGTAGGTATTTGGCTTTCTGTGTTTATAAGTCTATACCATTCGTTCAGCTGTTGGTTTTCCTTTATAAATAAATAAATATATAATAATAGTGTAATTTTCTCAGGTTATCAGCGTTAGAGCGCAGCTCGTTGGCGTCGTCAGCGCCGGCGGGGCACTATCGGCCGCCCTAGCAGCGCGGCATGCGGCAGCGGGGCCCTAGCCGCCGTCCGCCTCGACACTGAACGCAGCACGGCGCGGCAGTGCCAACTCTGACAATAATGTAATTAGACTGTTGATGAAGACGAAGATTAAATTATTTATTTAGCGCTGCGATGTGCCGCGATGTGGAGAACTCTAACAATATTGACAATAGGTTAGAGAGCGGAGTGCCTGGCGTGTGCGTAAACAACTGACGTAATATAATCTAGTTCATTCTTGACAACTCAGGACAATGTATAAAGAACGGATGATTAACAGACTTGTACTAAGTACATTAAATAAGTAGTTTAATTTAGTCCAAAATAAAAGTTGCAAGTTAGTGTGCCTGTGATAGGTGCAGACATACTCCAAAGTCAAAGTATAAATGTTGTTTATTTACAGTTATGCCGTAAGGTACAGGTACAGCTTTGAATTCTAAAAGTAGATATAAATAAATATAAATGTTGTTGTGTTGTATAGTGAATAAAATGCATTTTGTGAAGTAGTTTGTAAGTATAGAAAGTAAAGCACATCGGTGACGAATTTATTAATATATTTTTTATGTACTTACTTTATATTTAATTTTAGCTTTTACTTATTGCGTGTAATTATGTACCTAATAAAATGTAGTGTGTATGCGAGCGTGATTATGTGACTGTGTGTTAGCTTCAGTGGAGTATTTATATTTGGATTTGGTTAATTATGAGTAGATAATAATATTCTGACGGTACATAAGTATTGTTGTAAAAGAGTTTTAATTTAATTGTACAGCGAATAAAATAGTTGCCACGACAGTTGTTTGTTTCACATTTGATTGCGGATGATTAAGTAAGTAGTAAGTAGGTCGATTTTCTGTTCATCTAGTTCTATATGCGCAGCGTCCCGTTTGTAAAACACAAACAAACAACCAGGCGCAGATCCACCGTGGTGGGCGCGATGGCCATGCCCACAACCCTACAAGACTTGTGACGTCACCCTTTCACGGTCTATTGAGTTTAATAGGCTGATGATATAATATCAAATGATTTAATTAAATAAGAAAAACATTGACTCGTGTGTGATTCAGTACGCTTTTATAGCTCGCCGAGTGACTTTAAGCTGGTGAACTAGCCGTACTGTGAGAGTCCACATTTCGGCTCCGTATGTCATGACGGGTAGGACGCACTGAATGAAAACTTTAGTTTTTAAACATTGCGGTATGGGTGACGAGAAGACTCCACATAGTTTTCCTAATGCTGCCCAATCCAGCGGAATCCTCCTCTTGGCCGCTTTTTCAAAGCTGTTTCTACCTAACTGCAAAATCTGCCCCGAGGTATGTGCACTGTGAAACAACTTCAAGAAGGTGTCCATTAAGGATGACAGGTCTCGGATCAACTCAGTTATGGACCATGTCTTTGGTCTTATCCAAATTCATCCCGAGACCTATCTTTCGCGAGCCTGAGGCTAGGACGTCCAGCTCGCTGCACTTCCCCGCTTCATTTCTCAGTCGTTTTGATGTCGTAACCTCAGGGAAGCTTCAAATTGGGCCTTTCTGATTGTTGTATTTAAAAAATTCGTGGCTCGTTTCGCTCGCCGTCTGTGTTTTTAACTTGGTTAGACGATACTACCTCGATGCCTCAACTTCAGCCTCTTGTTAGTTGTATAAAAACTTATTATAAATTATTCTACTTTTTATTTGCGTCAATAGGTACTATTTTTTTTCTAATAACTGCCTTCTAAAGGAGTCTGCGATGGGTCTGAAATTTTGAAAGAGTTCTTATTTTTGTTGTAGTTACGGAAAACTACAAAAAATAAGATCCACTGCAATAAATCGATCATGAGCAAGTTCATAATCCGACTCGCATTTGGCCGATTTTCGGGTGGCTGTGCCCACAACCTTTTTGGAGAGCAGGATCCACGCCTTCAAACAACCCCGTTTATCTACTAAGAAAATTGCTCTTATTATTTATTTACCTATTCATAAAGAATATCTTAAAATTGATATACTTATTTACATAATATTATGATATATCATTATTTACATTTATTTCAGTTAATATGATATATACAAAAATATGATGATAATAACACATAGTTAGTATACCTATACCTACATACCTTAAAGACTAACATACATACATATTTTTAAATTTTAGCGGCCCGTCCCGGCTTCGCACGGATGTACATAAGATTTTACATTTATTCTAAAACTTAAGTAACGTACCCTACTTAAGTTTTGGAAAGGATCCATCTTTTCTAGCAATAAATATAGCCTATGTTACTTAGGGTAAATGTAGCTTTCCAATGGTGAAAAAACATTTGAAATCGGCACAGTAGTTTTTGAGTTTATTCGTTATAAACATACACACCCACACAAAAATCTTTTTTTTCCTCTTTATCATAATAGTGTAGATAGTGGAGATTTAGAAGTGTAGATCTACTAAATTACTTAACTAGTAAGTGAGGGATTTCATTTCTGTACCGCTTTCCTATGGCTTCTGCAGACGATACCCGCTGGCTAGAAATCCGGGTCTAAGAGGAACTCTTTGTGTCTCGCCAGAATCTGGTGGAAGTACGATTGAAACCAAAATTTCTGCTACTCTCCAGCCTTTGAAAAGACATTCAGAATGACCCCTGAGCCCAACCCTGGACTCTCTTTCACAAATCACTTGACATCTTCTCCAGATGTCGTCTCGTCGAACCGGGAGAGGTAGGTATGATCTTGATAGTCGGCTCCACTGTACGCAGCATTATGGGTAAATTCATTACCCAGACAACAAGCACCTATACGTAACTAGGTGGAATATGTAGGTAAGTAAAGAACTCATGTGCAGTTCCAAAAGTATAAAAATAACATCATCAATCAAACTGATAAGCAGTCAGAGCGGTTTGTACATCTGATAACGCATTTTGAAATTCGTAGCTGCGCACTTAGAGAAGTAGGTAGTCACCACTAACAACCTACCTGTCCCTAGATACTTGCTCTAAAACGCTAATGTAGAGCAGTTAGCGCCATCTCTTGGAAAAAGTTTGAAACATAACGCAACGCGTTATGGTTCAACCTTTTACCGCACAGGCGGGAGTCCTAGGAACAAGCTTGACAGCCTTTCCAGATAAAGCGATTCACGCGCGAGTCAAGTTACACCAAAAATTACAAAATTTAAATAAATAAACAAATCTATTAAACTAATCTGCGGTTATACTTTGTGCGGCCTTATCGCTAAAAGCGATCTCTTCCAGCAACCTTTGGATGGACTGGATTGTATAGAACGAGATTGGAAGCGGTGTTACAATATAATAAAATAAATTATTAATTACATTATGTGAGCATATTATATATACATACATACCATATATACATACATAAAAATGTATTTGACGGAGCAAGTATGCTCCGTCAAATACATTTATCCCGTATTATATTCCCGTATCAACATTCCCGTATGAATGTTGATACGGGAAGTGACGTCAGCAGACACCAACAGTGCTGAAGTCACTCCCTATAGCCAGTAATGTGGTGTGACGTAGCTGAGGTATGCTCTTTATGTCGTTATTGTTAGGGGAAGTGATGTCTCTGAGGGAACAGACGTCACTCCTGTCGTCAGAAGTGTGGTGGTCCCCCATGAAGTAGGGGTTGCTATCAGGCAGGTACTGGTAGCCCGTGACACGCATGTCATTAGGAAGGGCGTGGTCGCCCGTGACACGCTTGTCTCAGGCAGTGTGGTGAGTGCCGGTCATCAGGCTGGTGGTGGATGCCCATGACATTACTCCTGTCATCAGGCTGGTGGTGGATGCCCATTTCATTACTCCTGTCATCAGGCTGGTGATGGATGCCCATGACATTACTCCTGTCATCAGGCTGGTGATGGATGCCCATGACATTACTCCTGTCATCAGGCTGGTGGTAGACGTCCGTGGTGGAAGGAAATGAAACTCCAGTAGACGTATTTCCAATTTATTGTCAGGTAGCAGTATTTAGGTCGGCACTGTCCGATAGCTCACACTCGAGGTCCTCTCTCGCACGCGCCGGCGTGTGGGGGGAGGCGGTTTCGGGCTTTCGCCCCTTCCCGCGGTCTTCATGTCGCCCCCAGTAGCAACTAGGGGGTCATTAGGTTAGCTCTGAGCTTCGTCCAGGGCCACGTCATACTGACGACCTTCTGTCGCCCGGAGATCTTCGTACGAAGTCCGCCAGTTTGTAGGCCGCTTGTTGGTGGCGGGGGTTTCGGTCATGTTGATTGACCTGGGCCAGCCCGCGAATATGTCTGAAGGTTTCTCCTGGGGCGTTCTGCCAACAGGGCGTACCAGGCGGGTGCTGCGTAGGTTAGACGCGAGCGGACGTACGTCTTGTAGAGACCGAGCTTCATCCTGAGCGGTAGCTTAGAGCTCAGTACCGGTTTTGGCAGAGTTCACCATATTCTGGGCGTTTTTTGCCATGGTTTGGTCTATGGGTACTCCAAGGTATTTCGCCGTTCGGGACCAGTTAATCATCTGGTCTTGGAGGACGAGGTTTTTCGGCTGTTTACGTTTCCGTGTAATGGTAACTGCTTGTGTTTTACCCACGTTGACCGACAGTCGCCACTTGGCCAGCCAGGGGGGAAGTTCGTCTAGCGGCGTGGTCAAGTCCGACAGTTCGAGCTGTGGGGGCGTATTTATAGCAAAGCGCTGTGTCGCCAATCACGTGGTTTTGAATAAGCGAACAAACTTGTATTGACGACACAGAGCCCTACTTTTTACAGTAAGCTTAAAGGAAATATTCTAACAATCATTTTAAGACGTACCAAACTATCAAATTAACATCCTTTAACAGGTTTGACATAAGAACTCGATTTTGACAACTGATAAACTAACGATACATCCGTTTATGATTTTTAGACAATTTTTTATCAGTTAACTAGAACTTTTTGCGACACGTGGCATGCAACTTGAAAGATCTTATTGAAATAACGCTTTCGCGCCGATATATTATATATGAAAAGAAACTAAATTAAAATAATGTAATAATAAAATCATGCTATCAGAATAATAAAATTATAGCAATCAGAAGCGGAATTACTTTTTAAAAGAGACTTTATTGACAACATAACTTTTATAAAACTCAGAAAACAATTCAGGCAAGGAACACGGACTTAGAATTATAATTTACGGCATCAACTACTTCAGAAAATACGTCTGAACTGCACGAAACTCCAACAAGCAATTCGCGCGCGCCGGTAGGCCTGCCGCTTTTATAGGCAAAGAGAGGGTTGCCGCTTTAAAGTTTTCGTATCTCCTAGCACTATATAAACTTCTAGGTAAAAACAATTGAATCTGTTAATACCTACTTAAACATGACCAAGGACATGAGAACGTATCAATTGAGCGAACAAGTAGACGCTGCTATTTATTTTTCACTTTTGAGTGCCTATTTGTGGTTATAAGTCGGTAATTTTTTTTTTCAAAAATAATCTATTTTCATCATCATCAACCACAGCCCGATTTCACCCACTACTGGGTAAAGGCCTCCCTTAACTTGTGCCATCCACCGCCATCCTGCGCTAGTCTAACCCACGTACGGCCCGCGACTTTGACAATGTCGTCTGCCCATCTATCTATCTATTAATATATTTTACTTATAAATAATTTTTATTGTTAGTTAGTTAGTTTTTCCTCGTATATCCTTGAGATTCCATCATCAGATCCTGACTTGATGATAATCTGAACCTCGGGAGTAGGTATACCCTAAAAACGATAACTACTAAAAATCGATTTTTTTAATCGATTCACGATTGGCGAAAATATCGAAGAACACACACAAAAAAGTACATACCGACAAACCTCTCTCATTTTTGGATGTCAGTTAAAAAAACGGATGCCCGCAACACCCGTATCAAACGATTAGACCCGATGCAAACATCACCCATGTCTCGCTCGCACCGCACTCGGTTTTGGTTTCGGTTTAATTCAGGTGTTGCGTTGGGGGCGGCATCCGTTTTTCACTAAATTAGTATCGGATGCCGGCATCGTGTACTGGCATCGTTGTTCAAAAACGTTATTATAAAAATGACCATCTTTAAGTTACACGCAGTACAGCCTACAGTCAAACAGGTTTGTCAAATTTCACATGGAACGTGACGTGCGTCCTTATGATTGGCGCACGCGTACTAAACTCGCGCGTAAATTGCTCGCGTAAATCGTTGTGTTATTTAGTTACAAGTCGGTAAAAACAATATAATTATAATTAATTAGGTACTGAAGCAGACAATCGTAGGTAATATTTCGCAATTCAGATTGGCTCGCGACTGGATTGGAACGTGAGTTGCTCCATCTGTAGTACGATTTCAAATATTGCTTACTTAGTCCAGCAGATTATCGACTCAGATTGTACACGCCCTAAAATTAGAAACTCTACACCTGATTCAAAATATGTGGCTTGGCCGTTTCATTTTTCGAGTTCATTTTTTATCCATAAAATATAGTTTATGAGCTATGAAACTTCAATGTTTAAACAATTCACTATTGACATCAGATGCCGATAATTTTGTTTATCTGGTATTATCCAAACCCAAGCTATCAAGGTTAAAAAAAGACGCTTAGAAAAAAAGTAGGTAGTGCCCTTGCGCTTCGTTTGGCTCGTCTTGGTGCCCCCAGGATTCTTTTTAACCCGACTGCGGCGAAGCAAAACGCACGACTACGTGTGAACACAATGTATGAAGCCATCTCAGCAATCGCGCTATTAAGTACTCGTGACTCGACACGCGCGTGAATCGCCCCCTCTGGACTAGCTCGAACCGCCGTGGTCATTTCTTATCGATCCACCAGATGGCAGTTGAACCGTTTTAGTAGTCGTTCTTGTTGCACAGGTGCTGGTAAACTTACATTTGTCTCGTCTATAATGCGTAAGATGGCGCTGTTTCTTCAGTTATTTCGAGAACTTACATTCATAATAATCCGTAATCTCTCAATAATTCTTTAACCTGTATGAGATAACAATTTTTTGCTAGTTTTCCAGAGGCCTCATTTACTATCTCGGTTACACACCGATATGGTTGGCAGCGGACCTTTGTTTGCAAACTTTGACATTTCATCTGCCGAAATTCAATGAACGTCAATTGATAAACTGTCAAAGTTTGTAAAAATAGGACCGGTGCTTATTATTTCAGTGTGCAACTGAGTAAGTAAATAAGGCCTCTGTGCATATCATTTCGGTGTAGAACTAAGTTAGAAAATCAGGCCTCAGGATACCTCTAGAACATCATCATTCCGTAAAATTATTATTATTTTAGGGATGGGAAAGTATAATGATTGTTAGTAACACAGGTAACCAAATAAGGTTGAAGGTACGGAACTGAATTTAAAGTAAATAAATAATTACGTTAGTTACGTTTTATCTTATTCTTAATTGTTTATTTTATAGTTTTTTTAGTTGTTGTTTAGAATATATATATTTTTTATTTTGCTAAATTAGATATTTCGGCGCAAAGCTGCTAAAATCTGGAATAATTATTAAGGATAGAAAACAAAACTGATGGTTTAGTATGTAAACCATGTAAAAACAATGTAAAATTGATTAATTAATAATTTAACAACCTACTAGTTTCTGTAATAGGTTTGATATTAGTTGAGGAATGAGTAATGATTTGTTTTGAAGCGCAATACCAAATTATTACTCATGATTACCTATTCCTATGTTATATATTATATGAAACCTATTCTTAATTCCAGAAAAGTAATTTTGCTTTGCTATGACTATTTATTAATATTACTATTTTAGTTTGTTAATAACGGACTTTTGATTGAACTTGTTTGGCAGCGAAAATATTCAGCGGAATATTTAAACTGCGTTCAAATAAAATGAAATTTTCAAACCTAACTTTAAAAATGTTAAAATGAATTTACAGTTAAAATTAATGAATCTGAGCCTACCTAAATTTGAACACCGTTTTTATTGATTTTGTACTGTGAAACACCCTCGGCACACCTCCCACCCTTGAGAATTTTTAGTATGTTCATCTGGATACCGTGAGGTATAACTGTACCAATTTACAAAACTACACGAATTATTTCCCCAGATTTGATTGGGCTTAAAGTTGCGTTTGGTTTGTTTGACAATAAAACTGAACGGATTGAGCAAAAATAACACATAGTGCTATAGATAGACGAGTGACAGTGATATGATATAGTGAACACACCTATAACACATGCCACACGCAAGCAGCTGTATGTAAGGAGTTCCAAGCCTTTCAAGTATTTTATCATGTAGGTTTGAATAATTTGCATGCATGGGCTGAGCAAATCACACCTCCCAAACAAAAAAATCTGCATTGCAAGGGTGCAAAGGGGGTAATTTAGAAAGAAATCCAATGTGACTTTTATCATTTGCATTGTTTTTTAAAATTATTTATGCCAAGATTTGAAAAAATTGCCCAAGGCATACAACGCATACATAATACGCTCAAGGCATACATAATACGCTCAGATCAACCTACTACTCGCGCTAAGGCCAAGATTTCTCAGGCCTCCCCTACTTTGACACGATCCAATAACACTACGCGCAACAAGCAAGCTCAATCTCCGACTCGCAAAGTCTCCCCGCACACTGTAGAGGATGACAGCATCCCTTTAACACGAAAAGCGTTGAGAGAAATAATAAGCCAAGAAATAAGTAGTAAGTTAACCACTATCTTGTCAGAACAAAAGAACCTAACAGATTTAGTGGACAGTTTCCAGCAAACCGTATGCTTTCTCAGCGATAGATACGACGAGCTAAAGTCAGAACTTAGCATAAAATCTGAAAAATTAGCATCGCTCGAAATAGAAAACTCTCTCCTGCAGGAATCAGTGCAGAACCTCACTAAGCGCATAAATATTACCGAACAACACGCAAGGGCCAACAACGTGGAAGTACAGTGTGTACCAGAAAGTAGATCTGAAAACATAGTCGAGACGGTACTTAAAATAGGAAAGACCATCAAGAGCAACATTAAAGACGCTGACATAGCGCACTGCACAAGAATAGCTAAGAAAGACTCAGATAGTAATCGCCCAAGATCTATCTTGGTGAAATTTAATACAACCCGGCTCAGAGACGCGTTCCTAGCAGCCGCAATCAAGTTCAACAGGAGTAATCCTCAAAATCGCCTCAATACAAGTTATCTAGGAGCAACTGCAGATAAGGCTCAACCGTTGTACATAGTAGAGCACCTTTCCGCTGATAACAAGACACTACACGCAGCAGCACGTGCCCGCGCTAAGGAGTTGGGATTTCGATTCGTCTGGGTGCGAAACGGACGTATTTTTATAAAGAAATCAGAGGACTCCGATCGCATTCTCGTTGATAGCATAAATAAGCTACAGGAATTGTCTTAAAACTTTAGTATAAAATTGCTTTAGTTAACACTTTTTACCCTTTCTTCTTTATTGATTGCCGCAACTCCCGTTTTACGTACCTACTCAATTCATCTCTTAATCTATAATTATCTAAACTTCCTTTTTATCTTCTTGCTAGTTAGCAAAAATCTATCTAAAACTAAAATATCCTATAAAATTAAAAGTAATAAAGTATACATATCTCTTTAGTAACTAATGTTTCTTAATATATACTACCAAAATACTCGTGGCCTCAAAAGTAAATCAACAGCTTTCTACCAAAATATTTTATTACAAAACTTCGATGTGATTGTGCTGACGGAGACTTGGCTTAACTGTAGTGTATTTGACACAGAACTATTTGACAATAGGTACCATGTTTTCAGGAGGGATCGTGAGACTAGCAAATACAAAAAAAGAAAAGATGGTGGAGGAGTACTCATTGCAGTATCTAAACGTTATAATTCCACAAGAATATCTAAATTCGAAAGCGAATGTGAAGATCTGTGGGTGAAAATTGGAAGCAATAGTAAAAGTAACGATAAAAATTCACTATATATCTGCGCGGTATACTTACCATCACCCTTAGAAATCGACGATTTGGATACATTTACTAAAAAAGCACAGCATGCTTTGGAAAAGGGTAACCATACTGTAATTCTAGGTGATTTTAATCTAAAAGATATAAACTGGACTAATGATAGAAATGTGTCACCTACTACTCCCGTTGCCACAAACGCAGAGGTAAATCTTAATTTTTTAGAATTTATAGCGCTTCACGACTTGGGTCAATATAACAACGTCTGCAACAACAATAACAGGGAGCTTGATTTGATTTTAAGTAACAAACCTATTGAAAACCTAAAACGTTGTGAGGCTTTCCTAACACCCACTGAAGACGAAAACCATCCCTCTCTCGAATTTGTCATACCCTTTTTTGCTAACAAGTTACTCTCACCGAAAAATGTCCCTAGGCCAAACTACTTTAAAGCGGACTATAATAAAATAATTAGCTGCTTAGATTCTATAGATTGGGACGAAGAGTTTCAAAACTGTACATCTGTAAATGATATGATAAAAGTATTTTACGCGATCCTTCGTAACACAATCAAGGACCACATACCATTAAAAAGATCACCCTCATACCATTATCCGATATGGTTTTCTAAAGAACTAATACTATTATACAAAGATAAAAATAAATTACACACTAAGATGAAAAAATATAAAAACCCTCTAGATGCCGTCAGATTTGAAGAACTGAGAGATGAGTGTGCTAGCTTACAAAAAATTTGTTATAATAAACATGCATATAACATAGAAAATGCCATCAAGAAAAATCCGAAATTCTTCTGGTCTTTTGTAAAGAACAAAAGACAAGGAGGTGGTACCTACCCTGCCCAAATGCACTACTCGGGTAAAACAGCATCAGATGGTAATGACATCTGCAATCTTTTTGCGGATAACTTTACCCGGGCTTACAACGATCCTTTGATAGATCCAGTTCTATCAATAAATACATCTTCTATTGTTTCTACATCACTATGTACCATATATCTAAACGCATCCGATGTCAGAGACGGTTTAAGAACTCAGGATGAAAATAAAGGTGCAGGGAATGATGGCATAGCACCTGTTTTTATTAAAAGGTGCGCTAAATCTCTCACTAAACCCTTACAACTTCTATTTAATAAATCACTTAATGAGGGTATATTTCCAGATTTGTGGAAGGAAGCCCTCGTTGTCCCCATTCATAAATCAGGTGATAAAAGTGATGTTGCGAATTACCGCCCTATATCAATACTAGTTACATTCGGGAAAATTTTAGAAAAACTGGTAGCACAACAGGTTTCCTGGCATCTGAAAACTTACATTACCAACTATCAGCATGGTTTCATGAAATCTCGTTCCACTGTATCAAATTTGGTTTGCTACACTTCGGATGTGATTAAGTCCCTCGACAATCGTATTCCTGTAGACTGCATTTACACCGACTTCAGCAAGGCCTTTGACAAAGTAGACCACTCTTTACTATTACAAAAGCTCTCACACCTTGGCATATCAGGTTCCTTGTTGAAGTGGTTTTCGTCATATTTACTAAGCCGATCATCAAAAGTTGCAGTTAGTGGTCATTTATCTCGCTCATTTTTAGCTACGTCGGGGGTGCCGCAAGGCTCACATTTAGGGCCAATTCTCTTTAACGTTTTTATTAATGATATTCCAGATTGTTTCTCAAACTCTAAAATTTATTTATTTGCTGATGACCTCAAAATAATGCGTCCAATTACGTCACTCTCTGACTCAACACTATTGCAGGAAGATCTAAATAGACTTTCTTCGTGGTGCCGCAATAATAACATGTCGTTAAATGTCAGTAAATGCAATCACATACATTTCACCCGTAATAACATCAAACATCCACCCAATAGTTATTTTTTAAATGGTCAAAAGTTACAAACCATTGACAAGATAAAAGATTTAGGAGTTATAATAGATCCAAAACTAAACTTTGAAACACATATTTTGACTTTAGTAACTAAATGTTTTAGACTGCTAGGTTTTGTTTTACGTAACACTAGAGATTTTAAACGCCCTGAGACTAAAATAAAACTTTACGAAGCATTGGTCCGCCCAATAATGGAATATTGTTCAACTATATGGAATCCTAAATACGACATTTATTCGAAAAGAATTGAAAGTATTCAACGGCGTTTCCTGTATCACCTGTCATACCAAGATCACCTGGCCAAGAAAATACCCAACTATGGCGAACGTTTAAAGCACTACAAGATGACTACACTTTCTAATCGTCGAAAGGAAATAGACCTAGTTTATTTACACAAGGTTTTCAATGGGGACGTAGACTGTACTGATCTTACTCACAGTCTAAGTATTGCCGCACCATCTCGGCTACCCAGAATAAAAGCCTACAGCTTGTTTAGTTTGCCTTACTCGAGAACAAACCTAGGTCAGCACTCAGTTATGCCAAGACTCTGTAGGCTCTATAATTCTCTATCAAAATCTAGCCAATTGGACATAACTGATCCCCTGCCTAAATTCAAGAAACAGCTAAAAGAACTAATACATTAGTACATAATATGTAAATCAATATTTTTACCTACTATATTTTGAACTTTCTTTCTTCTTTATATTTTAAAAAAGCATGTATACAATGTCATAATATATCTATGTATCTATTTTCGATCCTTATCTTTGTTATCTGTTATTCTACTTTTCATGCTTTATACTTCCTACCTTTTTATAATTTAATACCTAACTGATTTTTTTTTTGGATTGTTACCAACTACACTTTTAAATTTAGTTTTATGTTACTAGATTGTTATTAATTAATTGTTATTGTGTGTTTTCTAACCAACCTAGGCATAGAACTTACTTTGTTGTCTTGTTGCTTATAATGCGCATGCTGTGATACTCTATAATTACGGGTGCACTGAGACTTTTATCCTTTTACATGTTATTGTGTGTGTGTGGTGTTAACCTGTGTTGGGTGTCCTTATAAATAAAATAAAAATAAAATAAAATAAAATAAACGTTTCCCATTTACAAGTTGCAAGTTTCACGTTTCTAACAATAAATATATTGAGTAAGTATTTAAAAATAATATTATTCCGTGCCTTTCTTTGCTCGGATATGCCTAGTCTAGCTTTCCACCACGAACCAAGCTTTAAAATGTAAGTAGGTACTACATAGCATTTTACACTCTTTTCTAAGTAATTTTGTAAAATGTCGAATTCAAATTGTATAAGATTTTCGTCGTTGAAACTGCCTTGGCGACCTTAACACGTTTGATAACTTGCGGGCGCTGTGCAAAAAGTGTTTGCATTCCACTTCCATTTTTCAATTATTCTATCTTTTCTTTTCTGCTGAATTTTCATTTCTGTGTTGGCGCACCTTACCTTTGCATTTGACGTTTTGTTTGTTTGCATGGTCAGACAATCAATGTCAAAATCACTGAATTAGGTATTGATCGACTAACATTGCCAGTAGTGATTGGTGTGGCGGAGTGTTGACAGCTGGAGGAACAAAGCCTTTGTTTACACATGAAGACGTTGATAGAAAAAACCTAAAATGTGTATTTATTAATTAATTTAATTATTTTTCTGTTTGTCTGATACTGATAACATATTTTTCTTAGCTTAATTTAAATTTCTAACTCTGGGAACATAATATGTACCTACCTATAATTTTAATACATAATCTACCTATTTAATATGTATTTATGAGCATCCTATGTAGTATTTATTTAATTCAACTTATTTCCCAATTTTACTTGCCTGAAAAACCGACATGTAATGTTTGCACTCTGGTCGGCGGCTTTCGGGTTCCATAAACATCTGTCCTTTCTTTATTCTGTGATATTGCCGAAATTGTACCTACAAGTCTTGCACTGTGTGTTCTCTGTGCTGTATTTCTCTGTGTGCTGAATAAAGAGTTATCTTATCTAATATTTTCTGATTGTGGTCCCAGCTTTTTCAGGCAATGGATTTTCGGAGCCCTTCGGGCGGCCTAAAAAGTCCTACACCCGAGTTGGCCACTAGCTCATATGAAGAAGAAGGTGATTCAAGCAATAACTTATTTTAACGAACAGCTATAGTTTTAATTTAACACTTATAAAAAGGGACCTACATAGATCTAGTAAGTTGAGGCAAAGCCTGGAGCAGGGACTTGTTTTTTAAAAAGAAGATAACATTAAACAGGCATTTCGGCAGATAAGCATGAAACTCTCAGGTCTGATACAAATGAAGTACAAGGTGGACATAGGTCCGCATGTATTTGCATCGCTACACGCCTCTCAGCACATATGAACAAGCGTCGCCTCTAGGCGTTATCTGGCACTTGTCATTAAGTAATGCGGGCGATAGGGCTGCAATCAATGCGCTCATTAGCCGCCGCAGCGCTGGCCCTCGCCATCAGCCCTCGGCCCTCGGCCGGCTCGGCGCGGACGGCAGCAGTGCTTGATATATGACTCGCACACTCGTATCGGTTAAATTGTCTGATCGATAAGTGGGCGGGCGACGATACGACGCGCGGCCCGCCGTCGCAGCAGCGGGATCTCGACTCTACCCTGACATGATAGAATGTAGAGCCGCGGACGCGATCTCTGACATATATTACTTCAAGCCGATCGGATTCCTCAATGACCCGGAACGGAAAGCTACACGAGACATCCGAATTCGTCGCAAGTAGTGCTCTATAATAAGGTCAGTAGAGATGGGATCGGTTCGGAGCGAGCGGGCGGATGCCTCCTGCGGGCCGGGGGTCGCAGACACGCGGGGCTAATGTGTAACCGATGTCGCGGAGCGGCCACTAATGCAGCCGGCGCCGGCGCCGGCGCCCGCCTAAAACAAAAATCTACAACATTCCTGCGTTTAGGTTGGCTTTATTCCTTTTTTATCGGATCATGAAATAGTAGAATATGTAGGTACAAAGCAGCCGCTGCTCCATCCGCCTGCGACGGCTTATCGACACATATTCGGTACTACGTACGTCGGACGTGTAATTGTTTCGACTGTGAGTGGAGCGCACGCTGCAAATAATAGTATTCGTTGGACGGGGCACACGGTACCAACGCGCATGCCGATATATTCATGTGCTCACTACGTTTTGGCACTAGGATACAAAAGAGTTAAACGCGCGCGATTTGCTACGATAACACTTTTCATACAATATCTATGAATTCATGCAGGCTGATCATTACTTAGCTTGGGTCGCCTTTTACAGCATGGAAAGAAAAAATAATAATTTAAACATAATGTGATACATGCGAGGCGCCCGAACTGTCGAGCACTACTTTACAAATGTTTGCATGATCAACAGATATTTATTTCGAGTCTTGGTGTTTTGGAAGCAAAATGCCCTGATATTGGAAATAACCCTGCCATTTAGAACTGATAGAGGCGTTGGTCATCAATGTCAGTAGCGCTATGTATGTCCAAACGACTGGCGTAATATCAATGATTTTCTACCTTCTTACGCGCGGTCTATGCATTGGATGTCCCCATAATTTTGATTTAACTTTACGTCACTGTATTTTGCACTCTGTCATGCAAAATGATTCAGCTGGGTTGAGCAAAATTTGGAAAACTACGTGGAGTTTTCTCGTTACTTATACTGCAGTGTCTGGAACCTAAATATTTCAACCAGTACGTCCTAACTGTTAAAAGAACCAATAACCGTTGGGGTAAATGAGTTCTTGAGTAGAGTCTACAGCTCGGGAAACGTAATGAAGACGCCCTCGGGCCAGGTGGAGTCACCATCTGCGAAAGACTGCTGGTAGAAGCTGGATGTGCCGAGTTCAGGACAGGGTGCAATGGTGCTCGATCGTCATTTCACCTGGTCCTGCTAATAACAAATGGGGCTCGGCCGGCTGATTGCGGCAATTCGCAGCTTAACACTGGCACAGCTACATCCCCTGGCCATCGACGGGCAGTAGCGTCGGTGGCGCAAGAATCTAAACCCAGCAACCCCCAACCTGGATTCCCAGCGTGGGGATTATAGGCATATTCCCCTTCTTATTAGGGGAGGCCTATGTTTAGCCAGATATAAAAAAATAAGAAAAAAAAGTCCTCTACCTCTAATAACCAGTCCTAAGACCTAAAGTTACACTTATTTATGCAAATAAATTTCTTGTATCTTATTGTATTATGCTGGTGTTGTTTGTTTTTCGTTGTAAAATGATTCTTGCAGGTGTCTCGTCAGCGTAAACATAACATTGCACGAATATAGGGTTTTTGTGGTTTCAGCCATCTATATTTATAAAAGAGAACTCCACTCACTGACTGACTGAAACATTTAACACAAAATCTCAGAAACTACAAAGCCACTAAGAAACGATTTTTGTAAATTCAGCCCCTAAGAGGATGAAAAGGGGTAACGTTTCTATGAAAAATCGTATTCCTTGAACTTAGAAACTTGCAACCATACCCATACCTTGCACCCCTAAGATGAGGGGTGGAAACTTTTATCTAAACGTGTATGAGAAATCGTATTCCTTGAACTTAAATTCTTTGAAACATTCCATAAATCCAAACTAAAATTATAAATGCGAAAGTGACTCCGTCTATCTGTCTGTTGAGTTTACAGCCTAAAATGCTGAACCAATTTTAATGAATTCTGACAAAGAGATAGATTGGACCTTGGAAAAGGACATGGGCTACTTTTGTCGCAAAAATAAATGTTGAAGAGAGTAAGAACAAAATTAAGAAAGACACCGAAAATAAAGCAGTATACAGTAACCAGTAGCACAGACCTTTTGTGACCAGACAGTTTTTGAACATATAATTTATTTATATGTCTGGGTTTACTTTAATCTTAACAATTAATAGATTACAATAAAGCCTTTGACTGAATATCACATAATAAAACTGCATGTACCTATGCGTGCTGTTACACAAAGAAATTACCTAAAGCTACACATTCATTCCTGCTCCACGAATTATAGACAAAATTCCTTCTTTGTACAAGCAGCTAATCTTTTCTAAAATAAGTATTCTGTTGATGCGGACCTATTTCAAGCAAGGCAAGATCACTTTAAAAACCGGGTGGCTCTTAATTTATTTTCTTAAAGTCTGTGTTTTTGGGTATGTATGGTTTAATTATACTTTTTTGTCTTGTAAAATTTATTTTTTGTACTACATGTTTTAATATTATTTATACTTTATTTCTGTTTTATTGTTGTTTTTGTGTTAATTTCATGCCCTAATACCAAATCAGCACTTCAAGAATCATGCTAGAAAGACCGGGGCCAATCTTCAAAATAGAGAAAGACGTAAAACAAGGGAATCCCCTTTCACCAAAAATTATTATTGCCGTGCTTGAACAAATATTCAGTAATCTAGATTGGGAATCAAACAGCCTGAACATTCAAGTATACCTTACACACTCACGGTTTGCAGACGACATAGTGTTGTTCTCAGAAGATCCGGCGGAAGTACAAATAATGATTATAGTCACTATGCGAAGGACGTAGAAAACGAGATCTAAAAGTAAACTAATAAAACTAAGAAACATACTTACGAAATCTTTTTTCTGAATATCTTGAGTATGTGGAAGATTGCAGAGACTTAGGACATCACATTTACTTTAAATAAAGCATCATTAGAATTAGGGATATCAAGAAGAACAAAGACTACTTGGAATATGTACTGTAATAATACTGGAAAAATCGTTAGTGTAAGATATGAGATGTATAAGTATACCTTATATTTGTCAATTAGTACTGGTGTATCTGATGCGCCATGCCAGTATCCAGGGCCGTAATCACCGACAGCCTAGCCGCCGCGGTTGTCACAAGGCACTTCCACGCCACAAAAGAACAAAGAGGTACTCGTACCTACTTACTCAGAACATAATCTCATTACATATTACCTGAAACAGAAGGAAGCATTTTCTCACGACAGCAGAACAATTGGGCTGAATTGAAGATGATTCATAATAAGTCGTTTTAAGCTTCGTGTGAACAGGTTTGTTCAAGTAGGTATCTAAGCTTAAAAAAGTCAGTCAATTTAAGATGTTCCCGTCAGTAGGCGTACTTAGCAGTATGTATGCCACGGTCACAGGAGTAGACTGACAAGTAATTACATTTAATCGTGCATCAAATTTATTTCATAATACGAACTTAACAAGTGAAAATACGACTTTAAAAAGTCTCTTAACAAGTTTGTTTGCATATAATATAGTGTTCGCATGCATAGTGTAAAGTTGCAGTGCACTTAGAAATAAATTCTTGAAATTCAGCACCTGAAGGAGTACAGCAGGAAAAAGTTGTACGCGGATGAAGGGCGGGGCGCCCACTGGCTTCACATTTTTAGGTTGACGTTAAAAACTGGTGAAACAAACCGTATGCTCTTACACGCGTAAGGTGAAGGTCACAGTTTTATTGGAAGAGCTTGCAACACCTGGAATGGCCTACTATAACGTGTCAAGTGATTAAGACTGCTCTCGGATTAATTTTTTGAAACATTTCTTTGACTCAACTTTTTTTAATATCAAATGGAAGATCGTTCCAGAACCGGACAGATACAACTGAGAAAGAGCTGCCTCAGAAACAGGTGCTATGCTCAGGAATGTCAAGCAGGAGATAACCTAAGTTGTTTCTCAGACTGAAGTTGAAAGCGATTTTTCAAATAGATGCGAGAGAAAGGATCCTAAGAAAATAACACAGAGGGTTGCAAGTTGTCTACACAATAAAAGCAATCATCGTTATTATGAACAGTTTGTAGAAATTCACTTTTGACTTTATGGCATCGCCTAGTCCATGACGATTTCCTTTGTCCGTTTTTAATAGAACTTAGCAAATTTACTATTTATTGTACCAAATAAATAAAAATAAAAATAAAACTTAAACTAGCCCATAATGTGAGTATATTTTTATATGTAAATAAATACCAATTCATTTCGATGTTTTTTGGGTTATCAGTATCTCACTATGCGGAATAAGATAATATCATAACAGAGTATGATTTTAAAAATAAAGATTGAACATTATATTTAGTACCTAGGGTACCTATATGGGTATACTTGTATGATATTAATAACAAACTAAATATTAGCTCTTCCAACTGCTAGCTATCAGTTGGGTTCCCATGGTCCGTAAAAACTTACTGCTCACATAATGTTGGACTATCAAGACCGGGTGATTTAGTTTACTTCAATTAATTAAAAGCGAAGGAGAGAGCGGATGATAGCTACTGTTGCGTGATGTCTAACTATAGGATCACTATATAGGTACGGTCGTATAATAGAAACTCTTACAACAGCTTATGGCAGTGTCGATCGTGAAGTGGTCAGTGCGGGGTGGGGAGTGCGGGGTGCGGGACGCGCGGCGTCATCAGCGAGCGGCACTAGTTCCATTAGGGGAGACAGCCATGAGCCAACACATAAATCCCAGCGCCCAGCCTGCACACAGCCATTATCGCTGACCCTATTAGCTCTAAAAGTTTGCTCAATAAAAATATCGAATATCAAAAAAAGAGAAATCTAGTGAAAATGCATAGGCTCACACTTTTTTCAACTTTAAAGATGGTCGCACTATTAATGCTCCTAGGATCAATTAGAGAAAGTTGAAAAGTTTAACCGCTTGGTACAAAGAGCTTTGTTTCACAAAACTTAACCTTGGCTGTAGAGGAGCCGCTCAGGCCGCTCTATTCTTTGTTCTTTTAACTTTTCTCAAAGAACTTTGCTCGTTGCTTTCATATTTATACCTGACAGCATCCATTAGAGCCACTAATAAAAGCTTCAATCATTGATCGAGTGAAGGAAGCAAACAAAGATCTCACGGGGCGAGGCCATAACACTGCGTTGCGGTGGCGCATCGCAAAAATAACAACAAAAATATAAACATAGCAACAACGCCGCACCGCAGTGTTGTGGCTTCGCCGACCGCCTGGTCATCAACACTTCGACTCTACCATCTTGGTTAAGGAAGTGCGGGTAAGAATCGAACGTTATTTCCATGCTCTCGTTCGATATTCTGTCTGTGGCGACGCATCGAAAATTTCTACGATGCTTTGTACCACGTCACACAGAATTTTGCAATGCGTCGTTTGACGCAACGTAGTATTGTTGTAGCCTCGCCGTAGTGGCAACTTGAGCGATTTGGCGTGTAGGTTAGGTATATTATGTTGTTTCAACTTCGGAACCTTTGCGTTCATCTCATCATCATCATCATCATCAGCTGATAGCAGTCCACAGCTAGACATAGGCCTCCCCAATGAGCGCCATTGCGTCACCAGCTTAAAGTCGCCCAGCGCACCATAGAACAAGCTATGCTCGGAGTTAGGGCTCGGAGTGTATCTTTTTCTTCTTCTTCTTCGTTTGAGCTAGTGACCAACTCTGGTGTCGGAGTTTTTGGGCCGCCTGAAGGCCTCCGACATGGCTTAACGACCGAAAAGCCGGGACCAACATCTTAACGTGCCTTCCGAAGCACGGAAGCGCTCAGATTTAAATGTCACTAAACGGTCACCCATCCAAGTAATGACCGGGCGGAGTGTTGCTTAACCAAGGTGATCTGCTAAGAACACCGATGTAAACCTCGCCACGAGCGCTTCTCTCAACGACAGAATCCACAACGAAACCATCCGACATAGAACTAAAGTTGTCGATAATGCTCAGAAAATTAGCAAGCTGAAGTGGCTGGCCATATATTATCTGTCGAAGAACCGATAACTGTTGGGATAAACGAGTTCTTGAGTGGAGACCGCGGCTCGGCAAACGTAGTGTAGGACGCTCTCCGGCCAGGGGGAGTGACGATTTGCGGAAGGCTGCTGGTAGAAGCTGGATGCGTCAAGCTCAGGACAGGCGCAATTCCGCTCATTAAGGGAGGCCTATGTCCAGCAGTGGACTGCTATAGGCTTATGATGATGATATGATGTATGACGGTGGTTTGGGGATATAACGAATCGGAGGCAACGTAGTTCATGTTAGACTGGTTGTTAAAGTTTTACTTTTTTTCATGATTTCAAACCGAAATCAGAAATAGAACCTTAAAAGTACTTTAGAAATAGAGTATCGTTTCGGAAAGAGTCACGTCATGAACTGCGAACCAACAACTCGTGTCGGCGGGCGACGACACGCGGCGACGGGCCCTCTCATGATGTCTGTGGGCTGTGGCAGCGCCGCATGACGTGCTCGTGACGCGGACGATTTATGGAAAAGCGCATTTTCCATTAGGGAGGGTGCAGCGCGGTGCTGCGAGGGGGCGCAGAGCTCGGGCGGCCGCCCCCGGCGGGGCGGGGCCGGCGGGCGCGGCGCGGGTGCCGCCCGCCCGGCCCGCAGTGCCTCCGCGCGCGCCGCCTCGCACGCACGCGCTATCTGATCCTATCACATCTTATCTGATAAGGATCTTCTTGTGCCTCTCCTTTGTGTAACTATCGTGTTGTGATTAGTGATACAGACGCGGCGAAGGTGCTGATTGTGACTCTGCTGTCGGAAACCATCGGAAAATTTCAAGTAGGTGAAAACTTTTGTTTGTCATCATAATTTTGATAAAGAACGGTTGATGGATCCCACTCTATGACAAGCAATAGAAAAATATCCAAACGGCCGGCTTATTTAATTTGATGCCACAGCCAGAAATAGCCACAGTGCTTTTTTTTATAGCCATACGTTTGAAATAAGAGCGAAGTATATTTTATAATACGAATATCTGTCGGTACCGACTAAGGACCGATGTAAGTTATTAGGTATTTATCTCTAAGCGTGGACTTCAGTTATTGTTTATTTTAATTAGAATTAGAAACGCATCGAAGTTTTTTGAAAATAGCTCGGTCGGGACTCTGGGTCTTCTAGTGAATAGAGATTATTGTCACACTAGCAAGAGTTTTGACAGTTTGCGAGACAATCGTCTCTATTCCTGAGTAATTAGACCCCTGATTTTAAAACAGTAATCCCGAGCGAACAAACATACAGACAAAGTCTACCAATGAATTATTTTAGTATCCATACAAACAAATTCCTTTGTAACGATATCAATTTATTCGGTAGCACAACAAGTACACTAACCGTGAGTTTGCCTCTCGCCGGCCGGCGCGCAGTCAGAAGAGAGAACGGTTCACTTTTTACTTTATGATTTGCACACATCAAAGTGCCTAAGGATCAAGCACGTTTTCGCTAATTACTAAAAACTTCCTAACGAAGACGGGCAGCCGTTTCATGTAGAGGCATGGTAATGTCAGAAGTCAAAGTTTCTTAAAAAAGGCCTACCTGGATGGTTCAAAATAGTGAATTGAATAGTGCACAGATGACACGAATGTATTTATTTTGAGGTCGGAAAGCCCAATCCGTGTCAGTAGCATTGCCCCATATACATAATAAAGCCGTATTGAAGTACTGAGATTATATAGCAGTGGATATGTACCCATGATATGCCCGAAAAGCAGCCTCAAAAGATATCAACGAGAATCTTTTGAGTGCTTAGTACAACTGATTGTATTTTCGATGGTTATACAAAAAATAATCCTAAAATAATCTACCTCTTAAATAGAATCCTGCCTGTAACAATGTTTTTAAGGTAATGCATAAATTTTATGAATTTACATCATTTTAGTTCTTATTATTTAAACTTTTCCGCCGTTGCTTTCCAGTTGATTATGTTTTTGTCAGTTTTTGACAGGAATTTGTCTTTCTCGTTACTTTGTCTTATATATCTTCTATATATACAATCAACGCACTGCCTTAACCACTAAACATACAAAGCTGAAATTTGTAGTGCAGCTTCCTACCTACCGAATAAGAAGGGATTTTGAAATTAAACCCCTAAGGGGTAAACGGTGGTGGCAAAGTTTGTATGGGTGAAAATTGATAATTTTACCTATCGACTTGAAATTTTGTACAAAGACTCTCGTATGGCGACTATACAGGTCAGTAGCAAACCTTCACGGCCTAGAAAATAACAATACAAAGGTTCAGCAATAATATCATTTTGATTCTATCACGTTTTCTTACCAAAAAACTTGCACCAATGTGATCAATTTTGGTGCAAATTGTTTGGTAGGAAAACGTGTTGGGTTCAACATCATTCAGTGATTTTATATCTTCAAAAATGTTGAATAGTGCGAGCGAGGGAGGTTTTACATGTACAAAATTAATAAATTAACACCTATTTCAGCATTTTTCGCAAATCAACCCTTAAGGGGGTGGAACAAACGGGGGTGGCGATGTTTGCATGGTGGACAAAAAATCTTTACCTACCGATTTGAAATTTTGACTCTTTTTCAAACTCTCTTATAAAAATATATAAACACCTATTTCAGCAATTTTTATGAATTTTAGGCATAGATTTATGGGACCTTGCAGAAGGACATTTACTGCTTTAGGTCGCTACAAAAATTTGAAGTGTGAGATAGGAAGTAAAGTTTGCATGGGGAACCAATTATTTATCAAGTTAGGTACATAAAAATTCATCATATTTATACATTTTTAACTGGCAGTTGACTTGACATATAGAGAAAGCTTTGCGAGCGGGTCAGCTAATCAAAATAGAAAATCTAATATTAACCTTGAAATATCGAAGCTTAAAATAGTTTACAGCACTACAAAGTCTGCCAAAGCCTCAACAGAACATGGAGAGACATCAAAATTCGTAGCAAAACAAATAAATCACGTAGTACGCACGCTGGTTTTCTCCATATTCTTGCACAGGTCAGAAACTTGGAGAGTGAACGATGGGAAGTGAATTGACACTTTCGAAATGTGGTGTTGGAGACGTCTATTAAGAATTCGTTAGAAAGCTAAGAACCAACGTGTCCATACTGACAGAGCTCAATCTAAAAAGATTCAAACGTCTGTCTTCTATTTACCTACATCGAATAATCAAGTGTAGTGGGGGAAAACCATTAATCGTGTCCTTAAATATCACGATCCTCAACAACGGAACGATTTATTAGAAGGAGGAGAAAAGTAACGTTTAAAATCTATAATGGTTGAAATAGCTACAATATTGTTAAGTACCTGCACAAGTTTCTGGCGCTTCGGCGGCCGCTGCGACGGCACGCTCTCTACGCTCGCTCGCCTCGTGCTGTAATGAATCAGTAATCACAGTTCAAATCTAACCTTATCCATAGATTTCGATATATCCAAGTTTCATCTTAGATTATAAATCTGTTGGTTTGAACCGTGATTACAAACACGCGAAGCGAGCGAGCGTAGCGAGCAGTTTACTACTAATTTACAGGTACATCTTTTTGTAAATTATACATTATACATACATTAAATTATATATATTATATATTATAAATATACCCACATCTGAAACATTTGTCTCAAGCGGGAATCGAACCCGTAACATTCTGAGTCACCGCGCCTTCTCGGTCGAGCCTTCACCTACTGCGCCACAGAAGTCATCAATTTTTTTTTTTATTTAAGTTTTATTATTGAGTTAAAGTTAAAGTCAAGAGAATCGAATGATCCGCGGAGGGAGGAGAGGGAGCATGCTTGTTAATAAGGCGCCCATGTCCGCCGCCCGCCCCTCGTCTGGAATGCAATAAATCAGGGGCCGCACGAGCCGCGATATGTCGCATTGCACAACGACAAAAACTGCGCAAAGTGGCCCAACAGAGCTATTGAGCTATGGCTACGAGTGACAGGGCCGGGCCCCGCCGCGCGCCGGCTAATTGTCCACAGGAGCGGGACGGCGCGATGCATCGGTAGCGATGAGAAGGAGGACGAGGGACAACCCCAATAATACCGCTATAAATAACCAAGCTGCCAAAGTACAGGCGCCACGCTTTTTTACCTTTCCTCGGCTTGACGCACTCGATACTCGCGCGGACAATGGCGCGCGCTCTCAACTAGATAACGAACAGATAAATGCATTCGACGTTGTCACAAAGCCGACTATTGAAATTGGTAATAGGTAGAGTAGTTTTCGATAGCCAGCGACCGGTCCCACAGCTTGCTTATTGCACCATAAACTACAAAGTAATATGCGAATGACTTTGAATCAGCAAGTACCTACGGGCGGTAACTGCGATCTCTGCGCAGAAAATTTGAGAAGAGCGTGTGCTCAAAACGTGCTGGGCACATTTCATTAATCTAAAACATAGTTACAGATATTAAATACATAAGTAAATGAAAACTGCTGAACTCACACAGAATCATGTAGCCCCAAACTAAGCAGAGCTTGTATTATGGGAACCACATGATTGATTTATTACATATATACATTGTTTTTGTAAATACATACATATCATACATAGAAAACACTCAGACCCGAGACAAAAATCTGCAGAATATGCAAACATTTGTCCCGCGGCGGGAATCGAACCCAGAACCTTCTGCGTCCCAGGCGGACCTTCACCCACTGCCATTCTTCAATGTCGTCGAAATTCTGTCAAGGAACAAAACCTTCGAGTCACAGCCGTGTACAAGAGTTCAAATGCCGCGCCGCCGTTCAGCTGCGCCTGCGCCGAGTGCGAAAATATCAGCGCGGTCGGCGCGAGGCGAGACTCAACTCGATGGTTTTTGTTTAGTTTACGAGTTGTTAATCCGAGCCGAGAGCCGGCTAATGGCCCACGACATATCAATAACGAAGGGCGGGCGCGGGGGCGGGGGCGGGCGGGGTGCCGATAGATGTATCGCTGATGGGTGTTTGTCGTCAATTTAGGGATCGAATAAAAAAAGGCTTTTAGGCCGATTGTTTTTTGTCACATTACTAAAGTTTTTTTATCTTGCCATCAGTACCATCAGTAGTATGAAGAGTCGATGATCAATATTTATACCAACTGGAATATAAGAAAGGGAAAAGAAAACTAATCGAAAAAAATCACAATATAATACTCGGTACCTAGATAACTTCAAATTAGTCACAAATGAGTTATTTTTAACCTAGATCCAACGGGGTCGATTGCAAAACCCATTACCCTAATGGCTCTGGAGTGGAACACACATCATACCCATTCTGTGTGACACAAAAACAGGATCACTATCGATGACGGAGATCTAACTCCACTCCGCAAGTTTCTCAGAAATCCGGAACTAGGGCTTGGGTCAGTTCGCTCGCGTTCGGCGCCTACCTGCTGGCGACAGGAAGCGCCGGCGACACCTGTGACGTCACACCTTTATTGCCGAGCCTTGCACATTTGTGGCCCCAAAGGATTGCACTCGGTATGCAGCCGCGCAGGTAGGCAAGGGAGAGAGGGGTGCATCGGTGACGTATTGGCGATACAATGTACAGCTACTATCGGGGAGACTGTCCAGCCAGAGCTTTGGTTCATTTCGGGCACATAACTGATTCCATAGATTCGTATGACTTTATAAATTACTAAGTTTCGCCCGCGGCTTCGCACGAGTAAAGTTATTTTTGTATCCCTCTGGAACAGTACTTTTTTCCTAGATTGTTCTATGCGATCACAGAATTTATTAGGCTGGCTAGATACGCGTATAAGACGCATAATATAAAAATAAATCAAAGCCAGTTCTATGGCCAAATATCGTTTGGGCATAATTGTGTCTATTTTTTGAGTGGATTATGAAAATACTAAGCTCTATATTGATTAAAACAAGCAACTGCACTTATCGTGAACCATCTCGGGCAATACTGAGGCAAATAAGGGACTGTACTTATACAGTACAGACGACAATATGAAATGTATAGCATATGTTACGTTGTGTTGTGTTGTGTTGTGTTGGTGCAACATTGTGCAGGGGTGAACGACCGCGCAGGCCTCCACGCACGCTCCTGCGCGAAACACAGAGGCTCGCCATTATGACGATATCGGTGACTCGAGAAACCATCTACGACGTAGCAGATCAATGTCACATATTTACGATTCATTCAGTAAATAGTCAACTATAAAAGTGTTTTTAATTGCAGTAGATGTAGTAATGTAAAGTAGGTATTAATTAACTATACTCTGATTCAGAATTCTCCAAATACTCGTTTTTAATTTTCAATTATCAAATAACTGACACAGTTTTATATTTTAAGAGATTCTTTAAGCCATTTCCATCAATAATGGCTTTATTAATAAATAGTTACCTACTAATTTCCTTGAAACGGTACCTATACTTATCTACCAGTATATATTACCTACCTAGTGCAAGCAAACATTAGTTACATTACATTAGTCAGCCAGTAGAAATGGGTACTCCAAGTATGTGAAACTTTCCCAGACAAATAAGTCATAAAATAGCCCTACAAGTAATAGTTCCCACCGAATTCCTTACATACTCATTAGCATTTCTTGGAGGTTCTTTACAGAGCTAATCCTTGGGGAACAAAGGCACCAGTAAGTGATTAGTGGTAGGGTGCCTTACCTACTACTGCACGACAGGATGAACAGTGGGTACTCGGATGTCTCTGTGGGAACGAAGGGCAGGGACATCCTCGTATTGTTCACAAAGCTACTAACAATACAAATTTCAAGTTAAAAGCCAAACTTAGTCATTCAAAATGAAGCTCACATTATTTAGACTGATTAAATATTGAGATATTAGTAGTAGTATATAATACCTGGATGTGATTAACACATAGATTATACTGATGCTTAGCTTCTAACCGCGACTTATCTCTCCAACCTAACACATTAGTTTTAACTTAATTAGTTCAGGAAAATTATCCAAACACACCAACACGCTTTTACATAATAATATTAATGTGATTTTACAGTTTTTTAACAGTTAAATACACTGATATAAAACAGATTAGTGATAATTAAATAGGATTAGATTTAAGTCCGCAAATTACCTACCTGCGGACTTAAACGATCTAATATGTATTTGATTAAAATATGTAACTAGTTCTCAACTCCTTATCTAGATATCTTTTCTTAGATTATTAATAATTATGATATTTTGTCACAGTTTTAATGTAGATATTTACCGAATTTTTATGTAAAGCGACCGTGAGAATGATTATAAAATGGATCATGTTTTGGTGCATGTCCGTTATCTATATATAAAAAAATAGAAGTCCTTTTTGTTGGAATCAACGCACAACCTAAACTACAAAATATAGAAACCTGAAATTTGATGTACTTTCCTTTTAAATTAACTAAAACTACCCGCTAAGATGGGATTTTTGGAAATTCTACCAAGCATGAATCAAATATTTTTATAAAATTACAAAACAAAAACATTCAAAATCTTTATATACCGTATAAATCTTTATATATAACATTACTGGTGAAATCTGCACTAGGGCTAATAAATAAACACGTTTTATAGTAATAATTATACACCTATTATATCTGCTGGAATCAGGTTCAAATCACTGGATCGAACTACACAATCGGCAGGTAATCTCAACAGAACGCCACTATATGTTAAGACTGGTTCAAGAAGCGATTGAGATTACCAAACACAGGAATTTCAATCAAGAAGATGGTTTTCAATTGTCTGGCGTCTGGAATCCTGTTGTATTGTTAGAATGTGTAGGAACCGAAAAAGTGATGTTTCAAAAGTGTGTCCTGATACAGTAAGTGTTGTGTGTCGTGATCGAGTTAGAAGTGACATTGAAACCAGTGGTAGTGGTGTCATTCGTAATAAAAGATTAAAAAAGAGGGTAGATAGATTCGTCTGCCAGTAACTACCCACTCGCACAGACTTCAGTTCCTCCCATGATCATGGCGCATGCAACTGCGTCGAAATATCTCATGGTAAATATCCCATTGATATTCATAATTACGTATTATATTGCATGATTTTTAAAAATTAACCCTTTCTTATTTTGATTTACAGTTTCTATGAAACATCAAAATAAAACTGGTTTACGCAACTTCAAACTCAAACTGACCAAAACAAACATAAAAAATAACTAAATACCGGTTTCAGAATTTGTCAAACATACGAAACTAAAAATGTACGTAATGGACATCGAGATAATTCTAAAGAACACCATAGACTGACAGTCTTCAAGTGAAATTTAACAAAAATCGTCCAAGCGTGTTTGACCTAAATAAACTACTGCCAAATTTGCACTAATTTAGACCTTATGTCGCTTGAAAAGTGTTCAAAAACCGCGCAATTGAGAGCGTGCGTGGAGTTTTGGTGCAGACACTTTTTATCCACATTTTCTACTCTAGAGTATAAATATGTCGATTGTAATGGGTGACAAAGTGTTTTAGCAATCCTCCAGGAAATTTTAACACGTGACGCAACCGTCGCTGCTCTACTTAAAAAATAAATCTAACTCAAACTCAAATTCAAAATACATTTATTCAGTAGGAACTGTATAGTACACTTCGAAACGTCATTTTTATTTAATTTAAACGTACCTAAACGTATTTTTGTAACGCGACCAAACAGAGAAGAATTGGCAAGAAACTCTGCTTGGCTTATATTTTTTTTAACGTCATTGTTTTTAATAACTATTACATTGTTTTTGATGGAGTTGGAGGCAGTTTCATGCCAAGCTTCTTTGTCATCTAAATAATCAGATATTTTAAAATAAGCTTTATTACAGAGATTACGTTTAACAACATTTTTTTAATTTATCTACAGATAGATTAATCACGTCATTTGGGATTTTGTTAAAAAATGGTACACGATCCCATTTATTTCTTTAAACTTAGTTTTAAGTGATTCTCTGGGGCCTATATTATAAATTGCACGAACAGCCCTCTTCTGCAACACAAATATGGTGTTGATATCTGCAGCATTCCCCCACAACAAAATGCCGTACGACATAATGCTATAGAAGTAGCTGAAATAAACTAGTCTAGCCGTTTCTACGTCAGTAAGTTGACGGATTCTTTTGACTGCGTATGCTGCAGAACTGAGTCTGTTCGACAACCCATCTATGTGAGCGCCCCATTGAAGCTTATTATCTAAAGTTATGCCTAAAAATATAGTAGTGTCCACAAGATTTAGATTTCATCTTTTATTTTAATGTTAGGTTTAACTTGTTTAACATTAAAAAAAAAACAAATAAATACGTGTTCCAAGATTTTAAATCTACCCGGTACACTGGGTGTTAATCATTTTTTAGTAATCAACATTTTATAAAAATCCTCCAGAAAATACTCGCTGAATTTTTTCATAATATCATACTAGTTTTATCCTATCCTACTAATCCTACTTGAATTAGAACGTTTGTGAGGATGGATGGATGGATGTTTTCTTATTCTTTGACAAAAAACTACAAACAATTTTAATGAAACTTAGAATATACATAGATTGTGACCTGGATTAACACATTGGCAACTTTTTATCTGGGTACCATGCGAGTGAAGCTGCGGGCAGAAGCTAGTATTATAAATGCCAAAGTTTGTGTGTGTGTGTGTGTGTGTGTTTGTTGATGTTTGTTCCCACTCAACACCGTAACGGCTGAACGGATTTGGATGAAAATTGAAATATACATGGTTAGTGACCTGGATTGGCACATAGGTTACTTTTGATTCAGGTACCACTCGAGCGATGCTGCGGGTGGATGATAGTTTTTAATATATGTATTTCTTTTGCAGCAAAATTCAACATTAATTTGCAGAAGTTATTTGAATCACCCTTTAAATATAACATACGAATATTATGCGGTGGAATGTTGTATCAAGATAGAAATTTAATAAAAAAAACCAATCTTATTATTATTATGATAGAGTAGAGTATACAAATCTACTAAGTATGACACAAGGCTTGCAAGCGCGCGGCGCGGCCGCGGCGGGAGCGCGTTCAACTCTTTTGTAGGCGCAAATGTTGATGCGCGCGCAAAGCACTTCAACTCAAGCTTTTTTTATTTTATTAACTTAGATCGATGGTATGATATAATTTTAACCGCTTGTTTGGATAGGATCTTAGATCTTTTGATGCCAGTTCAGGATCTGTACAGAGTTTTTAAACGTTACTATTGTATTACTACTGTTAACCTAGGATGTATTTTGCAAGGATTCTCGGTGGTTTAGTCTCAATATAACATTTTAAAATAATATAGCAATTCACACAATTTAACATTTACAATACCGTAACAGTCTTAGACCAAAGCTATAGTGAAAATGACATTGGTACCTAATACAAACATAAAAAAATATACAAACATATAAAATAACAAACAGATCAAAATCCTTTTCTTTACATAATTTATTAATTGTACGAAAGGCTCTTGTAAGCGGTGCTTTTTTCATTAAATTAGTCCTAGCTTTGGGCACTTCAAGGAGTTTGTGTTTCCGCGCACGTAAGTAGTTATCGGACACATACAACCCGACAGTCATCAACACCCGAGGGTTAAACACCTCAAAACATTGAAAATATACGTTACCATCATAACTTCTCTTCTCACTTCCAGTTTAAATAGCCTACGATGCCCAAATCGAACAGAGTACATTACATATACGAGTACATTAGAGGGAAAAAAGGATAGACCCCATACAATTTATGATATAAAAATCTTGCAAACTTATTTTGAATTTTTTCAACCATGCTGCTGCATTTCTTTTCATATGGATTCCATACCACAGCGCTGTTTTCAAGCCTACTTCGCACATATGTTTTGAAAGTTGTTACATTGCCTCAGTATGAAACCTTAAATACGGAAAGACTTTTTACATATTTCTACTAGATAACTCTTGATCCATGCGAACACCAAGATCTTTAACACACTTAACCCGAGTGTCAGAGTCTAATTTATAGACATCCATCACAGGGTATACTGATTTTCTGTATGCGACATTTGTCGATATTAAAAAATAATGTATTATAATGGCTCCATTTCAGGACATATAAATGTCACACTGCAGGCGTTCGCAGTCTGATTCATTTTAATCCGCAATAATAATTTTGGATTGTCCGCGAAAAGAAGACAGACTGAGTTTTTAACGATATCCGGAAAATCAGGTCAAACGAATTTGTTAAGAAATATTTATTGTCTTTAGTTTGTTACAAAAATCAAATGTAAAATATCAGTAGTTCAGTCGTAATATTGAAAAAAAAACATTACAAAAGGGAGTAACATTGGGATTTTTTCTATCGAGTGAAGTTCAATAAATTTTGTAACTGAATACGACTTTGACTAGACTCAAAGCCGTCAACTTAGCCGGTCAACTTACTGACGTAGAAACGGCTAGAATGGTTTATTTCAGCTACTTCCACAGCATTATGTCGTACGGCATTTGTTATGGGGGAATGCTGCAGATATCAACACCATATTTGTGCTGCAGAAGAGGGCTGTTCGTGAAATTTATAATATGGGCCTCAGAGCATCACTTAGAAAAAAGAAAGTTAAAGTTTAAAGAAAAATAATGTTATGACTGTGCCATGCCAATATATAAATGAAAACTTAATGTACGTCCGAAAACATATTAATTTGTTAAAAAAAAAATAGCAACAATCATAATGTTAACACTAGAAATAAAGATAAACTTGCTATTCCTACTGTAAGGCTCCTTAAAGTTAGTAAATCATTTAAAAGACAAAACGTACGGTTCTTTAACAAAGTCCCAAATGCCGTAATTAATTTATCAGTAAATACATTCAAAAATGACTTTTTTGCTAATTCATCTATCTTTATGGATTGTCCATGTTTTACTCCTTAAAACTTCATCCTGTCAGTACTCGACAAAGATATATCTACCTAATAGTTTTAATTATGTATGAGGGATGATCCTGATGCCTATTAAAAATTCAATAAAATTGTAAGTATTTATCACCAAATTATTGGATGCAAGCCATTTTTCTAAACTTATTAATAATAAACATTCGATTTGTCCTTTATCATAAAACTTGTGTCGTCAGCAAACAAGACCATTTCGTTATTCTTGCAGACCACAGAAACATTATTTCGATGGCAGTGTGCGAAGACATTATATGTTCTAGATTTGTAGTTCGCAACATAAATTCTATGATTACCGCTATTAAGGGTGAAAGTTTGCATGTTAAAGATGTGAAGTTGTTCGTTACTCTTTCACGCTAAAACTGAGTTTGAATATAATTTTGTAGAGCTGGAAAAGTAGACGCGGAAGCTAGAAACATTAATATAAATTGTGAGCGGGGCACAAAGATCAACTCCTTCCTTCTTCTTCTTTGTATGAGCTAGTAATCAACCTACCCCTAGTACGAGTTGCGCAATACGGAAACGTTCATAGTTTCCGTTTTCAAGCTCAATTTTTATGTACATTTTTCGTTAATTTCCCAACTGTTTAAAACCAGTTGCGTAATTTCCAAAACCGTTCATTTATGACCGTTTACTGGCTTCGGAGATTTTAGGCCGCCCGAAGGCCTCCGACATGGCTTAACGACTCAAAAAGCCGGGACCAACATCTTAAAGCACCTTCTGAAGCACGGATGCGCTTAGATCTAAATTCCACTAAACGGTCACCCATTCTAGCGTGATCGGGCGGAGTGTTGCTTAACTCAGATGATCGGCTAAGACCATCGAAGTAAGATACGCCACGATCGCTTCAACTCCGGATAATAATGATCCTCAGAGGTGAGGTCTCCTCACGAGGTGAGCGGGCGCGCGGGTCCTCAGGCAGACCGCGGCGCAGGCGCCGGCGCTCCGACCGCCCCGAGACACACCGTCCAACAAACACGATGCATTGCATTATTACAACAAAAACCAAATTATTTTGACCATTTTTCAAAAGTAACATCAACCCAATAGCAAATAAATAATTAATAAAAGTTATCTCTTTATCTAATTGATATTTGGTTCAATGGTTTTAGTATATAAATTAAATTTCCAGTAATACTTAATTTTATTAAAGCAATTCATCCCTTGTCATGTTTGATTTCACAAAAGCAATAAGCTAAAGAGTTTTTGCCGATGCAATTTATGTTTTTACCTCTTTACAAAAAGTAGAGTTGTTACAATGTAGCCGTCCAACGCAACACTCAAAGCAACGCCGCCGTTTATTATGAATTAATTAAAATAGAGCGTCGTAAAGTGGTAGTCAGGTTACATAGTAAGTAGTATATTTTTGTATGATCATAGCATTATAAGGTCGTGCGGCGCGCGGGGCCGTGTGTATCGGCGGGTGACGGCGGTGTCGGCGGCCGCCCTCTGAAACGCCGCCTCGAAAGCCTTTCCGTGTTCCGCTCCATACCCCCCCCCCCCCTCTCCCACTCCCGCTTCCCCCCACCCCTCGCGGCTCAGTCCCCTACAATTAGAGAGGTTGATTAATTTTGGAAACATTACGTAAGTTTATCGAGGAATGCCTTTGAGCTATTTATATCCGCGATATCCTAGTTTACTTTGCAGTATGTGTGACGGTAGAGGTTTATTATTAAGCCGGTTCGCGGCCTCTCTTTTTTACTTAACTCTGAGGGACGTATTTATCATCATCATCACCGTATTTTTGTTATTATTCTACATACTACTGAACTGCAATTTGTTTGATTTTTGAAGTCACGAACGTCACCCACGCGGTGCAAGGCGGTAATACTAGCTATAAGGAGGTCTCTACTCCACGTTAGGAAATGGACACAAACTATATTTTATCCAAAAACTAGCAGAATAGAATTTAGCTCAAGTCGTTAGTCATGTGGACATTCAGTAAAAGTTGTCAATAAACGATTATAAATCATCCAGACTAGACGCCTATAAGGCATTACGTTAGAAATATTTTTATTTGTTTTTCTATACTCTGGTGTTGCCAGCCGTGTAGGTACTAAGTGAATTAGCAAGAATTATTTTTTAAATCAGTCATCTTAGGTCCGTCTTGTTATTCACATCTTCATTTCAACCTTTATCGACCCACGGCTGGGCATAGGCCTTCTTTAAATTATGCCACTTGCCTCGATCCTGCACTCGTCTGAACCAGGTGCCGCCCACGGTCTTTCCAATATCGTCGACCCATCGGAGTCAAGTGGAGTTGTCCTGCCCAACTCCACTTGACTCCGTCTTGTATTACTCAATAATAAATAAATAAATAAATAATCCTGGACGTTATCACACAGCATTATGTAGCCCCAAACTACGCAGAGCTTGTATTATGGGACACACACATGATTGATATACTACATAGATACATTTTTTTTTGTAAATATATACATACCATACATAGAAAACACCCAGACCCGATTAATTATATATTAATTATATAATTATGATATTCATTGAATTCATAAAGTAAAATTAAATAGATCGGCTATAATAGGTAGGTGTAAGAGCATGGGGTGTCATTGTTAGTGTTTCCTCATAATGTAGGTATCGGTACGTGTTTTGTAACAGGCACGTCACATCTTCACAGTTCTCGGTATTCTTATCCTGTGATTCAAACAATAACAAAACTACTTTATTGTATATCCTAATTTATTATAATTTATCCTTAACTGGCAACTTCCTCAACTAAAGAGGGGTCTTTAAGATACCTCGTATTTAGTGTCTATGTAACAAACTAATACTTATCGAAAAAATCGATAGGTACTCTGATGGTTTTCGAATTTCAAAATGCTTATTTATCATCTATAGCTTTAAAACCAAAAAAAAAAAAGTTAAGTAAATGTTTGTAACAACATCATAATCGGCAGCCCGCCGGGATGAGCGCATGCGGCTATCAGACCGCAACCGCAGCCAATGACGAGCACCCGATAGCAGCAAACAAACAGATTTATACGTAGGTACCTACTGCTCGATTCACAAATTTCCTGCAAGTAGGTATGTATTGCTGCAACAGCTAGAGTTATTATAAGGTGAATGACTACTGACAATCAACCTTACGTGGAACCATTAATCTAAGCAGGGATTCACCGCAGTCTGGTCCGGTCTGTCTACTTGTGCTGTAGCTTATCCAGTTGTAACGAATGCTGGTAACTGTATCAGTTCGTATGATTGTTGTGTCATAACTGAACTTAAGGGGTTGACCTTTTTAATATGAGGCGAAAGAAGTCGGAGTTGTGAAATGTGACCATGTTTGTCCCTCTTTCACGCCAAAATTACTGAACGGAATGAGCTGACATTTTGCACATATATGTAGTTCTAGACCTGGAATAAAAAAATATAAAGATAAAAAATAATTTATTTGAGTCACAAAATAAACAAAAGTTAAATACTTAAATCTACTAAGAGTAATAGTGACACAAATAGGTCGCTTATGCCGCAGACATGCTGCAGGACATGGAAGCAACTGCAGTGCTGGTTTTCATACATAAAGATATAGGCTACGTTTTATCCGGATACTACGCGGGCGCAGTCGCGGGCGAATACTAGCTTTTAATCAACCATGCTTCGACGTGGTGAGAAAGTTTGAAAATCATTTTATTTTTATTTTATTCATTTTCAATCGTTTACTGCACCTTACAGTGGTAACCAACACGTGCAGTGAACCGTTGTAATACATGTAAAATATTTACATAATCTTATTATATTCATAATCAACAAAAAAACTTGAACTAAAAACTACATTCACTTTTGAAAAAAAGATGTCAATCTGGCGACTGGGCAATCCAAGAGTTGAGCAAATTAAGAGCCTGAGCTGTGGGTGCATTAGCGAGCAGTTAACGTTCGCACTGACGCTGACGGAGCCGCGAATAGGTGCGCGGCACGCAGCCGTCGGTGTGCCGCATGCAGCGAGCAGCGAGCCAGGGCGCTCCGATTGTCTATCTTATCATTGAGTAGCAAGTAATAGTGCAGCAACAATGCACATTTGCGCCTCAACTCCAGAGTGTTAACACCTACCATTCCAGTGACGAACAATGAAGGATATATAATATTGTAATACAGGCATTTGGCAAGCTTGAAGGTACCTATCACAATAATTTTAACATGGCGCTCACTAATATTAAATCTTTAAATCTATATCTATGTGGAATCTCACTAATATATATCTTAGGGTCGGTTCAGCGTGGTCTATCTGTCAGGCCTATCAGGTCTATCGAGCGGCCGCAGGCAGTACCGACTCCAGATGGATTAACAGGTTTTTTCTCTTACTGTAATGGGTCGTAAATTGTATCGGATCTATTAATAGCGGGTTTAACTCCAAGTGTTAGTGGTTTAGTGTGTTCGGCGCGGGCGCAGAGAGGCGCGGGGGGCGGGGGATCGGTGGCGCCTACAAGCCCTACTAATTGATCCCGCGCACCTTCGCCGCTTGTCTCCAACCTGACGCGGACGCCGCAGCATGGAACACACCCAATGGTACCTACTGGTTTGCTAAAACGACGATCGATGCTTTAATGATGTGCGAAAGTAAATCAATGTGATAACTCGCATTCAGACATGCTAGTTATCACTAATAACATTCAAATAACAAGATGACCATGTCGTATTTGAAGGTAATTAAATTATTATCGTGAATATGTCCACCAGACCGATATTGGTCACGACTGTCACAGTTTGTTAAAACAGGATCGGTGTCAATCATTTCTGTTTGCAACAGAGTTAGCCGCTCACCCCGCTGGTCTTCTATATTATTTTCGTTGTAAGTGTGCATTTGCAAGTCAGTGTGATTTTCTGAGTGAGTGTGAGACAAAGAAGTACACATATTCGAATCGAGTGACAAGTATCCAAAGTCTCCACCTTGCCCCGCGGCGCGACACTCTCCAGGAATGCTTTTATTCCGGCGACATGCTCTGTTAATGTGTTAATCCACTCCGCGCGGTGTCCCTTCATCATTAGCATTACCACAAACAACGCCGTCTCGCTTCCTCCCAGGCGAGCGACATTCGCGAACACGAGACCGCGATATGAGTCCCCAAACTTCTTTTTAACTGGATTTAGTAGATTATTAATAATGATGTGTGTGGCGGCAGATATTGTCGTAAGACTTCAACTCATGTAACACCCTCTATCAAATTTGAAATTGAGGTTTTTGAGATACGGTCTGATTTTGTTTGAGACTGGGAAGTGGCGTGGTCTGTGTGACGGCATCGATCGGTCCGGCGCGGGCGCATCGGGCGTTATCTGTCCATCTCAAGTTTTTCTGGTGACTCATTTGTAAGGATCGTTACGCAAAGATACTGCCGAAGGTGCAAACAAAAGGTTCCTGAGTCCTGACACAGGTTTACAATTTCACAATACAATTCTTGTGACATATTTTGGCAGTGAGTCTTAAAATGGAAGCAGTTAAGTATGTTTAAAATGTAGTTGTATAAAGTTTGAAATCTGTTAGCATAACAATTAATATGAGCTATCTCTAAACAAAAAAAATATGGTGAAAATAATGTGATAATTAAGTGTTGTAGCTAGAGTGGGTCAAAGTGTGTAACACTGTTCCTCGAACGGCACCAAGATACGAGTTCAACGTCACTTACAGAGGAAGTGTTGACGTCGCAGTATTTCTGCAGATGCGTCAATTAGCCGGCGGTTTGTTTACATCGACAGCACAATGTCTCGACTATGGTTACGATTACGACTTACCTACAAGTGCTTTCAAACCGTCGCGGGTAAAAACCCTGCGTCGTCGTCACTTGTCTCCCCCTAGGAATTATATGGATGGTATGTCTACACCATCCATATAATTCCTAGGGTGATTCCTAGGGTCCGATGACACTATTAGTTCGATCCGCTAACTACGTATGAGTTGAACCACTTACTGAATACCATACGGATCTATGATCCTGTTGCACTCGTCCATTCATTGACTTGGCCTCTCGGTTGACCTCTGACCTGAAATGATCAATTTTAAATTAAATCCATTCTTTACACCTAAGCGATCGGTCATGGAACCCTATGCCTATATAGTATCGATGCTAGCGGGCATTCTAACTACGAATGTAAGTACATAGATTAATCTCAAACTTCACACTAATATTATAAATGCGAAAGTTTGTGTGTGTGCGAGTATGTTTGTGGTCGCTTCACTCTGTAGCGGATGAACGGATTTGGCTGAAACTTGGAATATACATAGTTTATGCGCGAGCCGCGAGCGAAGTCGCGGCGGAAGCTAGTCTTTTCATATTTCAACAACTGCAACTTCTATTGCGCGGATTTTACAGTTTGGTGTCATAGTCTCCTCATAGTGATGTTAAAGTCCAGTGTGAGAGCACTATTCTGGCGCGGCATTCCCACAGAGCGGCCTAATTAATTACTTTCGACGCGAGACCACAAAAAAGGAGCAAAGATGAACTTGTCACAGCTAAGAGCCGAGGCGCCGCCGCGGTCCAGCCGGGGGGCGCGGGGGTCGCGGGGGGCGCGGGGCGGGTGCTAATGCAGGCTCGATAACGCGCTTGGGAAGCGTCACCACTCACCATTACCAGTACCTACAGTCCCCTCCAGGCCATGCGTTTATGGTCATCATCTCTTATCGATATGGCGATTAGCCAGTTAGTGAAGTCATAATATAGTACCTACTCCCAAAAGTCTATTGAAATGCGGAAGTGTGGTATCAATACAGATCGATTTATAAAGTTTTTAGTGCGCTCTTTCTCATGCGCGATGTATGTGATGTGATGTAGGAATGCGACGAGAGCGCATCACATCACTGAACGCTGAGATGATGGTAGCGGTTGATTATGCATATTAATGAATGAGATCTGGCGAGTGCTGTTAAACAGATACTAAAACTGTGAACTTTTACTTTAAATCTATTAATATGCGTGAGATTTTTCAATGAAACTTGTGAAATCTATTTAATAGAATAAACATAAAATATCCATTGCCCAATTTTATCATTCAGGAGGTATTAATTAACAATCGAAGTTATGGTGTGGTTATGGATTAAATACACTTAGTTCATATTTTTAAATCCATACGATTCATACTATACTAATACTTATTGTAGGCACTTTTTCAGTTCATTTTATTTATTGTAACTTTAGGAACCTAATTATCTATGATATGGGGGGGGGGGGTTCTTTATTTATATGTAAGTAGCTATGTATAAATAAATTTTGGAAAGAAAAAAAAACAAAGAGCAAAGAAAATAATACATAATTACTTGTACTTTTAACAAAAGTTCTTTCATTTTGTTAATTTATAAATATCAAATGACGCACAGACATACAAGCACATGCTTCGCAGGGCCTAAGCCGAGTCCTGGAAACTTGATATTTAAGGGTTTCTTTTTGTTCATTTTTCGAAATTTCACATTAAGGGGTGGAATGGGGTAAAAACACTTCGAAACTATATCATCGTCATCAATTCCACCCGAAGGGGTGGATTGGGGTAAAAATGCTTCGAAACGACATCATGACAATCATCAGCTACAGATAGACCTCCTTATGAGCACCGTTGCACCCTGATAAGCTCGACGCACATGAAAATTGTAACTTGGTATATTTAAATTCTTTCACCATAACCCTTGGAGAGTTGCAATGGGATTGTACAGTTTGGTTACGTGGTAGATGCCTGCTATATAGCATACGTATAGTTTGTATGGATTTTCATGGGATTTGCTTGAAACTTGGTATAAATATTATTCAGTTCAATTCATAAAATACTAATATATTTTTTTAATACATACCTAATACAACTTTTTAAGACGTGGTGCAATTTGCTTGGAATTAGGCATGAATAACTTTGTGAACTTGGCGCCAGACTTTAGAACATCTTTTTTTATCCATTGGGATAAATTAAGATTTTGGCTGTAGTTAGACTTCAAATAAATTACTTCTTACTTCTTGACCTAAAGAATTTTGAAAATCGGTTCACAATTGACGAAGATACTGGTGATCAGAGGGCGAAAATTACAAGTGAGGGTGAGGTTTTTGGAGTTTTCCGGGAAAAGTACCAATCCCTCAGGAATAAAGGACATTGCTATTGTTTGTATGGATTTTGGTCCATTCTGCCCAGAAATGAAATTGCTTGCATTGGATTTCTTACATCAAACTATACCTTTGACCTGACACTTTTAAAATCGGTCCTGGGGTTTCCTCAAAAAAACACCTCAGAGGTCAAACATGTGGGTGAAATTGCTTTTCATTTTAACTTCTGACTTAAAAAACATGGTCAAAATCAACGTCCTAACATCTAATAATAATCACAGTCTACATCATCATCATCATCATTATCATTACCACCAACATCATCATCATCCTATTGATGTTGTTGATGCATATTGAAGTGTGTAAAACCATCGTTAATATCGACGTAATTACGACTCATTATCATCAGAATTACCACTTTCATCATCATCATGTTGAGAGTTGGGAGGCAGTGTTTTCACATCATCCACCGAGTGTACAATGATGAATTATGTATAAACAACAAACAACAACAACAGCAGTATATTTCAGCCCACTGCTGGACGGAGGTAGGCCTCCCTACATAAGAAGGGGTATCTGCCCATAATACCCATGCTGGGCATGCGGGTTGGGAACCGCAGGGCACAGCTTCTAGCACCACCGGTCTGCTGTCCGTCTTTGGTCAAGGAATTTAGCTGTGCTGATGTAGGCTGCGCTTTGCTGCAATACGCCGGCCGCCAGAGCCACGTTCCTTGTTTAACAGGGTGCATCACGTGCAGGTGAGGTTGGCTCGGTTGCCGAAGATGGATGTCGAACCAAAACCAAACCCCAACCAAACATGGTGGAGATTATGGGAATAATCCCAAAATAGGCTTCAAGAAACGATTAATTGTCACTTGTTCTTTCGTATGACACTAATTGCTTGATACGAGTGAGGCGTCAAGTCAACTGCCGGCTATACAAAGTACGATATAGAAAATTACAATTTTGTAAGAAACCCCAGGTTCGATTTCGAAAATATTTGGTATGTTGATTAAACTAATTGCAAGGAATCCAATGGTGGTACTCTCAAATCTGGACAGAACACTGGCTATGTCCTGTAAATGGGACCACCTGTGAAGTATACTCTTTTGAAAAAAAAAAGGATTTTGAAAATCGGTTTACAATGAAGTAGATATCGGTGAACATACATAAAAAAGTCGAAAGAAAAGGTTCCGACGAATTGAGAACCTCCTTCTTTTTGAAGTCGGTTAATAATGATCTTCATATATGATCTTCAGAACACCGAAGTAAGTCTCGCCATAAACGCTTTACATACCATAAGTAACATTTAAATTTTCTTAGGTTTTAGGTACGCACAACCGGGATTTTATAATCACATCACACTAATATTATAAATACGAAAGGTTGTTTGTGTGTAAGTATGTTTGTGGTAGCTTTACTCCGTAACGGCTGAGCGGATGAAACTTGGAATATAAATAGTTTAAGACCTGGATTAACACATAGGCTACTTTTCATCCCGGTACCACGCGAGCGAAGCCGCGGGCGGATGCTGGTCAATTTTAAAAGTCTTTCGTTGCTTTTAGTTTCCGCTGAACGCCGCCGTTACACTGCAAAAGCCCTCATGATAAAATAAATAAACAATAAAATTTGTAGAGGCCTTTGTCCAGCAATAGGAAGATGCAGTTGGATTAAAAAAAACAGTAGAATCGACAAGATTTATTGGAGATTTTATAGTCGTTCAGTACTCGTAGTTTTAGTGTGAGGAAGAAGGAATATACCTTTTCACAATTAAGTCTGGGCTAGATTCCGCCTACAACTTTGCTTGCTAGGTTCCTGCCCTAAAAAAATAGTATAGGTAGGTGCTGCCTTCTTGAACAGTTTGGCTGTAAGGTCTCAAAAACACAAATAAACATTTGGTTTGTTGGTGTTTTACTTTCATATTTATAATACAAATATAAATACAAAAATCTTTATTCATAAAAAACAAGATACAAACGGTGGTAGAGCTTTATCATCTGCGGTAGCTAAGTCCAGCTGTGTTGCTGGCGACAATGCCTTCCCTCTGAGTAACATAGGCTATATTTATTGCTAGAAAAGATTGTGTGTGTGTGTGCGTGTGTGTGTGTGTATGTATGTGTATGTGTGTGTTGTGTGTTCGCGTGTGTGTTAGTGTGTGTGGGTGGGCTGTTTCCCCCCAGTCTCCTTAGAGTCCGGTTATCACAGGGATAACCCACGGTGAGAGGGGTATGTAAGAGAGTAGAGTGGTGTGCATGTGTGAAAGTGTTTATGTGAGGGTGAATGCGGTTGTTAATTAGCAAACATCCAATCGACAGTAGGCATGATAATGCAATTTAATTTGAGGGATACTGTTATTGTTAATCAACATTATCTAGGAGCTTTTCAATTCCATCGTAGTCATATTTATTTAACCAGACCTTATGATACTTTTTGAGTTTGTGGTTGGTTAGGTTCAGGTTTTTTATTGATTATGTTATACAACATGGAAGCTAGATGGTTGTAAAATTACTATTCACAGCCTCTGTGGCGCAATGGGCGAAGGCCCGCCTGATACGGTTGCGGGTTCGATTCCCGCCGCGGGACAAATGTATGTATGATCTACAAATACTTGTCTCAGGTCTGGATGTTTTCTATGTATAATATGTATGCATTTACAATAAAGAATTAAGTAGTATATCATTCATGTGGTTCCCATAATACAAGCTCTGCTTAGTTTGGGGCTACATGATGATGTGTGCTAGTGACTTTATTGACTTATTCATCGTACTTGAGAGTTTAGTTAACATAAGTATCATAAGCATTGCTGATTCGTGTTGTTAACTCATTACATCAAAGTACTAACTAAAAGTTTCGGCCCACAATCAAAAACCTTTTACGAAAACCTTCAGCGCAATGGCGCGCTGATTAATGCTTTCATTGATTGTAATAATTTAGTGGTGAGGTCCCGATACGGGCCACGAGCAGCACTCACGTGGAATACTGTAGCAGTTAGCGGTTAGCGGGCAGCGGGTAGCGGGCACCCCTCGCCCTTGCCCGCGAGGGCGGGGCCGCCCGGCCGGGGCGGAGCGGCGGCGCGAGGCGGAGCCCTAACACGTTCCTACCGCGCCAGCACGAGACAGAATCAATAACTGTGCTCATGGTTTGGTTTTCTCTTTTCTCGTTATCGTGACTGGTTATACGATACGTTGTAGATGCCTGCTATACAGCACATATAGCTACACGTAGTACGCGTGTAGAGCTTACTGACCGCTTTATAGTATACGAGATACTGTCGAGGGTCGATGTCGGCGTCCATTCGGTCGAAAGTTAAACTGGTCAGGATGTAGGCGGCTCTGTAAATGTGTGGCTATGCTCATTTAACAACGTGTCATCACAAAATCATTTGCTTCCACCGTAGCGCTACATAGGTACTCATTTGCCCGCCGTAGTGAAGAAAAACTGTATTACCTATGGGCCGGCAGTACTTCACTTTTATCAATTTGCGACAGTCAAGTATAACCCCGCTCGAAGGTAACCTCCAAATGACTTTAATGTGTACCCGAGTTCGTCTTGACATTACCGCTGCGACGCTCCTCGTCGTACAATTGTATAATTAGCTCTGCACACACAAACATGTTGTTTTGCTTTATATTTCTTTTACGAGCGTACGTTTATGATTTTAATTTTTCACCGTCACTTTATGTTTTATTCGTATGATATAAAGTCCAGTTTCTTTCAGCAGGTGAGCAGCAGCGTTAAGAACTTCGTACAGACCTCCCAGATTTTTATTGTTACTGTACTAACGACACCGGAACTAACAAAAATAAAACTCAACTAAAAACATAATATATTTGAGTAATTATGTAGTGCATTTGTTTTAATGCATTTGTCTCGATGCTGTGAGGAGCTGTCTGTGAGGGTTATATTTATGACTACTATTTATATTTATGCCCGTGGTGCACCCTACTAACAAAACAAACGGGACTCTGGTGGCCGGATGACTGCGACATAGCGCAGCCTAACAAAGGCACAGCTACCTACATTCCCTGGCTGCCGACGGGCAGCAGCGCTGGTGGTGCGAAAGAGCTGTCCCATCAAAATTTGCGGAAGTATCAAAGAAACTTCCATCCCCTAGTTTAAGGGGTTGAGGGGGTAAAAGTTCCAAGTTTTTGTAGTTTGTGTACTGATCTAGATTTCATACCAAATTTCAGCTCTCTAAGACTTCAGGATTCAGGAAGTAGCTACCCTAAGAATTTTGATGACCAGCAGTGAGTCAGTGATGAAATCGGCTATTTTTAGATATCAATAAAATCTTAAGCTTAAGAGCTATGCCATATAATAAATTAATGATATTGACAACAGATCTCGAGTATATTGTTTATCTGGTATAATCCAAAACCAAGCTATGAGGGTTCAAAAAAATGGCGAAGTGCTTCGAGGAAAGGTAGATTGCGGTTCGCTTGGCTCGTCTTGGTGGGGGCACTACTGTGCCCCCAGATAAGAACACAAACAGTCATAAGTACCTTCCGTGTGTTCTTCTCACTCACAGCACCCCTGTTTACAAGTCTCAAGGACAGCTCCGCTACGCTTTCACCGTCACCGCCAGCCTAATTATAACGGCTAACGGTAATCATTACCCGCATACACTATATTTCAGCCCTTATCTTATCTATGAGGGCTAGACCCCTCCCCGCCCCCGCGGGGCCTGCGAACGGCAGTTGGCACTAATAATGGCGACATGCGCACGCGCCGATGCGCTCTCATCATCATCACACATATTGATGGCTCTTTGATGGATGCGAGATGACATGATAAGGAACTAGATAACTTAAGATAGTGAAACGAAGCGCCTTTTTAGAGCATAATTCTCGAACCGTTGATGCAATCTGCCTGAAATTTGATAGGTCAATAGGTTCTATTTGAAATATTTGCTATGAAGTATATGAGTTAAATCGGCGAGGGGGTGGGGGTCTATAATATGGTGTTCCAGAAGGGGGCAAAAAAGTCCTTTTCACGAAAGAAATCCCGCGGCAATCAACGGAACTAAAGCCGAATCTCCAGTATACGTAAAAACACCGAACATTGAAGAAATTCTAGATAGAACAGATTATTTGCATCATATTTTAGAGGGCAACGTGTTCATTTAGCTTTTCTATTAATTTTACTTCTGTAAAGTTCTGTTTTATTTGTGTAAAGGAATCTATGTCGTCTATTACGTTTTTACGCCTTTAATTTTTGGTAAGTATAGTATATATCCAATATATATTATACAATATATAATATATATCCCATAGCTGGAGTCGCTATTTTTGGTAACATATCTGGAGTCGGGGGTAAAAATTGACCCCGCAAGTTTTTTACTTAATACATTAAAACAATCAAAATATTTAAAAAAAAATAGTATTATTTAATCATTAACAACTTAATAACTAAATCGTAATTAACTTTTGAACGATTTTTTATTATAACTAATATGTTTTATTATAAAATAAAGAGATCTCTAGTTTTTTTATAGATTTTTTTAAGTATTAACTTTAGGAACCCTCTTTTACTAAAATAAATAAATAAAGATATATTTCTTTTGATCAATTTTCTTCCTTATATAATCTTTAAAACAAAAACTAGGAACTTCTTCTGATACAAACTAAAAATAAAAAAATGACAATCTATACCAAAACACTTACGAAAGTTCTAAAACCAATAAATCTAACATTTGGTTCATGCAATATTTTTGGATGTATGGCCCTTACAAATAAAAAATAAGCACTTGCTACACTTTTTGGTACATTTCACATCCTTTTTACGATCGCACAAATAATACCTTCTTCTCTTTTAGCTATTTGTTTGGAAGAGCTAGATGAGATTGCTCCCAATGAGAGCAATCTCATCTAGCTCTTCCTCTTGAAGTTCCTTAAAAAAAATCCATTCTCTTTCTTAAGTCTATCGAAAAATTTGAACTGTCCCTCATTCTGTTTTGTAAAATTGCCAGGATTCGATCTCATACATGTTGGTTTTCTCACGTGCCTCTCCTATGAGACCCGGAAGATGCACCATTATTTTATGTCGTCTTACACGTGATGAAGCAGGGGGGTTTTTAGACCATTTGAATCGAATTTTACCTCTATAAAAATCAGAAGTCCGTGTTGTTTCTTCTTGTTCCTCCTCGCTGCTTGAACTCGAAGATTCAATATCCTCGTCTCTCTCCTGTTCGTCTGCTTCAAAACAAGTAAGCTCTTCTGCTTCCTCACAGTTGCTGATTTCTTCATTAACGCAGGCAGGTAACGTGACATTACGAACGGGTTCCCAGTCTGAACTATCGACTTCATCCTCTAAAAGCTGTGCAATACGATTGTCGTCCATAACGTTCATATTTCATTGAAAAAAAACAATAACATATTATAAAAGGAATATACAAAAAGACAACCATTTCCGGAGTCGGGGGTCAATTTTGACCCCACATACATACGTACCTTCACTTCTAAGAAAGTTCAAGCGACGCGAGTCCGTCACCCGCCGCAGCCCACGACGTAATGAGATTACCTAAATGCACAGGTTCGCACGATCGTGGATTGTAAAGTTATTAAGTAAAATAGGTGTCGCTGGGGTAACTTTTGACCCCCGACTCCAGTTAAGGGATATATATATATATTGGATAAAAACAAGGCTACTAATAAAACTTGATGAGAGGAAGAAAGTTTGTATGGCAAATACTAAAGTTTACTTATATACGTCATACGATGGCAAAGCAATCATTCCTCAAGTAAGGTACACGTAGTCACATATAGGTACCTATTGTTTTGGATAGGAAAAAAGATTTTTTTCTGCGTTTTTGACTAATTATCTATACTTATAAAATCCTTTGTGATGTATGACTGACAGATCAACGCACAGCCTAAGCCGCTGATCGTAGAGACCTGAAACTTGGACGGTGTGTTTTTTGTATGACGTAGGCATCCGATAAGAAAGGATTTTCCGAAATTCTACCCCTAAGGGGGTGAAAAACGGGGGCAAAGTTTGTATGGAACAACATGATTCCTTGGTCCAATCTACTTCAAATTTTGCATAAACATTTTTTTACAGAATTGATGGAAGACCTGTTTCGTATTTTATTGAAACTCATCGTATAACGGGGTTAAAAAGGGGTAGAAAGTTATTTTGGGGGTGATTTGCATCGAAGTTGATATAAATACTTTACTCCTTAGTGTTTTTGATTTAAATAAAATTTTATTTTGACACATGTTTGAAAACTCAATCCGAACTCTTTAAAATTGGAATGTCAAATATAAAAGAATAGTGGCGTTTCTTATAAAAATCTGTCAAAAGTTAAAAGACTGCTTAAACAATTGCCATCTCTTACCAGTGGATAATGACAAACAGTGACTGGGCTAACTTTAAGCACTGATTAAAATTAAGTAGCTTTATATGTAAGGGGGTTAGTATTTTAATCAAAAGCTCTAAGAAGTATTGATATCAACATGCACAACATGAAGTCCCATTTGTTTGGAGTTTCGTTGGCATCGTAGTTCAGACTATTCTGTGGTTCAGATAACATTGGTATTTTGTTTTAAGTTCGTTTGTTTATATGTTTGAACATAACTTTCAAACCGTTGATCCAATCTGTATACAATTTGGTAAGTCGATAGGTTGTATTTGAAATTTTTGCTGGGAAGTTTATGAGTTATATCAGACAGGCGGTCATCAATTTAAGCGTGTCCCAAAAGGGGCCAAACAAACTTAAATATATTGTTTAAGGTGTCATGTCATATGAATTAGTTTTGTTTGTTATTTTCAAAATAGTTTTATTTTATTTCTAGAATGTGTTTGAAATACGCCGAAAAGAAAAAATTGGATAAACATTACAACATGAACTCCCATTTGTTAAAGTTTCGTTGACGTCGTAGTTCAGATTAGATTAGATAAAATAGATCGCGCTATCAATGCGATTATTAGTGTTTCTGCTTGAGAGAGGTATCTTTACTTTCTATTTTTGGCACAGGTACGCAACCATACCATTTAGTCGGGGTTAGTCAGAAGCAAGTCCAACCATTATGCTTGTCACACATACCTGCTCACAGCTATCAGCACCTAAGATCTAAGTAAGAACGTAACCAACCATAACAATTTAGTCAGAGGCAAGTCCAAATATTGTGTTTGGCACAAATGCCTGCTCACTAAGTGTATAGTGCTCACAGTCAAAACACATAAAAAACAGCTCGCACTCTAGAACAAGTGTGTTTTCAGCACTAAACACTAGACACACGTTGACTGCGGGCCTCGCAGCAGCGGGTCGAGTAGCAGCTCGCGCCCTAGAGCACTTATATATATAATATAATATTATATAATAGGAAACCACATAGCATAGAGTTACTATGTATAGTTATGCTATGTGGTTTTCTATTTCTGTTTCTTTCTGTACATTTTAACTGACTGTTGACTTGGTAACGGAAAAGGCAACGGAAGTATGAGTGGGAACGGGAAAAGGAATGCGCCCGGGTACCTACCTAACCTGGTAATGTAGGTTGGCACCTACTTTTTATTCCGTACATAGTAAGGCTAAAATAAAGATAAAAAAGATAAAGATAAAATATATTTATTTGACTGAATATATGTCACAGTTTTTGGTCTTAAATTAAGTTAATGACCAATTATATTCTACCTATAATGCATGCAAATATTTAATGTGAAACAAATTAGTAATTAGAAAAAAAACCTTAAAATTACGCAATTACAATAAAATTAAATGTCAAAATAATCAATTGTCAATAAAGATACTCAAATTCCTCTATGTCCCTTTAATTTATATATTGATTTATTGAATAATAACATTTGCTGTGTAGCCATTTTATAAATTGAATGAGGAAAAAATTCCTGACATATTTTTCAAGTCCTGTGATTATAGATTATTATACATTTTAATTGTCATTTAGTAAGCTTGTTTTTGTGTCATTTTTAATTTGTATTTTGGGTTGTGCAATCTGTTAGTAGCATCCCTTAATCTTCTAGACCGATTTTTATTAAAAAGTTCTGGATGCTGTTTTACGAGCTCTGCTGATTGTTTTATGTAGAGTCATGGAAGGGGATGTATACGATACTTTTTGAAAAGTGGTTTGCATGGGTCCCAAAAATTTGCTCCACATAGAGACCGAACGCATCTCTTCTGAGTCCTGAATGCTCTATCGAAATCCATACTGTTGCCCCATAAAAGTAGACCATATTGTAGAGCTTAATTTTTTTTTTTTTTTAATAATCCTGGACGTTATCACACATCATCATGTAGCCCCAAACTAAGCAGAGCTTGTATTATGGGAACCACATGATTGATATACTACATAGATACTTATTTTTTTGTAAATACATACATATCATACATAGAAAACACCCAGACCCGAGACAAATATCTGCAGAACATGCAAACATTTGTCCCGCAGCGGGAATCGAACCCGCACCTTCTGCGTCACAGGCGGACCTTCGCCCACTGCGCCACAGAGGTCGTCAAAGCTGACCCGATATAGCCGTGATAAGCACGAAGTGCTGTTCCTATCGATGAGATTTCGCGTAATTTTTTTAAAACGTAAGCATATATATCTATTTAGTTTAGAGCACACAGTATCGATATGTGTTCGCCAGTTGTTGTTAGAATCTAAATGTAGCCCTAAAAAGTTAAATAAAGTGACTTCCTCAATTTTAGAATTATTGAATTTAATGTCAAGTTTTAATGGTTTGCGTCGAACGGATTTAAATTAAACATATTCGGGAAACACTTTACATGAAAACACGTACTTTAAAAAGCGTTTACACGGCGTTGCGGGCGGGTCAGCTAGTTGTAATAAAATAGGGGATGATGAGCACAAATTGATGGACGTAGGTACACAATATAATTTTAACTCAAGTTTTGCAAACGTGCGATGGAGCGCGGCACCCTTGACCGCATTTGCAACACCGATCTGCGCTCCAGGACACAGATAACCGATGTAGCAACGAAAGCCGCCAAGCTTAAACAGGACTAGGCTGGTGATGTTCATGTTTGCCGCAGGTCGGGAGACAGGTGGGCCAAAATAAATTCTGTGCCGACTGGTCCATCTTGGCACAGGAGAGGGATGAATGGAGGGAATTGGGCGAGGAGGATGCCCCAGCAGTGGGACATTGAAAACTGATAATAATGATAAGAATAAAAGCTAGGCAACTAGATCAAGGGTCAGATACAGAAGGCGGCTCTTCTGGACTCGGCACTCATTGCGCGGAGGTTCCTCTCTCTCTGCAGTCCCTAGCCATCGACCGTTTGAGCTCCGTGGTCGGTGGTTTCTCGTTTTGATAAATTTTTTACTATAATGTTTTGGAACGAAGTTCCTTATCGTGCGTTGGGAAAGGGGGCTAGACGGAAAAAATTAAGACCAAAAGTTGTAACGACACTTTGTAATAGTCAAATGGTTGGGCTGATGACGTCATTGTATAAAGAATTGTGCGCTTATTTCAACCGTCTATGCTAAGTGCTCGTTAGCCTCGACGTATAGGCATGGGGTGCCGCGCAGCCAGTTCAAAACGCTGTGGTGTGGTGCTTGAGGTGCCGGAGGTGCCTGAGGTGCCTCTCTCTCTCATAGAAAGCTACTTCGTTCCATCCGGGTGTCCCTTGACACCTCTTAAGTTTTTTGAATTATTTTTATACATAGTAGATTCATATTTTTATAAGCCTAATAGTAAAAAAGTGTTTTAACGAGTTTTAAAGTTCCATAAAGTGTCGATTAGTGTGCCAATTTGATTTGATTTGATTTAATAATAATGAAGTAGGTATTATAAATGCAAAAGCTCGGGATGGATGGATGTTTGTAACTCAATCCTGGCTGAGCGGATTTTTGTATGAAACATGGATTATACATAGATAGGGATACCTGGATACATAAGCTAGGTACTTTTTATTCGGGTACCAGGCGAACGAAGCTGCCGGTGGAAGCTAGTGCTAAATAAATTTAGCATTAGCCCCAATCATACTGCATCACTATAAGTGTCAAATTTTTAAAATAATCAATGTGTCAAATGATTTGTTTGCGTAACTAAAACTCCTCAGAGGTGCGCTTGAGCATGAGTTATTCATGAATTCTGACATTGATAAGAAATCAAGCAGTTCAGGTCAGCTGTGGTTACGATAACATTAACGTCCGTTGCATTATCTTGAACATCGTTATCTGATCGCCGGCGTCTCGTCTCGTCTCGTGTCGTATCTAAAGTGATCACATCATTCCATGTTTGTGCAATTTATAATTTATCGTTGATTGTTAAATAAGTTTAACACTGAGAAAAACAATACTATATCGTTAATAACATTTTTGGTGCGAATTGTGGTTCTAAACCACTCTTTCAACATTTTTTAACACTATGAGCTCTAGATTTATTTTTAACACACTTTTATTGGCTTCACTTGTAACTAACAATGTAATAAAATCTTATACTTAAGTCAATTTTAATATATTTCTTACCGTCGTATAGAAATGAAATGTTGTATGTAAGGTAACTCTTGGAACTAATCTGATGTTGGAGCCAGAAGAAGGATAGTGGACCTCTTCAGTGGCTACTAGTAAACCGCAATCACCCATTATGCATTGTTTATAAATATATATGTCTGCGTTTTCTCTTCTTCTTGGAGTGGCAATATATGCCACCCTATCACTGAATCATCCTTTAAAAATTTTCTTTATCCAAGGCTAGCGTAAATTAAAATGATTAAGTAACTATCTGACCCGATGGACTTCGTACCTAACAATTTTGGGTGGTATGAAGTTCATCGGCTCATTTATTATTATTAGTTATTTTGTAATTTTCTGTGCGTGATCAGTTTTTTTTAACTACATATTTTAGATTCTAATTTCTTAAGAAGCAACTTTAGTTCCTTTTTTATTTTTTAAATAAATAAAATTGTAGCGCTGGACTCACAGACATCACGCTCAGAAGCGCGTGATGTTTGTGAAGTGTCAAGTATCAACCAATTACTAAATTATTGATCTATATCGTTAGCTACAAATTTATTTAAAAAAGGTTTGGATTACATTTATAAAAAAAAAGCTTCGCAACATTTTATAAAAAGTATGCATGTCATCGAGTGAAGCGGCCACCTGCCGCCACTTGACGCCACATGCGGCCGAGTGTTGAGGAGACGAGCTTTTTGTGTGGGAATGCACCAGCGACGGGCACCGGCACCGCCATAGCACTGCACCGTTACTCCACCAATCTGCCAACATAAGTGCTGACTGTAAAAACCGCACGCACTGACAGATTTATGTCACGGCAAAAGTTCTTATTGATCCTACAGCTCATTACCCGACTGCGCCAGAAGGAGGGTAATGTTTTTTTTTAAGATAAAAAGATAAAGATAAAGAAAACATTATTTGAGTCACACAATAAGTTCACAAAAAAAACAATAAAAGTGCTTAAATCTAATACAAGAAATAGTGACACAAAAAGGTCGCCACTCAGCATATGCTGCAGAAGCATGGAAGCTACTGCAGCGCTGGTTTTCAGTGACGCCACTGTGCGGACTAACTTTAATATTGGAATCGAAGAGAGATATTTTGACAAAACATCCGACTTCAAAAAAAGGAGGAGGTTCTCAATTCGGTTGTTTTTTTTTATGTTTGTTAGCTCATAACTCTGTCATTTATGAATCGATTTGGAAAATTCTTTTTTCGTTGGAAAGGGTATACTTTCCAATTGGTCCCATTTAAATTTCAAGAAAAATATTAACCCTAAGAGTGAGAAAATTGGAAATGAACCTTTTTTGGGCTCGAATTTTATATTTTTTTTTATGTTTCTTACCTCATATCTCCGTCATTTATGAACCGATTCAGAATTTTTTTTATCGTAGTGTAGGGTATACTTTGCAAATGGTCCAATATAAATTTGAAGTAAAAATACCAACCCTAAGGGTGAGAAAACTGGGAATGAAAATTATATGGGCTCATATTTTATTCGTTTTTTTATGTTTGTTGCCTCATAACTCTGTCATTTATGAACCGATTTAAAAAACTCTTAATTTTTTGTATAGAATATATTTTTTGATTGGTCCCATAAAAATTTGAAGAAAAAATACCAACTCTAGGTTAAAAAACAGGGACTAAGATTTTATGGGCTCGAATTTTATTCATGTTTTATGTTTGTTATCTCATAACTCCGTCATATAAAAACCAATTTGGAAAATTCTTTTTCGTTGTGTTTTCGGGAATAAGACAATAGGGAATAAAATTTCTATGGGCTAGAATTTTATTTATAGTTTTAGTAATCGGTTTAAAGTCAGATTCACTAAAACTTCGGAAATAAACAATAATTTAAAATAAAAAAAAAACCGACTTCAAAAACATTTATTGAAAAAACTGTTAAACAAAAAAGTTAAAAATAATTGCTTATTTTTTGGTTCATCCACCTGTTTCTATAAATTTATCCCTTACGATTTATGCGTTTACCACATAGGTAGATCTAGATACCTACCTGTTATTTTTGGAGTCGGTGTCAGCCAAGGCACGCCAAGGTAGGTAACTATTGCGTGGGCGGCGCAGGAGGGCATGTCCGAGGTGGGAGAAGTGTAGTTGCTATAATGTCGTACTCCAAAGCTGACTCCGACTCCAAAAATAACAGGTAGGTATCTAGATCTACCTATGTGGTAAACGCATAGATCGTAAGGGATAAATTTATAGAAAAAAGGTGGATGAACCAAAAAATAAGCAATTATTTTTAACTTTTTAGTTTAACAGTTTTTTCAATAAATGTTTTTGAAGTCGATTTATTTTTTATTTTAAATTATTATTTTTATGTCTGCTCTACAATAGAGAAGAAAATTTTTTTTTCCTGGTTGTGGGTCTTCCTGCATGCCAACATGTCTATGTTTTCTCCAAAGACTTATTTTTTATCTATTCTTTAGATAGCTAAATTTGAAACATTCAACATGTTGCTACATCTACATCCAAAAATAAGTTTTCTCTATTCTATATTACGCCAGCTGGTGAATTTATAATCTATTTATCGACTAATAAGTAGCTACAGAAATTCAGTGTAGAACTATAAATAGAATTATCTATTTAGTTCAAAGAACGCGACGCAAATATAAAATTTACGTAGGTATTGGAGCTCAAAAATTGAACTGAATTATCCAGGTAGTATTTGTATACGGCGAAATGAAGTGCTCCTATTATTAGTTGCTCTGTTTTGATCTCACATTAGTAGCCGAGGCAGATGCGAGGCAGTTGTGAGGCAGGAGTGATCTCTGTATCGTAATAAACATTGATTGATTATCGAGTGCGATGCGATGCTGCGCCAGATACAGCGACGGAGGCACTTCACCGAGGCCGGCGCCGGCGCCGTGCCCGCGAGACCAAGTCTCCAGCCGGCCGGCGCGTCAGCTGACATAGACGCCTGAACCATCAATTGCACGATGCAACTGATCACTGGTCACTGATCAAAACTAAATCAACATCTAGCTCGCAAATGAACCACGCAAGATGCAAGGTGTTTATCTTGATGCGCCTGCTTATCAGCTGGCACTAATGCCTGATCTGAGACATTGATTACACCCTTCGCAAAACGCAGGAATCGACAGACTGTCAGTCTGTAAGCACGAACATTCCAAGCGCGGTGTGATTGCGCAGTACGCTATTTTTCATCAACAGGTTTATAGAAAAACGCCAACACAAAATTAACCTACACCACAATTAATTAACTTTTAGGACAATTAACTTCTAGTCCCTTTACTGGCTTCCTTCAAAACAAGAAGACTTTGCTGAACTCATTAATTCTGCGACTACGCGTCTAGGGGTGTAAAATTTTTGAACTTGAAAAAAATTAAAACATTTGTTTTCAAGAGGAATAGTTAAAAGGTCAGAGGTCGGCGCGGGCAAGCAGCAAGTGTGCAGCGGCGCCAGCTCGTCGGCTCTCGAGTGGGCTAAATGCGTCGCCGCCGACAACCCACAGCAAGGCATGCTTCTCATCATCTCGAGAGTGGTCGACATCGACACACTCGCCGCTAATGCTTTTCTGATCAAACGTTTTTGGTTCATATAATTACTAATGTGCGCCCCGAGACTTTGTCCGCGTAGATACTAGTTTTTTTCTACCTCGGCAAGTTTGAATTTCGGGAAAACACCTTTCTTAGTGCCCTCTACGCTACACTATGAAGGGAACACACGATAGAATGCATGTAAGTTGGGTGTTAAACCAGTCGGGATCTTAAACTGTTTGGTTTGCAAGTATTGATTTTATAATAAAACGAGTAGTTATTAAAAGAAAAAATAACGCATGCAAAAAAATACTCTGCATTTTTCGTCGTTAAAATCACTCAGTTATTACCGCCACCCCTCCATTTCCAAAATCCATTTTATAAATCCAACAACCTAGTTCCGATAACAGTTAATTCATTAATTACACTAAAGCTGGAAATTGCAATATAAATTCGATGCATAATTTTTGCGCGTCGTCCATAAATTGAAGAGAATATACCGGCCGCGTCCGCCGCTAATGCATCGCGTAAATCAACCGCCGGCCGCGAGGCCCTGCGCACACGCAGGTGCGTTATTACAAGCGCACAGGGTCCATAGTGGCGCTGCACAGCGGAGCGTGGTGTTGGTGCGCGCTGGCTCGGACGAGTAAGGTTGGCCGACGGCCGATGTCTTTATGTCCCGACTTGTAGCAGATATGCGCTAGAATGCGGAAAGTAAACTGAGCTGAATGAATTTGAATATAATGTCGCAGATAAAGTGAAAACTGTTAGTTTGGCAACTATTGTTATTCGTTGGCTGTCATCAACAAACATGTCGTCAATGGTTTTTATTTGTTAACAGTGACAATCTCAAACAGTCATACTATACTATGCATGAAGTAATCTTTCTACATAAAATAATACACGGTCAAGTTGATTGCAGTGACATCCGTCAGTATATCGGTTTAGCTGTCCCTACTAGAAATCCCAGACATCCCATCTCCAGAATATTTAACATACCATACTGTAACACATATATGGGCCTCCGTGCTCCTGTAGTACAACTTTGTAACCAATATAATTTTATTAATAAACAAATACCAGATATTGACATCTTCAATGACAACTATAAAATATACAAAAATAAAGTGCTGGAATATTTCCGGCAAGAACCCCCTACTTAAGTAAGTAAAGCCAACCTTAAAAATATATATATATGTTCATGAACATAATTATATAATTATGTTCAGTTTAAGCATGCTAAATATGTTACTAAATAATAACTGTTACATTTATTGGTTAAAGTTTATTAAGTATTCATTTAAGTATTCGTTTTTTAGTTTTAAATGTTTTAAATATTTTAAGTTCTAATAATACATATGTACCTATTGATCTCTTAGTATAAGTACCTACTACTTAGTTATTATTATTATTATGAATGCTGTGTCCGCCTGTAATTGGTTTCTATATCAGAATGAAAACTTTGTCAGTGTAACTCTACAATGTATTGATATTTAAGCTGTTGGCGTTCCTATTAAATAAATAAATAAATAAATACTAATTAAAATTAAAATGGAAACAGAGGCCGTACTGATTTTCATGAATTAGGTAAGAATTCTAGTCAGGCATGGCTAAATATTAGTTTATTTGTATAGGCACGGTTAGGTAGAGTTCTCATTAGTGCTTAAATTATATAATGAAGCATCTCATAAGAATTTCTTTCCTATGCCTGAATTGTATGGGCAAACTCTATGGGCAAAGAGGGGTTCTGACAACGAACTTAGAGTGCAACTGTACAATTACAGATACGTATGTAACATCTAAAATCGAATCCAATTATTATTATTTTTATGATAATAATACTTCGATGTAAGAAATGAAAAGGCTTTTTTTATATTTGAATTTTCATGAATAAATAACAATAGTAAATAATGCTAGACTATCACACAGCATCATGTAGCCCCAAAGTAAGCAGAGCTTGGTTTATGGGAACCACATGATTGATTGATATAATATTTATATACATTTTTTTGTAAATACATACATATTATCATACATATAAAACACCCAGACCCGAAACAAATATCTGCTGAACATAAGTACGAACATTTGTCCCGCGGCGGAAATCGAACCCGCAACCTTCTGCGTCCCAGGAAGACCTTCGCCCACTGCGCCACAGAGGTCATTACGAATCTGCAACCTCAGACCAGACTTGTATACATATGGCTGAATAAGTATTTAAGATCGGTCGAGGCTTATAGTCATGGCAGTTTCGTTTGTTTTCGTACCCTACCGTGAAGTATGAACGTAAATGATTATGAATTTAGCTGAACAGTTTAAGTCTCAACCCTTTCCTCTCGACGATCACCGTCAGGTGGTGATCGTCCTCCGCTAAATAACAGAATGTCAACGCAGCCGTAAGGGCAGTAGGAGCGCGGGCGCGGTAGGAATGCCGAAACGACACCTCTTCTCGCCAAGAATGTTGGAATGCACCTAATGAGCACTAAGCACCGCTCCGACAATGTAGGATCACCTTAACCTGGTGTGCTGCCGTGTCATGGTGATTTACAACCAAACATGTGTGGACAGAACTTACACGGTTTCAACTATTTCTGGCACCAACTAATTTTGATGTAGGTAGGCCAACGATAAAATGCCGAGAGAATGTGTTTATATTGTACGTAAATTAGCATGGTTTTAGTTTACAAAGATTATTTTCGAACTGAAGATCATTCCAACTCAAAGCTATGATATCTTTCGTAAAATATACCTACCTAATAAATTTATCTAAGGGCATTTTACGAATATGGTTTCCAGGTCAGAATCAGTGCTAAAAAGTCACACAAATTAAGACATTTAGACACCGTGTGATAACACGGTGTCACACGGTGACACCTCAGCACATCAGCGAAAGGTGGTCGCTTATAAATAAATAAGTAAATACTTATAAACGAGTGATTTCCTTTTACGGTGAGAGGAGTTGGTCGAAGGTATACCATAACGTCACTGCAAAGCACCAAACCATATCGCTGATGGCATTATGATTGATGGTAATGGCTACAATGATAAACAGACAGTGCACCGACAACGACTCCAACGTCAATTATTTATTAGGATTCTCTCACATTATACGAGGTCATATAATACGACAAGCCTGTAAACAAGAAACTGCTCGTTCCGAAGCTCCTCTACAACACAACATCAACATGCAGCCCGAAGAGGGTCGAGCGGTTCAAAAACAACAACGTCCATAAACCCCTCCTCCTGCGAAGGTTCTCCTAATTGCCGCGCATCGTAAATCGGCCACATGTCTGTGCGCATAAGTATCGACCGGCTGCGCAGGCGCTGTTTTTTGCGGCAGCACGTAAAATGCGCGTTTTACACGCGACCCTAATAGCTACTAATTTATTGAAGCGTGTGAACGTCTTTTAATATTTGTCTAAGTGCGTAGAGCTGGCGTGTGAGTTTTACACTAGGAATTATGTCAGCTATATGTATACCTAAGTATTATCCGATCAGAAACTTCAATATCATTTGATGAAGTAATATTTAATAATAACGGGAACACTCATATTATTTAGAAGCTCCATTTTTGGGTGTGTACTACATACACCACAACATGCACTATGTACTGTACATACACCACAACATGCACAACTGGAACTTTCCCTTGTTTTGTGGAATTGTACAGTGTAACAAGAATGAAGCTAAATGCAATTCGAATCACACCTATATGTTTTCCGCTTTAAGCATTAAAATTATTGTAACAAACTAAGCGGACTAATTCAGAGTTAAAACTTATAATTAGGTACTCCCGGATCCAGAGAACAGGACGATCGGCGACGGTAATAAATCAACGTCGTCCATAAATCTAGTCATTTGTATGCAACATGACCCCAGCTCATAACATGTCGCTACTCGAGATCCGAACTTGTAAACAATTAATGACTCCATCTGGAAGCTAGGTTCGTACTACTATTTTACTTATTTACCTGTTTCACTTATTTACTTGCATTGCAATTGGAGATGGAACTTCAAGAATCTTTAGCAGCACCATTAATAATAACTCAATGTGCATCACAAAGTTTTAAGCAGTTTATTGACCACATACATCGATTATCCCAAAAATAACTGGAAATCATGATTAACATTAAATAGCAGATGACGTGTTTGTTTTTGTTAAAAATGTGATTATTTCATTTGTCCTTGTTAACCTCTGACGTAATTACTCAATAGCGCATAAGCAAAGTGGTGCTCAGGATTAATTGAATAACTATCACCACTGTTTACTATCTATCACAACTTGTCAATGAGACACGTTATAGCAACGCCAGAATAGTGAAAACAACCTCCTGCAGAATTTAATTTCAATATGAAGTAATTTCGAATATTCCACTGTAATGGATACAGTCGTCTGCAAAAAGCTCTGGCTTCGGCGTGATCATTTCTGCAGAGTTCATAATAAACTCTGCAGAAATGATCACGCCGATAAATATTGTTGTTTACACAGAGTTGAGGGTTCTCCGAGACATGTCGGGTGCCCGCTGGCGACACATAAAGGCCGGGGGACGGAACACGCTTTTTGCATAAACACACAAATATGAGCCCATCGGCCGTGAGACAAATAAAAAGGCAAATGTATCGGCTCTTCGTAGCCCTACATATTAAAAACACCCAGACTGAATATAAAAAATGCTAAGTAAATTATGAGTCTCACAAACTTACAATTTAATAACATAGGTACCAGAGAAAGACACTAACACTTCCAGTATCGTGTGCCAAGGTAATCAGTTGCAAATGTGTTGCAGCGCGCACCGCTGCCGATGAGATATGTTTAACATAAACTGTAGGTATTGGATCTATCCGTAGTCCCTACTGGACGATAAGGCAATGGAGTAGGTATAAATAAATGGTCTCGCAGATAACATTTTGATGCTACTAATAAGCGTGCATCAACAGTGTTATCTTTGCGTACTCTATACTTAGGCACGAATAGATAATTGTCGCATAACGAATTTTAACATGACTAAAGCATAGCAACTTTAGGAAGGTTTTGAAAAAGATAACGTTTGACCTCCAAAACAATCGACTTGTGCGCAAGCGCGTTTATCCTGACAACATTAGGTAACATTGGTATTGATACTGTAAGAAACAAGGACCGTTTGTCATTACTGACACAGTTTTGTCGCAACGATATTCATTGCGATATTAGGTAATTCAGTCACTGTGGCAAGTGCTGGCCAACTTATAGGTGCTGTTTATGACACGCATGTAGCTCTTTTCCCGGCGCAATAAGGTTGATAATCTGCCGTGTGATGTGGTAGAAAGCGAGCTACTTGGCAATATTGTGCAGATGCGTGCTCTATCTCCGCGCGTGTATCAGCCGCGCTTGCGCGATGCGATTTACCAAATAGGTACGGCACGAGTATCACACATACTAATATTTGATAACTAATACTACTAATACATACTAATACACAGGTATTTGGTTTAAGGAATTAAATGCTAAAATAAATTATCAGTCCTTGAATATTTAAATTATATGTACTTTACATTACAAGCTACATAGCTGCTGCTCTCGACTTGAACACCAGGTGCTAGGTACCAGTTTTTTTTTTTATGGGACTAGAAGATGGAACAAGCACATGGCCCACCTGTTTAACCATTACCTATCCGTTTTTTGGAATATGCTCTACGATGCAACGCCCGCACTTGAAGATGTCTCAATACCAGGTGGGGAAAAGACACAATTAATCGACACTGTGGCGAATCTTTTTAATAACTATTATGTAAACCTACCGGATCAAACAACAAAAACTTTAAATATAAACATGAATAGGTCTAAAGAATATGTAAATGTTTTTCTACAAGACAAGCAAAACAGAAGACACTAGAATATTCAATGCAACAAATGAAAAAGAAATAAATAAGATAATAGGTATCTTAAAATCAAAAACTTCTACTGATCATTTGCTTTTATCTTCAAAAGGTGTAAAAACAATTGGAGCTGAACTTACTACGCCTCTTACAATCATAGCCAATAATGCCTTTGAGGTCGGAATTTTTCCAGACTCATTAAAGCTTGCCAAGGTAATTCCACTATATAAAAAAGGAGACAGCTTTGAAGTTCAAAACTATCGTCATATTTCCCTTTTACCTATTTTTAGTAAGGTAATTGAAAAAAAATAAGTACATAAGACTAGAAAAATATGTTAATTATAACAATTAAATCCTAGACAATTTGGATTTAAAAAAAATCTCTCAACTATTGACGCTATTGCTATATTGTATAAATGTGTTTTAAAACAGCTCGAATGCAAAATGCACAACTGCGGTGTTTTTTGCGACCTCTCTAAGGCGTTTGACTGCGGCAACCATGACATTCTTCTATCCAAGCTCGAACTCTATGGCTAAATGGTAAGGAATTATCCTTATGTGAATTATATCTGACTGCCCGGCAGCAAGTGGTGGATGTCAACGGGCATGGTCGAAGCAGGCACCTATTAAATGTGAAGTTCCCCAAGGTTCAATTCTTGGACCATTGTTGTTTCTTCTTTATATAAATGACAACAGCGCTTGTTTGTTGGAAGACTTCCAAATGTTCATGTTTGCTGATGATATATCTATGGTGATACATTGCAAAAATAAGGCTGCTACCACAATCAACAACGCCGTAACTAAACTAAAAGAGTGGTTTATTTGCAATAATCTCTTGCTTAATATAGATAAATCAAATATAATTTCTCTCTTATTACGAAAATTTGTAGAGCCAATTAACAAAGACAATTTTCCACTACGTCTTGTTGACGAAATTACTTTTTTGGGCCTTAAACTTAATGCCAAACTTTCGTGGCATAACCACATTGATCACCTGGCAAAGAGGTTGGGATTTGCCTCTTACGCAATCAAAAAGGTCAAAGAATTTTGCGGCCAGGATGCCGCTAAATCTGTATATTTTGCCTACTTTCATAGCTTGCTGACATACGGGATTCTGATTTGGGGAAATGCGGCCAACGTGAAAAGAATATTCATACTGCAGAAACGTGTAGTCAGATTTATTCTTGGTCTTAAACCGAGGCATTCATGTCGTGACGTTTTCAGGCAATTGAATATTCTTACATTAACAGGGGCCTATATTTTTAATTGTTTATTATCTGTAAAAAATAATTACAATGATTTTGAAACTGTATCAGCTAACCATAAATATGACACAAGACATTGAAACAGACTTCGAACCCAGAAATGTAGATTAGAGAAAACCTCAAATAGTTTCTAGGGAAATGGTGTTTGATTATTTAATAAGCTTCCAGAAAAAACAAAAGAACAAAGCTGTTATCTTTTCAAAAAAAGCTTAAAAAAATTCTTACCCTGCAAAGCTTCTATATTTTAAAGAAGCGTTAGATGATTGGGGTGTACGGGGTTCCAACCCCCATCTTCGGAACCCAAGCCAACCTCACCTGCACGTGGTGCATCCTGCTAAACAACGAACGGGGCTCTGGCGGCCGGCTGATTGCGGCATAGCACAGCCTACATCGGCACAGCTAAATCCCCTGGCCACTGACGGGCAGCAGCGTCGGTGGTGCGAGAAGCTGTACCCTGCGATCCCCAACCCGCATGCCCAGCGTGGGGATTATGGGTATATCCCCCTTTAATAGGGGAGGCCTATGTCCAGCAGTGGACTGATATAGGCTGGTGTGGTGGTGTGGTGTGGTGGTTAGATGATTACAATTTTATAAGCTAAAACTAAGACTAGGATTGTTATTAATCAATTATTATTTTTAGACTTATCATTGATTTATTTTATAAATTATTAATATTATTTTTTAGGCCCCTTTACTGCCGCTACAAATAGTAATTAAGATTTAACTTGGTAACACCATGAGCTGTATTATCACAAGCCCCAGACAGAAATAATTTAGTTCTGTAGTATTTTTCTGTGTAAACACAATGAAGAGTTTTATTTAAAATGCTGTGAAATGTTATTTATTGAGTGTTCTCCTATGTTCCTACAGTTCAAAATAAATGAAATGAAAAAGATGACAAGCCTCTTGTGTCTGTAATTTCAACGGCACCCACACCCTTAAAATCGAACAGCACAGCTGTTTCACGGCAGAAATAGGCATGGTGGCAGTACTTCCCCGGACAAGCCCTTCACATAGAACTCTACTACTACGAGTTTTAATTAATTTTGATGAAGATAACGAGTAGTGAGAGCATGGTTAATGGCAAGAGTGCAGATTACAGTTCACGTACGCTCATGGAGTTAATTGAGTATTGCTGTAATGTCACGTTCAACGATGCCATCGAATGTGCACATTTGCAAAATTACGTAATTACCGTTAGCTCTTTTCCGACTGTTCAGCTCAATCGGCAATCATTAATATTAAGCACTAGCTGACCCGGCGAACTTCGTACCGCCTTAGCGTAGCAATTTTCTTAATATTTTTTTCCGTAAGAACCTTCTCCTAATAATAACAAATACAACAAAAAAATAATTAGTGAAATCGGTCCAGCCATTCACGCGTGATGCCGTGACCAAGGACAACGGGTTTCATTTATATATATATAGATGAGTAATGGAAATGGTGAATGAGAAATGGTACAAGTACCTACTTGTTTTGATGTATCAATTTGTTAAATATAGGTTAATACACGGGACATGGACATTGACATACACGCAGCAATGGTGATGACCAATGATGAACGATGACTAAAGGCAAAATGGCTTTTAATTGATTTGATAAACCAAATTGGTTTTTGTCACCGACAATTTCAATGTCCCACAAAGGTATGCAATAAGGTTAAAGTTAAGGTAAAGGTTGATAAGATGAAGGTAAGGGGCTCTGGCGGATCTCTCCGGCTGATTGCGGCATAGCACAGCCTACATTGGCACAGCTAAATGCCCTGGCCACTGACGGGCAGCAACGTCGGTGGTGCGAGAAGATGTGCCCTGCGATCCCCAACCCGCATGCCCAGCGTGGGGATTATGGGTATATCCCCGTTTATTAGGGGAGGCCTATGTCCAGCAGTGGACTGATATAGGCTGATGTGGTGGTGGTGGTGGTGGATCAAGCGCCAAGCGGGGTGGGTCATACGTTTCGCAAACAGCAGTGCACGGATATAGGCTGATGTGATGATGATGATGAAAGGTTGATAGGTATCTTTACCTTTACCTATTTAACAAACTCTGAACTTCAATGAACTTCTTTCTTCATACATACTAGTAGTACACGAAACACGACTCTTGACAAAACGTAACGATCAACGAGTCCATTAACCATATTTTGAAGTAGGTTTAACAATGAAATATTATTAGGGGTGTAAGAGATTCCATTTCCAAGTTCGGAACCCGAGCTGTACTCACCTGCGCCTGCTAATTAACTTAACGTGGATCTGGCACAGAATAAGAAAGGTTCACGCGACCGGCTAACTGCGGCATAGCGCAGCCTAACATTAGCACAGCTAAACCCCCTGGCTTCCGACGGGCAGCAGTGTCGATGGAGCGAGAAGCTATGCCCAACGCGCATGCTCAGCGTGGGAATTATTACCCTATTTTATTAGGGGAAGCCTATGTCTAACAGTGGACTAATCAAAGCTGGAGTTGTTGAAAAAATTAAGAAGCTATTTACGATCTATCATTAATTCATTACGTAAGGATGGGATATAATATTTGTTACTATAATTGAAAAGAAATTTCAGCAGCAAATAGTTAATGTCGTAGTCTTGACTTAACTAATGTTAGCAAAGCAACACCATAATTATATAAATTTAATTATTTTTGATTTCATGATTACGCGAATATTTATTGATATTGTACCAAATTGTTACAGGTTGGATGACTAGAGGGTGCGAGTACCCGGTAGCAGCAGCGCCAGCGGCCCGCGAGGTCGGTACGTGCGGCATGTTCGGCGCGGGGGGCGGCGCGGGGGGCGCGGGGGCGGGGGGCGCGGGCGGCGCGGGGGGCGGCGGGTACGCCGACTGCGGTGCCGACTACGGCGGGCTGGGGTACGCGGGGGGCGGCCCTCGTCTGCACCAGTACGCCGCGCACTTCGCGCCGCACCAGAACGTGTGGCACCACCACCACGCGCCACATCACGACTCATACGGTGAGCATCATACAATACAAATAGCAACGGGAACCGCAACCGTGTGGTTATACAGATCGAATCGCAAATGGATGCACTACTCGGGTAGCTCATCCACCTACAGATTACCTACGCTCCTGTCGCACCACTCTCCCCCTTCTGGGGCATGTTACCAACAGAACGGACTTTCGTCGTAGGGCAGTTCCACCCCAGCTCAGTACCGTTCCGATTCCCCCCGTCCCAAAACAAATACTCCTCTTTACGCATTAGCACCAGCAATCAACTACCGGACATAATTCTCCTCTCCCCAATTGATGATATACCCATAATTCCCGTCTTTGGTCACAGCTGCTTCTCGAACCGCGTGCCAATGTGAATGTTCATTGTAAAAACATACGCAACCATGTAGGTACTTACCTAAGTACTTCGAAAACGGTAGATCAGGACAATATTACTTAAATCATTCTCAGTCAATCTGAATTGATTTTTCCGCTTGATAGTAATATTTATAGCACACAATGGACGGGCGCATAGTCATCTCCGATGAGTAACAACTAGCCAACGATAATGCGCTCTTGTAGTACCATATTGCTATCAATTGCATCATCGGTAAATAGTTGTCCACTGCTGGAAATAGGCCTCCCCTAATGAGCGCCATTACGCCCTGTCCTGAGCTCGACGTATCAGCACCCGGTTATCGGTTCTTCGGCAGATATGAGCAGTTGAGCAGCCCACTGCCACTTCAGCTTGCTTTCTCTGCGCTATGTACAACTTTGATTTTATGTCGGATAGTCTCGTTGCGGATTCTATCCTTCAAAGAAACTCCGAGCATAGGTCGTTCCATAGCTCGCTGAGCGACTTTAAACTAGTGAACTAGCCGTACTGTAAGTGTTCAGATACACAATAATCATTATTACTACACCCAAGAGGCAACAAGCTAGTGTTGAACATCGATATACCGACATTACAGGCGCGACACCCTCGGCTTCTTTCAATTACAGTAGTTGTAGCAGAGACACTCGGTCATAACTAATTAATCTTGGTTTAGAGTACATATAATCATTAAATATGCTTATGTGAACATTATTATAATTAAGGCCAATGCTAACCAAAATTCAGCAGTTTTATATCGGGAAAACTCATTGTTTTGACCAAAAAAACCTGTCTTTAATTAGTTGTTCGTTAGTTAAGTACCTATGTGTGGGCAACTAATATTGTGTTTCTTTATCATGCGACATCATACCAGTAAATTGATCCATTCGTACCAAGCTACAATAGCACCAGGATCAGATTTCAGATTGACAGCGTTTGAAGGACAACTGCCTTTTGACTGCAGTGAAGCAGCATTGGTGTGTTTCTGTTTGAAGGGTGTGGGTCTTGGGGGCCGGTAGGTACACATGAGGTCTAACACCTTCATGCTCTAAATTGATGGAGCAAAGCAAATTAATATTAGGACACGTTCCTAACAGGCGTGACATACGATGCAATACCTACTTTAAACTTGATGGTTAGTTACCAATTAACATCAGGTGTCTCATGAAATAAATAACGCAGCCCTCTTCAGCAAGTTAGCAGTTGGTACTACCAGTTATAAACGCGTAATAGAAATTATGGTCCTCGCGGGATTACAGACATGCATTATAACCAAATGCCTTCATATTTTTATGCTTGTCATTACGAAGCCCGTGCGTTATCAAGTATGACAACGATGGAATAGAAATATAATAGAACAGAATATGCACTAGAAAAAAGGCTATTGCCAATATCGATAAATAAGCGTTTGACTTTTAGATTAGGTGAATCATAGCTAATATTAGGTGCTTACCTATGAAATTGGCGTTTTATATGGAGAATTTCGAGAAAATTGATTTCTCCATACATACGTTGTTGTATTTTTTTGTGGAAGAAAGAAAGAAAGAAAGAAAGAAAGAGAGAGTTTTATTTTTTGCGGAAGAACTTTCTCAAAAATCGTATTTTATTGAATTTTTAATCTTTGCTATAATGTTACGTTCAGAAAATAAATGTTTTCAACAGTCAAATTTTTTATATGACTGTTGAAATAAATAAAATATGTGCAAAATTAAATAGAGAGAAAAAATGCCATTTTCATAGGTAAGGACCTAACACCATTTTTCTTCTTCAAAACCGGAGAATACCTACCTATGACAGAGCTAATATTAGATTACCTTACCTTGTGTCTTGTAAATTGCATGTTCATGGTTTCTTTAAAAACAAAGAGCGTAGATCTAGCCTTCTATCAGGTGGTACCTCCCTTGACGGCCTCTGTGGCGCAGTGGGCGAAGGTCCGCCTGAGACGCAGAAGGTCGCGGGTTCGATTCCCGCTGCGGGACAAATGTTTGCATGTTCTGTAGATATTTGTTGTCTATGTATGATATGTATGTATTTACAACAAAAAAAAAGTTATATGTGTAGTATATCAATCATGTGGTTCCCATAATACAAGCTCTGCTTAGTTTGGGGCTGCATGATGCTGTGTGATTACGTCCCGCGTTATTTATTTATTTATTTTTATTTGATGTATGTATTCCGCGAAGATGAATAATATGTCGTCCAGCAGCAAGATGGGCGGATGATATTCTATCCGCCGTAGGCTGGACCTGGATGAAGCGAGCTACGGACCGTGGAGATCAGCACGCACACTTATGGGAGTCATATGCTAATGATATACAATTTACTTAGGACAGACGGGGTGCTTGAATCATAAGTCTTGCAATTTATCCATATGAACTCCCTCGACACTTACTTTCTATCCTGGCGCATCAACCCCGAAGCGGGTCTTGGCCTCCAACACGATAAAACGCCACCGGCTTCTGTCTTGTGCTACCTCTCTCCAGTCCGGCACTTGAAGAAAGCCGAGGTCTTTTTCGACGTCGTCCTTCCACCGGTATCTGGGCGCCCGACTGGTCGTTGGCCGACCGGCACTCCCACAAAAGCACGTTTTACCGCTCCATCCTCCTCCATTCGTAGCACGTGACCAAGCCAGCGCAGCCTATGTGATTTAACTTCGGCACACCTCCCGATTTTTGCTCACCCTCCAGGATCCATTTTCTCGTTGTACTAGGCCCAAGATTTCTCGCAGTACCTTTCTTTCCCTCACCAGAAGCTTATGTTCTTCTTTCTGGGTTAGTGTCCAAGTCACATCCATACATCAAGATCGGTCGGATTATCGCCTTGAATATTACGAATTTTGGTTCTCCGGGAAAAGAGGCTGTGGCACCAGGATTTACGTAAAGCTACACTATAGTAGCTTTACGAAGCGTAATTTGGATACGTATGTGAATATCATCCTCTCTGGTACGTATTGGTTGGTATTCGTTATAATGCAACCTAGGTACTTGAATCTATCCACACCTTTGAAGATCGAGTTGCTGACTCTAAGATCCTCGCGTCGCTGTCGGAAGTTTCTTCAACGTCGCATGTGAATATACTTGGTCTTGTCCATATTAAGACTAGGGCCTACAGTCGCAGCCTGTTTTTTCAAGCGCCGAATAGCATCAGCAACCTCATTTTTGGTGATTCCTTGCAGCGCAATATCGTCAACATACCCTATCACTTTGTTTCTCCATTTAGTTTCACTCCGCCCTTCCTCCCCTACTCAAGATTCCCTGACTACTTAGTGAAGAAATCATCAAATTAACTGTAGGTACCCACCACAGTAACCAAATAAACTTTTTTTATTATGTACAGATACTTACTAAATATTATAATGCACCAACTTATGTACTCTAGTTAGATTTTAAGGAAATGGTTTTTGAAATATAAAACATCTTCGGTCGAGCGATGTGCGTAAGGTTTCTGTGAAATATCCACCGCCACCGCAAGTCGCACATCTGTTAACGATGCTCTGCTAATAAGGACGGGTTATTGCCATCACTTCTATATCCTCATTATATCATCAGCTGGACAGAGAACCGGAGCAGTTTAAGAGTTCTGACTCATGAGAGTCCTTCCTGCTCGGCCTCTCTATACCATCGAGATAAATCGATGCTCTAACGAAGCTCAGATTAAGGAAAAGAAACTGTTAGTTAGGTAAATAGACTTTTATAATGAAGCGTTTATTTTAAATGTTGCAAAACAGGATAAATTGATTATGAATCAAAAGTATCACGAACACCCGACCGCAAATTATTCATAATCTACTGCTAATTCCCCGTATCAAATATAGCTGTACCTTTACAGGATAAATGAGCTTGTTATGATCCGAGAGGGTGCGAGTGGGACAAGCGAGGGACGATAGCGAAACAAACATAGCACTACACCTAAATTTAATACGTTCGTCGTATTACTATAACTACTACCATTATAGTTATTTCTTAGTAATCCAGAGTTAGGTCAGTGACCCGGTTGAATGTGGCGTCTTCAAATAAGTACTTTGTGAGCTTGTGACCTTAGCATAGTATGCATAGCGAACTCTACGGAGCTTTACTCTACAAGTCTACGACGTAGAGGGTCTACGTAGAGGCTCTACGTCGTACGTAGCTGACTACGAATAATTCAAATTTAAGTGCGTAGTCAGTCTCCACCATCGCGTCTGGGCAGAGTTTATTATAATAATTAATATTTAATATCTTTACAACTATGTATTTTTAAAAATTCTATCACAACAATTCGGAACACTTCATGAGTTCATTAAAGATCATCCATTCAATGAATGAAATACATGCTGACTACCTACTATTTGATATCCTTAATAGATTTTCGAGATGACGAGCAATACCTGAAGATACCTATTTATGATGGGAAAGAAACATTTCTAAGTGTTGTTTTTGGAAATTGTTCATTTGGTTTCGTTTGGAAATAGTACATTTAAATTTAAAAGAAATGAGGTTTCAACCTGTACTTGTTTAATGTGCTTATTGAATAAACGTATTTTGATTTTGATTTTGGTCAAGTATTGAATGTACTCGATGTTAGATGTTACTTATAGTTAGCAATGTTTAAAGCGGTAAGCGCGTGTCTTGTCTCACTGTAAGTTGGCGAGTTGGTCTACGGCTACACTGTGAATCAGCGCTACTGATAAGAGAGGCGAGAGCGCTGCGGGCGGCGGCGGCGGCGGCGGCGGCCAGTCCTCGGCTGACCTCTGACCGACAGGGTCGCTTTACTCCTATAGTAAACAGTTAAAAGTGGAAAGTGAACTGGCGATGGATACTATGGTGCCCGCAGCCTACTGGCTGCAGACTCAGCTGCAGAGCCGCGGCATGCTGCCAGGTGGGCCAACGAAACCAACCATTATAGTTCGAGACCTTTAAGAGTACCACTAACATTGAGTATATCAATCATGTGGTTCCTATAACACAAGCTTTGCTTAGAATGGGCCTTGATTTTGAGTGAAAATGTCCAGCCAGGATTATGTATAATTTCTTTATTTATTTCAGACTGGCTTCCACCCGCGGCTTCGCCCGCATGGTACCCGGATAAAAAGTAGTCTATGTCCTTTCAAGGTCCCATCTATGTCTATACCAAATTTCATTAAAATCGTTTCAGCCATATTGTCATAAAACGAAACAATTACAATATAATATTATCGGATATAGGATAAAATTTGTAGGATTATGGTTTTTTAAGAGAAGAAAAAACATTTATTTCGACACAAGAAGGCAGGGACACTGCACAATGTACTACACAGGTTACATTATAAAGTACAAATCACAAAGGTGTATAAAAAAAAAAAAGCTTAGTACCTATGAGCAGAGGTGGTGGTTATGATCAAATGCCAATTCCGGCCAGAAAGACTTGTTTTATATGGACGAGTTATTGAAATAAAAAGAACCTATGAATCATGATTGTGTTTGCCGAATACATGACAATGCTTTGTAATAGGTGCCTATGTTATGTAGTATATAATTATAAGACATTCAATAGATTTGAGCTAGTACAGTAGTAGTAGCCAACCCAACGGTCGAAGCTCATAGACCGCTGTATTTTATCATCAGCTATTACGATCACGTGATCACCAATACCACAGCTGATAACCTACGAATGAACAACCATATGATATAGGATATTTAAAATAAGGATATCTAACATTTAATGGTGCCTATTATACTGAAAGGGCCGGTCTTTGCTGATAATCCAGCATTTGATATCCAATTTCTATGTCATAAATGTTTTGCGATGCATTTCGCAAACTGTTTCGATTGAGACGACAAGTTGACATGTTCCTTGTTACAGGTGGCGCAGGAGTGGGCGTGGGCGTGGGCGTGGGCGTGGGTGGCGTGGGCGTGGGCGGCGGCCTTTACTCGCAGAACGTGGTGATGGGCTCGTGGTGCGCGCCGTACGACGCCCTGCAGCGCCCGCCCGCGTACGGTACGCATACACAGCACACGTGCTTCTACACCATTATGTACTTAGCGAGTATTGGTGCTTATGTTTCACATCATCATCATCATCAACATTTAGAGTACCACTGCTGAACGTATGCCTTCCTTCATTTCTACGACTAACGGTCTTGACTCGGCTTCCCAAAAAGTTTTTGATGTCTTATATTTTAGTCTACTGTCATAAGCAGCTTTTTTTTATCGTATTTGAAGATGGAAAAAGCACATGGCCTACCTAGATCACGTTTTTTTGGCAGTACTTCCCCCGACAAGCCCTCCACAAAGAACTCTACTACTTCTAGCATTATGCCCTTTCTACTTCAAACTCATCAGTATCTAACTTAGCTCAACTTCATCCAGTATTCATTACATTGGATCGACGGCAAACAATAACAACTGTTATCTAATTTATCTCACTTATAGCATTCACGTTATCTTATCTTGTTCCTTTGTCACAAAAGTAACATGGCTCTGAGAAGGGAACATGCGTGTCCGTCAACGAACTATCAGCCTGCTTATATCTTTAACTTTGTTAAGTTCATACACAAACTATAAGCGACCAAGTACGCGATAGAAATAATAGTTTCATAGATCTCGTCTAAGGCGGCCAGTAATCTTGGACTTGGATTGGACTAATAGTGCGTGGGATCGCGTGGCTGAGGTATAGTCTAAAGTAGGGCTGTTTTTTTTAGTAAGGGGCGTTTATTCGTAGACTATGGCCACTCGGCAACCGCTTACCGCCAGGAGGACCGTAGATGGTTAGTTAGACCTGTTTGTTTCCTTAGTCGTATAAAACCAGAAAATTTTCTTCTTAATTGTAGAATTCCACCAAAACCTGAGCCTGCAGTTCATGCTATTTCATCATCAGCATGTAGAAGTCCACTGAACATAACGCGACGCTAAATACATACCTAATGTATGATTGATACATGATTGATATGAACGAGCCGGGGCGTGGCCGTTCAACCGCGTCGTTGTTTGAAGTCCAAAGCTATTATTGGATAACGAATCGTCGGTGGTGCGAGAAGCTGTGTCATGTGATCCCCAACCCGCATGCCTAGCGTGGGGATTAGGACCCCCCTTTTTTGTCCAGCAGTGGACTGATAATAGGCTGGTGGTGTTGTTGTTGTGTGATGAATCAAACAATCAAAAAAATTCAGCCCAAGCATAGCATGCATTGAGCCGGTTGTTATCTGTTGTAATTGTAAGTCGTATTCGGTAGAGACTTGTTATTGTACTCGTTCTGGGAAGCGATAATCTACAATGTAAGGAGATAGGCACATTGCATACCTACGTGTAGTGTAAACAGGCAGTTAGTCTCTGTTGGTGACGAGATCAGATCTCTCACGAAACACGTGCTACTGATAACGAGAATATGGTCAGCTTTGCGCAACTTCATCATGACATGAAAAATCGGTTTGATGACTAAGATAATAGGCACTTTTTGCTTTACTTTTGTACAAAGGGTTTGAATACTGTTTATATCTTTCCAACCTCCAAGAGATGTGTGTTGTGATGGTCTCGAGTGAGTGTTGTGAGAGCACAAGGCACAGGGGGAGCCTGTGCCGGGCGCAGGGAGCCCCGCGTGACGTGCGTTGGTGTCGGTAGCAGATGGCGAGTACGAGGAGGGGCGCGAGTGCGTCAACTGCGGCGCCAACAACACGCCGCTGTGGCGGCGCGACGCGACCGGCCACTACCTGTGCAACGCGTGCGGCCTCTACCATAAGATCAACGGCGTCAACCGCCCGCTCGTGAAGCCGAGCAAGCGGCTGGTGAGTGTCCCGCGACCCGCTCTTATACCGCGTCTCTTTGAACAGGTGCCGACGCGGACCTGCTCACGCGCTTCTATAAGGACGGCTCCGTGCAGAGATGGATGAGTGTGGAAGGCATGGCCCGGGGCATGAAGAAGGTGAGTCGGTGGCGTGTAGACTAGTGCATGTACCCTTCCGTTCTTTTCTATCGCACGCGTTTCTCTCTTCGCTTAGCGGGTGATGACCCTACACGCCTCCGCTCCCCACTTCGCTCGCACCACGCCGGCACGCGGTCCGCTTCTCTCGTGCCGGTGCTACTCGTAGATAGATATAGCACGGATAGCCGCTGTCGCTGTCTGTAGCGTTTAGATTGTGCGAGGTTATCAGATACGGTGATGCGCGGTAGCCGCGACCAGCGCGGAGACCAGACAGGTTACGCATGCGATGGGTAAATGGGTATCTCGATCTCGCGCCGGCCGGAGCGGCGGCGTCCAATGGCGCGCGGCCCCGCCCGGCGACCCTCCCGCATTGGACAATGTAGCCTCGCTCGCGCATGCGCATAATTACAATCACTCGACAACTGATACAAGATGGCGGATAGATATCTCCCGGTGGCGGCGTGGTGATGGATGATAACTGCATGATCGTAAATGGGATGTTGGTTCTTATGACTAGTAATTTTGCTTCTCAAATGAACCAACGTGATGTCTATCTTCAATCTAACTCTATCAACTTTAAATCACAAAATAAAAAATATCTAATTTTCGAAGACTTGCCGACCAACGTACATAGATTGGATGCAGTACAGATTCATTTGAACAATATTTTGATAATGTGACGGGTGAAAGGCCAGCGAGACTAACGAGCTATGTTCACAGTCCGCCGCGCGGCGTCACGGCCAGTGCTGCACCAACTGCGGCTCGCGGAACACCACCCTCTGGCGGCGCAACAACGACGGCGAGCCCGTCTGCAACGCCTGCGGGCTCTACTACAAGCTGCACGGTATCAATCGGTAAGAAAATGCTTAAACACATATTTGGGCCTACTCCTGTCCATTCTCTTTTGAATGATGCTTGTATACCACGTTATATTGTGCATTAATCACCCTCTGGTCTCACAGGCCCCTGGCGATGAGAAAAGACGGAATCCAAACCAGAAAACGCAAGCCGAAGAAGTCCGGCAACGGGAACAAGCCCCCGACGCAGGACGCTAACAAGAAAGACGAACACAGCTCGCCAGGAATCGACGGTGAGATGCCTCTCATGGTCGGTTAGGAAGGACAAACCATGGTGTGAATTGTATTCGATCAATAACATCGACTTGTCTCTCCAACAGCGGACAGCAAGTCGAGTCTATCGGAAGTGGCGATGCCGCTGTCGTCGTCGATGTCTGGTGGCGGGCGGCAGGCGGCGGCGCTGGCGCAGCAGACGCAGCAGTCGCCGCCGCCAGCGCCGGCCGGCCACTTCCTGCACAACCCGCCGCTCTTCAACATCAAGAGCGAGCCCTCGCACGCCGCGCCCTACGACCCCTACCCGCACGCGCCGCACTACCACTCGCACCAACACTACCTGCATGCGCTGCAGGTAACTACACACTGGGCGATGCAAACTTAACACTCAACATCGATATCGCATATTTTTCCACAACACGCATACGCCCTCCAGGAAAAGGGGCCTGGGCCCTTATTCCCTATGACCAAACGCACACGTAACGCGCTTCATTACGATATCTGCTTGGAATCCGCGTTTTCTCTATGCCCAATGCCCATGTCAAATTTCTTAACGTGACGCCATGGCCTGTTTTGGAACAGCGTTTGTGTTTGAAGCATGTTATGACGTCACACTTTATTGGCAAGGAATCTTTTGTGTCATAGAGAATAATGACCCTGCTCGGCCCACGGCTTAGAACGTTTTAGGTTTTTAAATAGAATAGCCGAATAATAATCACGACATTATATTGATTGTATTGGATGAATTCGCGGCATGGATCGCGCATTAGTGGGTGCGCTTGCCCCATGCATAGAAGAAAGAAAGAAATAAAAAATCATTTATTGACCCACACACAAAATAAAAAAATACAATGAGATTGAATTTAAAATTAAAGAATGTATAAAAATAAGCAGGCTGACAGGCGTGGGGTCAAAAAGCCCTGTCTCAGCATATTGTACCACTTATGGCAACACTATGCAGCGCTGGTAGTTCTGAAAAGTTGTGAAAAGTGAAAGCTTGGAGTCCTGTCGGCAGTATCGTAATGCATGTGTTATTTCAGTACGGGCTGGGCGCGGGCGGCGAGGAGGAGGAGGGCAGCGGGTTCCTGCACCAGCGGAACGTGACGGCGCACGCCAAGCTCATGGCCTCCACGTAGCGCGCCGCCGCGCCGCCGCCGCCAGCGGAGCCCGCGCCTAGTGCGCCCGGTGATACCTAGCATCGGCCGTATAGTGCGCCCGGTGATACCTAGCATCGTCCGTATAGTGCGCCCGATGATACCTAGCATCGTCCGTATAGTGCGCCCGGTGATACCTAGCATCGTCCGTATAGTGCGCCCGGTGATACCTAGCATCGGCCGTATACTATGCGAGGTGTGCGACGGAAAAAAATTCTGTTCTCAATTACCTACGTAACTTTTGAGAGTTTTGAGTGATGTACGTTTGTGGTGTGCACGTAGCATTGTGAGTACGTAATAGTGATGTAGGTTGTGTTTATGATTAGCTTACGATTTGCGAGATATGTGAGTTATTATGAATATAAAATAAATATTGTGTGAAAGCTGCGAGAGAAACTACAGACGTTTTATAACAAATTTGTTATCGATCCGTTATTAAATGCCTATAAAATAAAACGTTTCGTGAGTCGTTAAAAATAGATTTGATGAGTCTATTTGTATTTATATAAACTAATTACATATTCATAGTATTGTGGAATAAAATTAACGAAATGCCAACCGACCTAGCTTCGTGTCGGGTTACCTTCTCTGGGCAATAATAAATCACCTAACAATAATGTATTTTCGACATATTGATAGTATATCGTAATTATATACTCATAAGATATTGAATAAGTTCTATGAACAGAATGTTAACACTTAAGTTAATTCGTGTTTGTATTGTAATTGTAAAGCCATAAAATTATTGTGAGAATAGTCTTGCTGACTGACTTGTGCGAGAAATTGAGATGTTCCCTTTCCGGACTCCATCACTCTACATCGAAATCGTTCCTAGAACTGCGCAGAGCGGAAACAAGAGTACACACTCAGTCATATCCTTCCTTAAAGATATGTCAATCTCAAAACAGTTTTGGCTTCCATCAGGCTTGTCGCGTGCCAGTCAACGATAGTATGACACGAGACTTCCTTTTGTCTGTGGTCTGAGCATAGCTTAAATGCTTATTAAACCACGCGGTAGTCAGTCTATCTTACACTTACCGTAGCATAATAGGAGCAAGCCATTAGGTCGGTAACACATTAAGGCTGGACTAATTATTATAGACAGCAAGACAGTCTTACTAGACAGCAAGACAAACTGAATACCGCATGGTCTAATAAGCCTTTTAACCTTGCATTTCAGAAAAATAGCCCAAGCGACCGCTTAGGCACATGTCTTTGATGATGTCGATATTCGATTGTAAGGTAAATGAAGACTTATGTCACGTAAGCTAAGGTTCTAATTATCTCAATACTAGTCTAACGATCCCCTGTAGGTATTCTAATTTGTATTAGATAGGAAATATAAAGTTAAAACTAAGTAAGATACGTGCTATTGTAAATAAGGCTAAGTAAGTAGTAGATAAGCATTGAGCAGTATTTAAAGCCACCTACTCTAAATGTTGTAATTATTATTTCCATTGTGCGATAAGAATCGTTATAGGTAGGTACTGAGCTCTTATCACAACAAGTGACTTACAGTATAAGGCAAATGTAGGTATCGTTATAAAAAGTTTAATATTTAATTCATAAGGATTTTATTTTGTAGATATTTCGTCATGAGTAGGTTTACAAATGATCACCCGCATGTACCTACTGAAGTGAACACATTGTGCTAAAGATCTGAACTAAAACGTACAGTTTCAAGTCGTTCAATGCATTTACGAGTGAGATAGCGTACCTATAAACTTATTAACATTATTATATTGATACTTTACACTTGTAAATTAAGTATTTTGAGTAGGTACTTTCAGTGTAGTCACTTGACTACACTGAATGTAGCTATCTACTCAAAATACTAGCGTTAAGCAATACTGAAGGTTCGTTCACCAACAAATTATCATATAAGAATCATTATTTAGAAATACAGTTAGACTCAAGGACCATATTCACTGTTTATGTAAAATTGATTTAAAAAAAAAATGAATTGAGCAATGAAGCTCTTGGTAAAATGTACAAATACGACAGTGTATGCAATCGAGAAATATAATATTGAGCACATTAACTCGTTTTACTGCGAATTGACGATATCTTCAGAGCCTCCTGAAATAATAAGAAAGCCAGCTTTAATTCTACGCGCAATATGTTTACATTTGGTCAAATAAACAACGAGATATTTAATTCAAATCTGCGAGGCGGATGCAGCCGCCCGGACCAGGTGCCTTCATAATCGGAGGCCTCTTCCGAGTGGCGAAGCAGTAAGTACAACATAAGCAAATCAATCACAAATAAATTCCAATTTTGATCAAGCACAAGGACAAACAAGACCGTTTAGATTTCCAGAGTTAAATGGTTATAACTTAACTTCCTGAACTGGCCGACTGGACCACAACACTAACTCAAAGGGCAACAACATGCGTACACATAAAGCACACAGATCAAACGCAATCAGATACACGGTGTATCTGTTACCCTGTAGTGTATCATACACCACAGAGTAACACATATAACTGGCAAGAATAAAACTGTAGAGGTACAAACAGTTCGTGCTTGAAACATACAAAACTCGAGTAGAATAGAATAGAATAGAAAAAACATTTATTTTGACACAAGAGGGCAGACACATAGATAGGTTACATTATAAAACAAGAACACAAATCACAAAGTTATAAATGACTTTTATGGAAGGAATGCGGTGTCTACAAGATGAGTCTCGCACTTAGTGATACTGCAAGCCAATTTACTCCACCACAAGTCCACAAGCCATCACAATATTGTTCTCAATTGCTTAATTATTTTTATTGTGTATGTAATTGCTTGATTGATGAATAAAACTAAATTATTATTATTATTATAAAATTATTATGACACTTTATTCATTTTAAAACTCATAAAAAATACATTTTTTACTATAAAATTTAAAACATTACTAATCTACTATGTACAAAAATAATATAAAAAAAACATTATAGTAAAAAATATATCCAAAATGGTGGACCACCGACCGCGGGGCTAGGCTCAAACGGTCGGTGGCTAGGGCTGCAGAGAGAAGAACCTCCGCACAATGCGTGCCGAGTCCAGGAGAGCCGCCTTTTGTATCTGACCCTTGATCCAGCTGCCTAGCGAGAGCCTCTTAAGGTATTGGTCAAGGCTCTTCGCTATCAGACCGTTCACTGAAACGACTATCGGAACGATAATTGTTGAGTCGACATCCCACATAGCGGTAATCTCGTGTGCCAAGTCAAGGTACTTGCTAAGCTTGTCCTTCTCGGCCTTCACGAGATTAGCGTCATGTGGGATGGTGATGTCAACAAGTATCGCCCGGCGTTCCGACCGGTCTACCAAGACGATATCAGGTTTATTCGCAAGAATAGTCCTGTCCGTGATGATAGAGCGGTCCCAGTAGAGCGTAGCACGACCATTTTCGAGAACCGGTACCGGTGCGTACTTATAGTACGGAACCTCTGGACCGACAAGGTCGTATTGGAGAGCAAGCTGCTGATGGATGATCTTTGCTACTTGGTTATGTCTGTGCAAGTATTCAGTGTTAGCGAGGTGCGAACAACCCGAAAGTATATGTCTAAGGGATTCACCGGGACGATGACAAGCTCTGCAAATGTCAACGGTTCCATCCTTCATGATATACTTTCGGTAGTTGTTCGTCTTTATTACCTCATCCATAATCGCACAGACAAAACCTTCAGTTTCCCCAAAGAGGTCACCGAAACGTAGCCAGTTCACGGATGCGAGTAGGTCTACATCAGGCCCTGTAAGGGCTTTGTAGAACCGTCCGTGCAGCTCCTTACTCTCCCATACCACCTTGCGTTCGAGGGCACTCAGCACCGTAGGTTTGTGCCAGTTCTCCTTAGCCAGTGAGAGCGGGGTAAGGTTCTTGTCAACTGCTACGACATCACGATGCATCTCACTGTCGGCATGGAGGAAGTATTCTCTGAGCTTGCACACCTCGCGGTTATGGAGGGTCTTGGCATTTAAAAAGCCGCGGCCCCCACATTTCCGCGTGATGTACATCCTCATTACCGACGAGCGTGGATGTCGCATTCTGTGTGTCGTAAGAAGTTGACGAACCTTACAGTCAAGGGCGTCAAGTTCAGTCTGAGTCCATTTCAATATGCCAAAAGTATAGATGAGCAGAGGCATAACCCAGCCGTTGAAGGCTCGAACCTTGTTACCACCCGACAGAAGACTATTGAGTACTTTAGTCAGGCGGCAAAAGAATCGCTCCTTCACCGACTGTTTTATGTCTCTGTCTACTATACCTAACGCTTCTGACATACCGAGATATTTGTAGGTTTCGATATCGGAAAGAGATCTGAGGGATATCGTATCGGAAAGCTGTAAGTTTGTAGTATTTACAACTTTCCCCCGCTGTACTTGCATGACCGCACACTTATCGACACCGAACTCCATGCTGATGGCACTGCTGAATATATGTGTGATATTCACCAGAGTCAGCAGCTCTGGTTTTCTCGGCGCGAAAAGTTTGAGGTCATCCATGTACAACAGGTGAGAAACGATACCACCCTCTCTCCGAAGTCGATAGCCTAGCCCTGAATCCTTTAGCAGAGTACTAAGAGGATTCAGTGCCAGGCAGAACCATAGGGGACTCAGACTGTCGCCCTGGAAAATACCCCGCTCTATGCGAATCAGATCTTGCGGAGCAGAGGGATCCCGTCCGCTACCTGGATGACGAAGAACTGTGATCCACTGTCTCATGCATGTACCTAAGAAGGATCTCAAAGTTGCATCAATTTTATACAACTCTAAGATCCTCTCCAGCCATGTATGAGGCACCGAATCATAGGCCTTCTTGTAGTCTATCCATGCAGTGGAGAGGTTCCCCTTGCTGCGCCTGATCTGCTGGCTAATGGTCATGTCAATGAGGAGGAGCTCCTTAGTACCGCGGGACCCCACCCTACATCCATTCTGAGCAGGAGCCAAAATATTATTTGCAACTATGTGCGCATTAATTTTTACGGTCAGAATGGACGTAAGGAGCTTGTAGATGGTAGGTAAGCACGTTATGGGTCTGTAGTTCTTTGCTTCCGCGGTACTACCAGATTTGTGGAGCAGGAAGGTGACTCCAGTCGTCATGAAACTTGGGAGAGACCCAAGCTCGAGGGCTTCTTCAAACTGTGTGGCGAGTACAGGGTGTGAACACCGAAACCACTTCAGCCAGAAGTTATGCAACCCGTCCGGTCCAGGACTTTTCCAGTTATGGGCCAAACGGATTGCAAATCTGACATCTATGGGGCTAATCTCAACAGCTCCCATGGTTTCAATAGATTCACACTCTCTACTCACCACATCCATCCAATCTCCCTCCGTGTGCTGGATGGGCACAGACCAGATGCTGCGCCAGAAATTATTCATGGCGTCCGCATCCGGTACACGCCTGTCCATCACACATTGGTCAGGTTTCTCCCAGTTTCGGTACACCTTCCTCTGGTCACTTTGGAAGTTTCGATTTTGCCAATATCGGTCCACACGTTCTCGATACCGACGAATGCGGCTTGCCCATGCAGAGATTTTCTGCTTCAGAAAGTCAATGCGTTCTGTGACACATGCCATATAATCTCGGGGCCGAGTATCGGTTCCAGCAAAGGCCTGTGTCACAAAACGCATCACTCGGGGGCGGGTATTGCCTCCTCTGAAGCAACTTAGCTTTGCAATGAGGGTCCTGAATTTACCGATCCGCCGTTCGATCCGTACTTGCCAAGCTGGAGTTTGGTTGACAGGTCGTGGTGCTCGCGTGGAGTTTGGGAACTTGACACGAGCAACACGACACGCAGCCACGGCTCCGCAGTAAAGGATCGAATGGGTATCGGCTAGTCCTTCGCTAGTCTCTAGATAAGGGACCAACAAAAGATTCAAGGCCTCCATTAGAGCTAAGTTTCGTCTGTGAGTGGGCAAGCGAGGCAAACGCGGTCTTTCATCGAGAGTTGCGGACCGGTATGATAAAATCGCATCCTCCAAAGTCCTCCTCAACTGCTCATTTACCTGGTTTGTCACGCTGGTGATCTCGTAGTCAATAAATATTATATATAATATATAATAAATTATTATTATTATTATAAACAACTTATTGCCTATGAACAGCGGTGGTGGCCAAGGTAGATACACGTTTATAAGCCTCTTAAAGCCACCCTGTGCCAAAATAGGGATTGGCTCAGCATGTGCTGAACGAGTAGGAATTGTGTCGCTAACGTTACAACTGCTGAAAAAACAGAGGAGCCCGCCCTCATCGTGCATGGCACTCTGGTCGGGCGCTCACGAGGCCCGCACTCTAGGATAACGCTTCGGTGGACCGCTACAAGAACGGCGGAGTTCGGACATGGGCCTCGTACATGATGACGGCTAGTTGTGACGTACTGACCTGGCGTGCGGCGGGCGGCGGCGGCGAGCGGCGCGCCGGCGAGGCGGTACAGGCGCCAGGTCTCGTCCCGCGTGAGGTCGCGGGCGCCGCGCGCCTCGTAGAACGCGCGCGCCGGGTTCGACTCCAACACGTGGAAGTCCAGCCGGGAGCCGACGGCGGCTGCCTCCTGAGACAACGCACGCCACGCCACACATTTACAAGCTTTTCCTCTTTTCTAACTCTTCCGGACTGACCGCGTCGGTCAACGAATATTACATTTTTACCATTCCTTATACATATTTATTTATTTTGTATTAGGAAAGCCATCGGCACAATGTAACAAAGTAGATAATAAAAGAGCATTGATAAGGCCATTTAAAGGTATCCACTGCTAGAAATATAGTTTAACTGTTAGGTTGATACAATTCAAGAGGAGAAAACATTATTATTAGATATGTTAATGATTTAGGTTTACTGACCGACTCTGTCAGCAACGGGAGTAGCGCCTACAGTCGCGACTACATAATGCGCCCTTAAGCGAAGGTTCGCGATTAGTGTCTCTTTAGTGAAAAGTCGATACAGTTTCTTTTTGACGCTGCACCCTCGTCGAAGGGCGCTTGTGTAGATGTCGCAGTCAGCTGGTTGCAATAGACATTCAATTGAACGGCTAGTCGTTTCATTAAACAACGACATTTAACCAAACGGCTATATAATGTGTTGAATAATTTTGACGTTTAGAACTTTCAACATTACTGCGAACTGAAAAGCCACCCTTACATTGAATTAGTTGAATGAACTTTATTTAAACCAAGGTAAAAAAATATACTTGGGAGCTACGGCAGCACAGTCGCCTTGCGCCCTTTTTTTTTGTCGGTGTGAAAATGCGTTACGCATGTGCTTCAACTCGCGGACAGTTGGAGAGGTCGGTCGGGCTTTCCGCCAGCTACTAGCTGTCGTTAGCTCGGCGGCCTACCGACTAAAAACACACCGTGTTTCTTCACTCACCATAGTGCTAGTGCATAGCACTAGACTGCAGTAGCAGTTGACGGGGTCATGGGGTCCCGCTGGGATTCTACCACGGCCCCGTCGGTGATCGTTTTTCCCCCACTCTATTTCCCTTATTGGGTAAGGGGGATATCCCGGAACATCAGAGACACCCCGCACCGTTGGAGACCTCTGCAATACAGGGCTGTTTTTGTTCTGTTTCCGAATGAATGCATAAACTAATGTCACTTGATCTGTCAAATATTCCTTTCGTCACTTGTTGAAAAACAATAGAGCAGTAATTTCGAACTGTAATGCCAGCGTTTTATTTTAAAAAGTGCAGTTATCCACAACAACGCAATTATCACTTTGATTAACCAAGAAATCTGAGGACGTGAGAGGGGTTACGATAAAAATGGTCCATAGAAAGGACAATGGGCAAAAATGTATTGAACTTGATCCAAGAGCCTCCACTGATGAGACTTGCGGGAAATGATACCTAGAGCATAGTTGTTGTATGATTCTGGCAAAAGTCTATTAAATTCTGTCCCAGGGTTCTTTTGTTATGGCCAAGTTTGTTTTTATTAAAATATTACGATTCTACGTTAAACAAGTTAGCTTGTATGTTATCTACTTCATTATGAGCCATTCGATCAGTAGTGCCACAAAGCTAAGATCATGGATGTTTGGTCGCCTGCGCGGAAGTACAGAAGGTGGCCCGAGTCTAGGGTAATGGTGTCCACTCCCTCTCTACGTACTTCACACAACAAGGACGGAAAGCTCACTTACAACTGTGCTAGGTGTTTGTCGAGCCTCAGAGTGCGTCCGTTAATCGTAGCCAGGGTCAGGGGTTGTAGGTAGCCAACGGTAGCACGGGGATTCTTACTACCCTCTACCCCGCGCCCCGTTACCATGGCCAGGAATTGCAGGGCGAAAACAGGGTGGCCGGGAACTGGGGAAATTTATTTTTGGTGTCTATAATTTAGGGGGTTTATGCCCATAATCCTCACGCCGGGCATGGCGGGTTGGGGATCAGAGCACACTGCTTCTTGACACCGCTATGCCAGCGACGCCAGCGTCAGCGGTGTGAGAAGTAAGTGTCAGGTATTTTAGGAGCCCCGTTCGTTAATTAGCAGGGTGCACCGCCTGCTGGTGAGGTTGACCTGGGTCCCGAAAATGGTGGTTGGAACCCCTCTTTTCTACCTTGTTTACGACAAATATGCCCTTTCGTTTCCCGCAAGTCTCATCAGTGGAGGCTCTTGGACCAATTTTGCCCATTGTGCTTTTGTTCCCCGTCGCCTTTCGCATGTTGACATTTAACCCGTTACCTGAGCGTCATTTAGCTGTAGTATTGAACTTTGATACGACCAGTTGGCTACGACATAGAGACCACGTATTCTAAAATATTTATCCCAAACATTGTTCATTACTTTTTGTGTTTTTTTTTTTATATTTGTGTGTTTTTAATTTAATTTTTGCCTAATATGGATCTAGGTTGTACGAATTAAAATATTTTTATTTATTGTCTAATTTGAACGAAAGCAGTGGGTCATTTTTGTAGGCAAATTTCAACTTACATAGTTCCACAATACGGGCTTTATAAAAGCATCTAAGTGGCGTGGCCGTTTCGGTAGCGTCACATGGGCGTAAGGTGAAAAAATTATTCACTTTTCATGACTTTTCTGTTATAAGTAGGTACAAGTTCTTGTAGTAACGAAACGGCCAAGTGACATATTTTGACCAGATTTTGACTAAGATGTAGAATTTCTGAAGTACGGATTTGTGGAGTTAGGGCGTGTACAGTTAGAAGCTTGGCTCTTCATGAGATTTTATAACTTTTGACAGTGCAAGCCAAATGGTCTCTTTTTGGCAACATTTTACATGAAAATGTTTTGGTAGGATTTCACTTCTTTCTATTATAAGTTGCTTACGACAATAAGTATTTTTTTAAATATTTTTTGGGTGTATTTTTTGCGTATTAGGCGCCTTTTTCCATTTACTTTTTTCTTTGTTGGTTTAGGGACTACTCACACTTATTCAGCTCGATTCAGCTTTTGTCCATAGAAACAACGATTTTGTATGGATACGTGTACGAATCCATTCAGCTTTCCGCGTCTATTCTCCTTTCGCGGCAAACCAATATAAAATGAGGATAAATGTGTTTTTATCATGCGAATGCTATAGAGAGCGTTCAGCGATGTTCCGCCGCGTTCAGCTCTGTTCCGCTGCATGCAGCGCTGTTCCGCCGCATTCACCGTCGAACGCGGCGGAACAGCTCAGGGGCAAAACTGTATGAAAATTGACAGTTCTCGCGATATATATCTAACAGAATCAAATATATCGAATCGTCAGAATCAGGCCCCAGAGATGTTTCGCGACTCCTTGTCGACAAGTTGCGACCTGTAGGCTCCCCGCAGACGATCGACTTTCTGTAGGACAGAATAGGCATGGGACGTCATACCAACCAGGAAGAAAGAGCCACCATACGAGATAAAGAGCGATAAAGAGATACCAACCAGGTTGGATTTACGAAGGAAGTAAAGCCTTAAGGGCTAAAATGGTTGGAATTAGATTGTACGTATTGATATAAGTATTTTATGTGCTATTACTTTTTTTCGTAAAGTTCATATTTGTGGAGAGTTATGGCACTTTGCTATTTATCAATGCGTCTCTTTAAGGCCTTACTTTCTGAATCCAGAAAACGAAATACTCATACAAATTTGAAACTGCTAAACTCCACAACTATGAACTTTACGAAAAAAAGTAATAGAACATAAAATACTTATATAAATACCGACAATCCAATTCTAACCATTTTAGCTCTTAAGGCCTTACTTCCTCCGTAAATCCAACCTGGTTGAAATACGCTCTGTCCATGATGTCTTATCCCTAACTGTCCTACGAAAAATCGGTTGTAAAGTCGGTCGTCTGCGGGGAGCCTAACCGTCTTCACAGCATATTCAGCGTCGTAGTAGTAGAATGAAGCGTTTCAGCGAAGATAGCACGCTATGACGGCTTTTCTCATTCTTACGACTCCGTACGCGGCTGATAGAAGCAGAGCTGTATAAGTGTGACCAAAATCGTTCAGCGAAACGCGAATGGAGCTGAATAAGTGTGATTAGTCCCTTACTCTTTATAATAAGTGATCAGAAAGATCAGGGCCATACTCTTGGCTTTTAGGCAATTATATTCGACTATAAGCGACTGTTGTGCTTTAATACTACTAAAGTCAATTTTCACATTACCATTAGGCGTTTTGCACGCGCTTAATTCCATCCCCTAACAAGAGTGGAGTGCAAATTACCAAAAATCCTAAGATACCTATGTATTTTATTATTTAGAAAAAAGAATCCCTATATATTTTTTCAGACCTCTAGCAAAATTTGCTGAAGTCTCATACAAACTTCCATCCCCTAGTTTATGTTTGGGGTGTAAAAGTTCCAAGTTTAGCTTACATACCAAACAGCTTTCTAAAACTTCAGGTTTCAGGAATTACCCCGAGAATTTTGATGATCATCAGTGAGTCAGTGACGAAATCGGGGTTTTATAGAATAAGTATATAAACAAATACAAATACAAAATACTACATTTAAATGTAGATTATCTTTAGTGTCCCTTTTGGAATACGAGAGTACATGTTTGTTTAATGGGTCTTCTATTGACATCAGATCCCTAGAATTTTGTTTATCTGGAATAATCCAAACCCAAGTTATTAAAAAAAGGGTACATACAGTACCGTGCTCCAGATCTTTCCATTCCCATACGTTTATAAAAGAGTACTACTTAATTATTGTGAATGGAAATTATTAGTACCTACCTACCTAACAAATCGCCGAGTAAGTGGTCTGAGCATGTGAAAATCAATGTTGGCAGATTGTTATTGAATGGCGTTTACATGTCGAGTCAGCGATACGTGACTGGCTGACTGCACCAACACGCAAGCGCGTGCCGCGCCAACCAAACAAAACTAACTGACCTCAGCACTCGCATTATTGCATTACCTACCTAGGAATTAATTATCTTGATAAAATACTAGCCCGCAACTTCGTTTGCGTGTATACTTTTGTATATTCCGTTTTCATGTAAAATGTTTCCTGAATATGGGTATTTTACACGTAACTCTAAATATGTACGGAATAAAAAGTAGCAACCTACATTACCTACATTACCAGGTTAGGTTAGGTTAGTTAGGTTCTAGCACTACGGTGAGCGACGGAACACGGTGTGTTTTTAGTCAGTAGGCCGCCGAGCTAGCGAGAGCTAGTCGCAGGCGGAGAGCCCGACAGACCCCTCCATCTCTCCCCGAGTTTGAGGGCATGCGTAACGCATTTTCACACCGACAAAAAAAAAAGGTTAGTAGGTTTAATAGTAGTTAGGTTAGGACCCGTCCTCGTTCCCGTTCTCGCTTTCGCGTCCGCGTTCCGTCAGCGACCCGTCGCCAATTCACAGCCAGTTGAAAAGTATAGGTATCATGAGTTTTTGTATCCCTTACTTGAGAAATTATTTGTTCCCCGTGCAAACTTTGATCCCCTATATGTCCTTCCATCTAACTCTAGTAAAACTTTAACACTCTCGTTCTAGGGCGCAATTGCAAAGTTAGATACTCTAACCGCTGCTGCGAAGCTCGCAGTCAACGCGCTAGTGTATAATGTATAACACTGACTGCTGAAAACACACATTGTTAAGGCTTTTAGGCGTGAAAACGTAAAAGACAGACAAACAGTCACTGTAAGCAGGGCATATAATGTAGGTACGTGTGCCATAATCACGTATATCTTGTTTTGTTTCTGTTCTAACTGTGAGCACTGTGCACCTGAGCCTGAGCTGGCATGTGTGCCAAACACAATATTTGAACTTGCCTCTGACTACCACCAATAATCTTGGTTGTTTACGTTCTTCGTAGATCTTAGGAAATGATAACTGAGCACGTATGTGTGCCAAACACAATGTTCGATTGGACTTGCTTCTGACTACCCCCAACTAACTTAGTATGGTTACGTACCTGTACCTAAAAACAAAAAGCAAAAATCAAGCAGAAACAGTAATATTCGCATTGATAGCGCGATCTATTTTATCCAATCTGATCTGAACTACGACGTCAAGGAAACCTTCTATCATTCTTACCATAAGTATAGCTAGGCCACGCTAGGCCTAAACCCAGCAGTGGGTAAAATCGGGCTACGGATAATAATAGGTCTGAATGTAGAAAAATTATTTACATCATACCAAAACTATGAGTAGGTATGAATATTTTTATATCCCTAACTTGAGAAATGCTTGGTTCACCATACAAAACTACCTTTCCCATAACCCTTCCTAATCTCTATATCTATCTATATATCTATATCTTGGTTTAGATTTCTTTTTTTTTCGTTTTTTTCTCATCTCATTTATTATTATTAGTTATGTCAAATTTTTCTACAATTTCATTAATAAATTTGAAGCACTACCAATCTATCTCCACACTTCACAAAGGTTTATCTGGAAGAAAATGCTATTTAGCATTAAGTTCTCCTGTGTACTTGTATTTTATCTTGTGCAATAAATAATTTTCTATCTATCTATTCCAACATTTATTAAATTCGGTTTAGCGGGTTAGGCATGAAAACGTAATAAACAGACACACAAATAGATTTACTTTCGCATTTATACAATAACATTAGTTAGGATAGTTTGGATGGCGAAGTCTATGATGTGCGTTTTACTCTAAAAATATTACGGCTTCCGCGCAACAAATATAAGCAAACAAAGTAGCGGGCGGGTCAGCTGGCATTGATACCGCGATCCAATAACCTCGTCGCCCGTATAAGGCTAACCTGGGCCGTCGATTCAATATAAAAGTTAGTTGACCACGTTTTCAACTTACTGAACTACGATGTCAACGAAACTCTAAGAAATGGAAGGTCATGTTGTAATGGTTATTTCATTTTTCTATTGTTGACCTATTTCAAAATCTATATATTCTAGAATTAAAATAAAAACCATTTTGGAATGTACAAACAAAACACATTCATATGACACCTTACTCAATATATTTGCATAAGTTAAATTTTTTTTGGCCCATTTTGGGACTCCATACCTTGATGTTCCCCTGTCTGATGTAACTTCCCCGCAAAAATGTCATATACAAATTATCGACCCACCAAATTTCATGCAGATTGGATCACCGGTTCGAGAGTTATGCTCCAACAAACATAAATACAAACTTACAATTCTACCTCTTTATATAGTAGTAGTTTAAATATAGAAGATATGTATAACAGGGTGGGGAAAATTTTACTTCAGCGAAGGCAGCCTCGCAGTACCTTCATGTATGCATGTGCCTACTTAAATCTAAAGGGAAATAGTTTATTCTTATTTCCAACTAGCTTCCGCCCGCGGTTTTGCTCGCGTGGTACCTGGGTGAAAATATATCGTCGGTGGTGCGAGAAGCTGTGCCCTGCGATCCCCAACCCGTATGCCCAGAGTGGGGATTAGGCTTCCCGCAGGCAACAGACTTTTTGTAGGACAGAAAATAGGACAGTTAGGGAGGAGCACGTCATGGACAAAGCGTATACCACCCAGGTTGGATTAAGGCGACTGTACAGGTCAAACCTCCCTCTCGCTCGCACTATTTAACATATTTGAAGATATAAAATCACTGAATGTTTTTATGCAAAATAGCAAACCTTCACGGCTTAAAAAATAACAATACAAAGGTTCAGAAATAATATCATTTTGATTCTATTACGTTTTCTTACTAAAAAACTTGCACAAATGTGTTCAATTTTGGTGCAATTTTATTGGTAGGAAAACGTGTTGGGTTCAACATGATATTCTTGCTGAACCTTTGTAAGTATTGTTATTTTCTAGGCCGTGAAGGTTTGCTATTTTGCATAACTACATTCAGTGATTTTATACCTTCAAAAAATGTTGAATAGTGCGAGCGAGAAGGAGGTTGACATGTATCGTCTCGTCCCCATTATTAGGGGAGGCCTATGTCCAGCAGTGCCAGCCTATATCTGGTGTGGTGGTGTGGATCAATTTCATAAGTGAGGTTGTAAATGTAGTTAATGCAAGGTAAGGTAGGCGGGCACTTGCCTTGGCGACGGCGTCGAAGAGCCTGGCGCCGACGCCGCGGCGGCGCTGGTCGGCGGGCACTTGCCTTGGCGATGGCGTCGAAGAGCCTGGCGCCGACGCCGCGGCGGCGCTGGTCGGCGGGCACTTGCCTTGGCGACGGCGTCGAAGAGCCTGGCGCCGACGCCGCGGCGGCGCTGGTCGGCGGGCACTTGCCTTGGCGACGGCGTCGAAGAGCCTGGCGCCGACGCCGCGGCGGCGCTGGTCGGCGGGCACTTGCCTTGGCGACGGCGTCGAAGAGCCTGGCGCCGACGCCGCGGCGGCGCTGGTCGGCGGGCACTTGCCTTGGCGACGGCGTCGAAGAGCCTGGCGCCGACGCCGCGGCGGCGCTGGTCGGCGGGCACTTGCCTTGGCGACGGCGTCGAAGAGCCTGGCGCCGACGCCGCGGCGGCGCTGGTCGGCGGGCACTTGCCTTGGCGACGGCGTCGAAGAGCCTGGCGCCGACGCCGCGGCGGCGCTGGTCGGCGGGCACTTGCCTTGGCGACGGCGTCGAAGAGCCTGGCGCCGACGCCGCGGCGGAGCTGGTCGGCGGGCACTTGCCTTGGCGACGGCGTCGAAGAGCCTGGCGCCGACGCCGCGGCGGCGCTGGTCGGCGGGCACTTGCCTTGGCGACGGCGTCGAAGAGCCTGGCGCCGACGCCGCGGCGGCGCTGGTCGGCGGGCACTTGCCTTGGCGACGGCGTCGAAGAGCCTGGCGCCGACGCCGCGGCGGCGCTGGTCGGCGGGCACTTGCCTTGGCGACGGCGTCGAAGAGCCTGGCGCCGACGCCGCGGCGGCGCTGGTCGGCGGGCACTTGCCTTGGCGACGGCGTCGAAGAGCCTGGCGCCGACGCCGCGGCGGCGCTGGTCGGCGCGCACGAACAGATCCTCGAGCTGCAGCGCGCGGCCCTGCCACGTCGAGTACGTGGGGAAGTAGATGGCGTAGCCGACCAGCCGGCCCGGTCCGCGCTCCGCCACCGCGCATCTGAACGCACAAGGCTCCGCGTCGAAGCAGTCGCGCGACAGATCTGAGCCGACGGGGATTTTTACTAATTAAGCACCTATACTTCAGTCAAATTCGATGAAGAATAAATATAAACAAACCATCCATACTTAACCTCAAAAGTACTTTTTTATTATTTGTTTTATAAATATGTGCACTTCATTAATATCTTACTTATATACACTCGAGAGCAATGAATCCGGGTCACTCAAAGAATCCAAAAAATCTCGGAAAGTAAGAATGCTAGGTTAATGCAATAAATTGTATTTAATAGACAATTTAATACTCCTTAAATGAAAGTATTAAAACTTCTTAGTTATTGTAAAGTTATATCATAAAAAAATCAAATTTGAAAAGGGAACACTGTCGAAGATGGAACTACGAAATTACAGGATTTGTTTTTGCTTTTGTTTGTAATCTGTCATTTATGTTTGTACATAAACCAGGTTGATAGTGCTCAATATTCATTATTCAAGCTGAAATCATGTCGCTTACACTTGAAGAATGCACCAGAATACTTACATTGGTGGAAACCGGCCGGAGTCAGCGCGATACAGCCAGGACTGTCGGTGTGTCGCTGTCAACAGTACAAAGAGTTCTCCGACGTTACGAAGAAACTGGTTCTAACCTACGCAGACCAAGAACGGGCAGAACTAGGTGTACCACAGCACGAGAAGACCGATACTTGGTGAACACCATGCTTCGAAATCGCTTTCTCACAGGAACTGAACTCACAAATCAGTTTCGACGCCTCGGAGGAAGTAACCCAAGTGCATGGACAGTAAGACGTCGGCTTGCTGAATCTAACTTAAAACCCCTTAGACCTGCAAACGGCCCTAAACTGGAGCGTGGCCATCGTATTTCAAGACTAAGATATGCCCAGAACCACGTAAATTGGAGTATTGAAGATTGGTCGAAAGTTATGTTCTCCGACCAATCAAAATTTATGCTCTACAAGCACGATGGAAGACACAGAGTGTATAGAAGACCAGGGGAAAGATTCAAGCAAGCATGCATCGAAGAAAATGTAGCCTACGGTGGTGGGTCTGTACTTGTGTGGGCCGGAATTTCCTCTGAAAGTCGCACAGAGCTGGTGATCATAGAAAACGGCTCTTTAACTAGCGTAAGATATGTGGAAGAAATCCTCAACGAACACGTTGGTCCATTTATGGTCAATTTGGGTGAGGATGCTATATTTATGCATGACAATGCCCGACCTCATACAGGTAGGATTGTGAATGACTACCTTCAAGAGATGAACATTACTTGTATGGAGTGGCCAGCGCGCAGCCCGGATATCAACCCGATCGAGCATGCTTGGGACGAGCTAGGGAGATGCGTAAAACAACGAAACCCTCCCCCAATCACGCTTCCTGAGCTCAAAATTGCTCTCACAGAGGAATGGGAGAATATTCCCCAAAATCGTATAAGGAACTTGGTGTACAGCATGCCAAACCGCGTAAACGCAGTAATGGAAGCACGAGGAGGTAATACGAAGTATTGAAATTCAAGAAAATCGTCATAAAGTTCAAAAATTTCATGTTTCCTATTTTTGTTTTAAGGAGAGATCAGCAGTTTTTTTTCTTTATGTAATTTTGTGTAAATAAAATGTATGGTGACTCATATTTTTTTAACTTTCATTTAAGGAGTATTAAATTGTCTATTAAATACAATTTATTGCATTAACCTAGCATTCTTACTTTCCGAGATTTTTTGGATTCTTTGAGTGACCCGGATTCATTGCTCTCGAGAGTAGTAAAAGTTTCATTTATGACATTAGTTAACTGAAATATTACGTATTTATGGAATAATTGCAAAAAGTGTTGAAATGTTTGTTTACAAACATTCTTCATCCAATATGGCTGAAGTATAGGTAGGTGAATAGTAGTCATAAGTAGTCCTTGTCGTCGTAGTTGGCCATGAAATTCCTCGGCATTTCATGAAACGCCGCGCTGTCACTCGATACCTAAAGGTACTTAAATGCGTGCAAAATTTCAGATCAATCGGAACGCGGGAAGTTTGTACACACAGACAACGGGTTAGGTGAACACACACACAGGGAAAACGCACAATGGACCAACAAAGAGTCCAATTGCGGGAAAGGGAGTCCATTTACATTTACAACGGGACATGTGAAACTAAATATGATAAAACCATTGATGTATATTGTTACTATATAAAACTAAGTGAATTGCAAATGTAAGTAGTGTCCTTATTTTTGGCGAAACATTTCTTTTTGATGGCTATATAGCCCTATATACCTAGCTATTATCTATACAATGTGCATGAAATAAACATTTCTTTTAATATTTTGTATTATTTAGACGATTTATTTATTTAATATTTATACTTTATTGCACATTAAATGTTACAAAAAGGTGGGCTTAATGCTACGAGCATTTCCTACTAAAATTGGCTAGCAATAACTTGTAAAAAAAATAGTGCCGCTTCTTTTCCATTTGGTAGTTATATTTCCAGTGATTATATTTTATCATATCTTATAACACGAACGATAGAATACTAATAGTGACACCTAGCGAAGGATAAATGCATGATCACATGCTTTCTTACGACTGCGACACTATCGCCATCTAGTGATAATATTTTATAATAGATCCACGTTAACTTGTTTGATAACAGACTTCTTTTCTGATTCAATTTTCATAGCAAGCCTACTGCACTGCGTGGTTCTTTCTAAAACCATAAAACCATAGTTACGATAATTAAAGAAGAGTTTCCTAAAAATTGCAGTACCTAGGTACTTTGGTTTATGCTAGGTTTATTTTAGGTATAGGTAAATTACGATTCCATATGATACGAACCTTCAACCGAAAGCTTCGGACCATCGGGCATCTCTTCAAAGTCTGCGAGCTCCTGCGATAGGTAAATATATAGATTATATAAAACTAAATAACGAAGAACTGTTCAATGCAGATCACACATTCAATTATAGCAACAACCAAAAAAATAACATGTAGGTATCTACTTGAATCATTTCCGCAACTGCCGTCATGTCTTCTCTCCTCGCTGGACGAATTATCACTTCACTTTCATTATATTTAACACTCATTCTTTCTTCTTTCGGAGCTTTGCAATAGTTTTTGAACAAGTAACAAGATCGAATCTAAACTCACGCAATTTAGTAAATATTTTGAACAGCTGATCGTCGGCGATCACAGACTATATTGATCTAATCTATTACTTTAGTAAGGTAGGTACGTACCAGTACTCGTACCATTGGCTTTATACCTATTTGTAGGTGATTATAGTTAGTTTATTGACTCGACGACGATCGATAGATAATTGAATTACGCATCCTCCTTGATTTAAATACTAGTCTTCTTGATAGATCAGATTACATCGCTGTTTGTTCTGTGCCACCTGTGCTGACGAACCACAGAGAAAGTAGTAAGTACCAAACCGGCTAAATGACTGAACCCTAGACAGAGAAATAATCTTCTTCATATGGGAAATAAACATGTCAAACATCCCTCTCGCTCGCACTATTCAACATTTTATTATACTATATATAGCTCGATTACCACTCACTGATGTGTGCGTTACCCCAGCAGAATTTTTTCTTCTAGAATGAAGTGAGTTCCAGGAATAATTAGTGCATTACTTGCTGTAAATGTGCGTCAAGAGAAAAAATTTGTGCGTGCTGCCGTTTTGGAATAAATCGCAAAAATAGGTTTTCTGCTGGAGTAACGTTCTTCCAGCAGGAAGATTCTAAACGGATGATCCTAGACAAAAATGAATTATATGGACAGGTAGCTTATATTTGTGCATAAAAGTGCGCAAAAAATAAAATTTGTGCGTCTTAAGGTTTTTGAGTTATTAACTTTCCTGCTGCGGTAACGTTTTGCAAAATCTTGGTTCTCGGAAACCATTGAATGTGCAACTATAAAATATACATGCACGAGTAGCTCTTAATTTGTGCGTATTTTTTACAAAGTAAAATTAACAAAAATCCATACAGTTTTTAAGTAATCTAGCTTTTTTGAAAAACCTTAAAAAAATTCTAGCTCTTTAATGGACAGACGCACAAATTCATTGTAAACGGTGTTCGATTTTTGTTGTTATCCTTTGTAACCACAAAAAGTTTCAAGAAGGTACATACACGCGTTTTTGAATAATATCGATTAAACCAAATCTGATAAGGTCATAACTTTGACGTCAAAATGCAAGAAACCTTTTCAACGCACAATTGTGGTATGAACAAAAAAATTAGTGCGTTTAATGATAATTAAACCCTGAAAATTTCAGCTCTCTACGTCCCATATTGAGCTAGTTATAAACGATAGTCTGAAATAAGACCTAGACCCTGGTTTCTGACCTGTGATCCGACCAAATTCGAATGACCACTAAAAAGCGACCGTTTCATACATATTGATGACCTTCTTAATTTTCCTTACGAGCCGTATTGGTCCTGGATACACTCAAGTACAAAAGTTATTGATACTTTTGCAAACTATTTTAGGATTTAAGAGAAATGAAGTCAGTAGGTACCTATCTAACCACATACCTATCTTTTTAACCAACTACCTCGGAAGGAGGGTTATGTTTATTGAGAATATTAAACCTAATTGATTGTTTAACGTAGCCAGTTTGCTACCTAGCTAGGCAGAGACTTTCTCCAGTCAAATTTACCTACTCTGGATCGAAAAACACATATATATGTACATATACTACTAGGTAGGTACGTTTATCAATATATTTTTAGTTATTTTTAACTTAAACGTTATCTAGTATATTATAAGTTATTAGCTAGTTAGGCAGTAGTTAGGTAGTACTTATGTCTACTGTGTAGTTTACTAGGTAGGTACGCTTATCAATATTTTACAGTCGGGTTTTAGTCGGTTATTTAACTTAGGTATACCTACCTATCTAGTTTATTAAAGTATTTAGCTAGTTAGGCAGTAGTTAGGAAGTAGATTCTTATGTATATTATGTACATAATATACCTACTCCTTACTATGTAGTTTACTAGGGCAGAGCTCATCAAAAATATTCTAAAATATTGTTTTGTAATTTAAAGTAGGTACCTATCACTAATAGTAATAACCTAGCTACTAGGTAACTATTGATAGGTATATTACCTACTAAGATTCCTACAAACTTAATAAAAAGCATTAGTTGGTCATCTATTTTCATATTTAAGTAGGGACCTTTTGGACTAAATATTGTACCTACTTCCTGTTTTGACCTCGCGTGAAACCAATATAATTTTGCGCGGCGAGTAGACAAGACACGCCGTGGCGCCGCGCCGCATCGAATTTCGGTATTGCAGGTCCTTAAGCATTAAAAAAAAAAAAAAAAAATGTTCCTACCTACCTGTGACTATACCTACTTGCCTGTATGTTTTGTATTTAATTATTTTCTAGTTTCAATAAAAGCAAAAACCTGCATATAAATATTCTTTCATTTACGAGTACCTATACCTATACCTACCTACCTAGTTACCGTCACAATCCATCGGCGGCGAACACTGAGCTCTGTACCTATAGCTATAAAATGTATACCTAGCCTTTTGGTTTTTGATGTTGGAGTTTTTAGGCCGCCAAAAGGCCTTCGACATGGCTTAACGACTAAAAAAGTCGCGACCAACATCTTAACGTGCCTTCCGATGCACGGAAGAGCTCTGATCTAAATGCCACTAAACGGTCACCCATCCAAGTAGTGTCCGGGCGGAGTATTGCTTAACCAAGATGATCTGCGAAGACCAACGAAGTAAGCCACGCCATGAGCGCCTCTGACCTTCACTGTTATGAACTTAATAAATTGGTTACATTTCGTTTTATTCTCATTTTGGAATATTTATTTTGATCTCGTCTTGGCTAAAAAAATGCTTCCAAGCGGAAATTCGTCCTTGGCATTGATACGACGTAGTCAGTCATCCGTCTCGCACTCATTTATTTAAATATATATTCTTCATTAAATATTGGGTTGAAATCCAGATAAAGGTTTTATTTTTTTATATTTTGTTTTCACAATGTTAGAAAAATTTCGCGGCTCGCTCTACTCGCCGATTTGATTGCTTCCATTTGATTCGTAGTCGCACCTAACTATGCCCTAAATTGAAGCTAGAGGTAGCAAACTAGCTAAGTTAAACAATCAATTAGGTTTAATATTCTCAATAAACATAACCCTCCTTCCGAGGTAGTCGGTTAAAAAGATAGGTATGTGGTTAGATAGGTACCTACTGACTTCATTTCTCTTAAATCCTAAAATAGTTTGCAAAAGTATCAATAACTTTTGTACTTGAGTGTATCCAGGACCAATACGGCTCGTAAGGAAAATTAAGAAGATCATCAATATGTATGAAACGGTCGCTTTTTAGTGGTCATTCGAATTTGGTCGGATCACAGGTCAGAAACCAGGGTCTAGGTCTTATTTCAGACTATCGTTTATAACTAGCTCAATATGGGACGTAGAGAGCTGAAATTTTCAGGGTTTAATTATCATTAAACGCACTAATTTTTTTGTTCATACCACAATTGTGCGTTGAAAAGGTTTCTTGCATTTTGACGTCAAAGTTATGACCTTATCAGATTTGGTTTAATCGATATTATTCAAAAACGCGTGTATGTACCTTCTTGAAACTTTTTGTGGTTACAAAGGATAACAACAAGAACCGAACACCGTTTACAATGAATTTGTGCGTCTGTCCATTAAAGAGCTAGAATTTTTTTAAGGTTTTTCAAAAAAGCTAGATTACTTAAAAACTGTATGGATTTTTGTTAATTTTACTTTGTCACAAATACGCACAAATTAAGAGCTACTCGTGCATGTATATTTTATAGTTGCACATTCAATGGTTTCCGAGAACCAAGATTTTGCAAAACGTTACCGCAGCAGGAAAGTTAATAACTCAAAAACCTTAAGACGCACAAATTTTATTTTTTGCGCACTTTTATGCACAAATATAAGCTACCTGCCCATATAATTCATTTTTGTCTAGGATCATCCGTTTAGAATCTTCCTGCTGGAAGAACGTTACTCCAGCAGAAAACCTATTTTTGCGATTTATTCCAAAACGGCAGCACGCACAATTTTTTTTTCTTGACGCACATTTACAGCAAGTAATGCACTAATTATTCCTGGAACTCACTTCATTCTAGAAGAAAAAATTCTGCTGGGGTAACGCACATCTCACTGATTGATTGACTGACTGACATGATTGTTCTCCCAGATGCCACCTCGTAGGGTTAAAATTTTTGATGGATTCGTATAGAGGGAGTGGGGGTGACCTCAGGAAAAATCTGACATTTCCCCTTTTCACCCCCACCCCCCATGTATCTCGGAAACTATAGGTCGTAGAGGGTTCGCGCTCAAACTAATAATACTCAGGGTGTTTTTTAATTTAAGGATCCGACAAAAAAAATTGGGGTCCCATACAAAAAAAAAAATATCCCATACAAAATTTTCACCCCTCATACAATTTTTTTTTTCTTTTCGTCGATCACACTTTGTTCTCCCAGATGGAATTGTATAGATAATTAGTGTAGTGTAGGTGTAGGGGTAGGGTAGGTGTTGGTTAGGTGTTGGGTAGGTGTTGAGTAGGTGTTGGGTAGGTGTTGGGTAGGTGTTGGGTAGGTGTTGGGTAGGTGTTGGGTAGGTGTTGGGTAGGTGTTGGGTAGGTGTTGGGTAGGTGTTGGGTAGGTGTTGGGTAGGTGTTGGGTAGGTGTTGCGTAGGTGTTGGGTAGGTGTTGGGTAGGTGTAGGGTAGGTGTAGGGTAGGTGTAGAGTAGGTGTAGAGTAGGTGTAGGGTAGGTGTTGGTTGTGATTTCGATTTCGATTCGATATCATCGTTGATTGCTTCTTTCTCTTCAATATTCTCTTTGATTGCTTTTTCCACATCAATATCTTTTTGATTGCGTCTTACATCAAAACATAAACCGCGAGCTGCGTGCAGCTCGCGCACCACCCAACCTCTAGTTTGAAGATATAAAATCACTGAATGTAGATGCAAAATAGCAAACATTCACGACCTAGAAAATAACAATTCAAAGGTTCAGCAATAATATCATTTTGATTCTATCATGTTTTCTTACCAAAAAACTGGTACCAATGTGATCAAATTAGGTGCAAATTTTTTGGTAGGTACCTACGAAAACGTGTTGGGTTCAACATGATATTCTTGCTGAACCTTTGTATTTTATTTTCTATGCCGTGAAGGTTTGCTATTATGCATAAATACATTCAGTGATTTTATACCATCAAAAATTTTAAATAATGCGAACGAGAGGGAGGTTTGACATGTATAGTCGCCTAATCTATGGGCGGGCGCTATTCATAAATGACATACAACCTACTTATCGATTTTCTATCGATAGTTTTTAAAATCATTATTGATTGCAAACAAAGATTGTGTGAACGAAGTTTCGTGGAACGTCGGACGAAGAGTGCCATCGACGAATCTGTAAAGCTATGTATGTATAGCGCGTTCCTGTATACGCGTAGTTGGGGTACGTACGCGCCTTGGAACGCCCTGTCTGAACTTGCAGCTACAGCTACGCGTACACTTTGGGGAACGCGTGCCGCGCGAGCTGGCTCGCGGCGGCAATCCGTGGTCAGTCGGTTTCGGCTCACGTAGCGCTATGGATCGATTAACCTCTCCTTCAGGTTCGCGGGGATCAACATTAATTATACGCGTATAAAGCGAACCCTTACTACGCGTATACAGGAACGCGCAATCCGTACCCAGCTTAAAACGCAGCGAGTAGGTAGGTTACTGCTACCCATTGACAAAAACTTTTTATTTAAAAAAAAAAAGCTTTGTAATGGTAATTTCCTGAAGATTACCTTAACCTACCAAAGTCCTACCTACTTAAGGAGACGATACATGTCAAACCTCCCTCTCGCTCGCACAATTCAACATTTTAGAAGATATAAAATCACTGAATGTAGTTATACAAAATAGCAAAACTTCACGGCCTAGAAAATAACAATAAAAAGGTTCAGTAAGAATATCATGTTGAACACGTGAGACGTGTTGTTTTCCTACCAAGCGAGCGAGAGGGAGGTTTGACATGTATAGTCGCCATAACTAGGTACCTACATGGATCTATGTTGCTCACTCACTCAGCGATGGATTCGAACCTACCGGTCGGTTCGGAATCTTTGCAGTAACAGATTGGAAACTAACTACGCCTATTTTACGCCTACACTTTATAGAATACGTACCACCTTCGACAAAAACATGTGTATGTATAACAATACCTACTCTCTCGAGGCCAACCTCTTGTAGGTATAATAGGTAGGTACTTTCGAAGATTACATCATCATCCTTATTCATTTCTTTTTATTTTCTTTGATTTATCACAGTTGTCGTGTGAATGAATGTCCACCTGGCGTGGCTTCCTTTGGTTTTATTACCAGAACATCTTGGATAAGCCAACTCCGCCCGGTCTACTTGGATGGGTGACCGTTTAGTGGGCATTTATTCCTGAGCTCTTTCATACTTCGGAAGGCACGATAAAGGTCCGCCTGAAACGCAGAAAGTTTCGGATTCGATTTTGATCCAAGGATGAATGTTTGCTTACTCTGCAGATATTTTACATATAAAGACACCCAACACAGGCTAACACAGCACATAAAAGGACAAGAATGACAAAATAATAATAGTATCAGTGCACTCTCTATTATATATAATATGTATTTAGTTACAAAAATAATCATGCGCTTCCCTTAGTACCTACAAGCTCTGTTTAATTCGGGGCTACATGGTGCTGTGTGATAGTGTCCACCATTAGTCCCGGTGTCATACCGGAGGCTAATCAACGACTCAAATGTATATTTTTTCGACCTTTTGTATTTTTATGTGCCTCCTTACGAAGCTGACACTTACTCAAATATTTTACATAAATACCTAGAACCAAAGTGAAAATGATACATAGCTGTACAGTGTACGTACTTAACATAAGTTTTCTCTGCCTGCTATATGTTTGGAAAATCTCCTTACAGTTCTTGTTGTAAAAATCTAGAATTATTTTGTGCATATAAGAGGAGGAAGCAGAGGTAGGTACAGTCAGGTACAGTCTGGTACAGTCACGTGCACAATAAATAAGAAAGCGCTTGGTAACGTCGTGGAATGGTTCACCTTACAACATCCTGTATTCGTACAGCGTCCTAGTGCACGTGACATTCGATACTAATATTTTCGGTGTGGAAAACGTTAACGCAACATTAATGAAATCTCAATCATGAATTACAAACTGCATAGTATTTATTCCGATAACTGTGGATCTATGAAAGTACTTAATATGATACAGTGAAATAAACTTAAAGTATTTGGTCATTTGACCACAAATAAACAGCTTCCGATCTAAAATTACTAACAATTAATACAAGTAAATGTACTAATTATTAGGCAGTATAAAAATATGTATTTATTTAAAATATTTCTAACATTATGAAAACTATGATACATTATCAGTATTCTCTGATATAATTTAATTTACATCTCTTTTGTTTAATATAGTGTTACTTATTATTTACGCATTATTTACATTTAGAATATCTAGGTGCTGAGATTATTTAGGATAATTGTCTTACCTTCTACCTTTATTGTAATAATCTCAACAATACATTTTTAAATAATCTCTGCCATTAACACAGAATAAGGAAGCCAATATTTAATTCTTGTAACAAAACAACAAAATAATAATTGAATTTAAATTATATCATCAATCACGTCCGCCATCTATCTATCGTGTGTATTTGTTGAAATAGGAAATAGCTTTTAATAATTTACTTATACTTCAAGTATTACTTCATCGATAGCTAGCTTAAAAACATCACCATTGTACCTACATGTGTTTCGACAATAAATATACTTTGACTTTGACTTTATCATACAAAATGGATCTCAGTTCAGTAAAAAATCTCTTTAAACAGCTTTGTTCCGCAATATAATTTTAATGATAGGCAAGGTACAGACACTCATAGTCATCATATACACTTGTGGTGATGTAAGCTAGAGAAATCGAATCAGCGTCCAATTCTAGTTATACTGCAAGCGGATGAGAGATGGCTAGGGTCGTGTTTCAGGCAGGTGGCGGTCGAGGGATGCGGATGGAACAGCTCGATGGGAAGCAGTTCTAAAATCGTCGATCGCATACGACAGAAAAACAAATCACGTATTTTTTTCATATATAACATTATGTAGCGGTCGTACGAAGGCGGGCAACGTCCCCTTTTGCGTCGCTTCCTGTAGTGGCTCCTCGGCGCGCTAGGGCCGCAGGTGCGGGGGCGCGCTAGGGCCGCGCTAGGGCTGCGAGTAGGGCAGGTCGGCGTAGGGCGCGCCCCACGAGCCCGCGATGAGCGACGGCGACTGGGACGCTGCAAGCGGACGTGCACGATACATACGAGGAGCCGGACGGCTGCGTGCAGCTACATCGCGTTATACGTACTGAGGTGCGCGAGCAGCTTCGACGGCGCCCCCGGCGAGTCGGCCGCCTTGCCCTCCTCCTCTGTAAGAAGCGGCACGTGAGTGGGTTTGGGCCGCGTGGAGCGGGTACCTGCGGGCCGGGGCGGCGTACCGGGGCGGGGGCGGGTGCGCGCCTGCGCCTGCGCCTTCAGCAGCTTGCTCATGGTGTTGCGCGGCGTGGGCGGCGGCCGCTCCAGCGTGCGCCCGTGCAGCGCCGACATGTGCCGCTCCAGCATGTACCTGCAACACGCGCGTGTCGTTACGAGCGCCCGCCGGAGGGAGGTAAACACACACACACGAGGCCGACCTGCGCTCGAAGCGCTCGGTGCAGAAGTGGCAGCGGAAGAGGCGGCGGCGCGGCGCGGGCTCGGCGGGTGGCGGCGCCTCGTGCGACTTGGCGTGCGCCGCCAGGTTGTACCTGCAACACGACCACGCACGACCTCACTATACTATTACACTTTAACTATTACATGTTCTAAATGTTTCATCATTTCATAATTCCATGTTTATAGGATGAATTTGAATTCGTGTATCATCCCGAAAGGGGTTCCCAAGTCCAGTCCCAAGGTCAATAATATTTTGTTTACGACATTTCGATTTTATCGTTTTTCACTGAGATAATGGCTTGCAAAGTTTTCTCCTTATTGCAACTCGAACGCTTGTGAGGCAACCCTTAAACAGCTGATTTTGTTGAACTTTGTCCTTGACCTTATGATGAAAATGGTCAGAAAAAACACAAAAATCAAAATGCAATAAATGCCTACCAACCTACTATCTACTTTCGTGCATGTGTTGGTAACTTTACAGGTATGAACCTAACCTACTCCCCTTGTGCGCTTTGTACCTACGACGCAGGAAACGAATTAAAACACTTTTTACTGGATTTTTCTGTTTAGTAAGCAGGTAGCACGTTTTGTACGAAGCCTGCAATCATGTTTTAACTTCACATTACCTTTGTGTACATACTCATCTGTATGCTTACTCTTTGACAGTAAAAAAGCCTGCCGAAATTATTAAACATTACTGTGACATTACCGCGAACCAATCACAAGTTATGGGGTTGGTCTAGGAAAATCATCAAAAAACACCGCCGACCAATCTTAATCAATTACGCTAAAGAATTTTGCAATTGGCCAAAAAAAATTGTTAAACATTTACCACCAACGAATCAGGTGAAATGCGGAATTTCTTTGAGATTCTAAGGATTTTGTGAAAATTAGTTCCGTATGTTTTTTCTGGATTTTTGTTTGGATTTGTACGGTCCGCACACCCTGGGATGTAGAATGATAAAATCAGTAAAACTATATGATAAATTTTAACTGATCTTTTAATTGATAAACTATGATAATTATTATGATATGATATAAATGATATTGAGACGCGCGGTTTGATATAATTCCGATCGCGAACTGAATGATGGCTGGCGTAAAGTGCTAAGTTGGCACTTTACATAGGCAGTGTACGTGCTCGTACAGGATTCGTGTGATGTGATGCTCTTACGTCATTTGTATTGAATGCCAATTGCCATACAAGAATCTCCTGATTGTGTTATGTAGGTATGACAACAATGTTATTTTAATTAGTTTTTTTCCCACTGCATAGCGCATAAGGTAGGTACAATTTTAACTTAACGAAAAAATAAACCTGTCTTAGACTTTGGATACCATTACTTATCTTACGTCAAGATGGATCAAGTGATTTGTTGTCAATAATAAAACACGATAAATTTCAACAGCTTATTACCTAAAATAAGATCGTAATGTAGGTCATCAAAGCGCTACAAGTTGACTACCTACTTATGCCGTAGGTAGGTACATAAACGTTGCCTTACGATTTGGTGTTTGCTACATTTATAATTTTTACCCATTAAATTGATATGCTTCTTCTTGTTGGTATGAGCTAGGAACCAACTCTGGTGTCGGAGTTTTTACGCCCGAACGCCTCCGACATGGCTTAAAGACTAAAATCCGAGACCAACTTCTTAACGTCCCATTCGAAGCACGGAAGCGCACAAATCTGAATGCCACTCAATGGTCACCCATCCCAGTAATGACCGGGCGGTGTGTTGCTTAACCAAGGTGATCCGTCGTTTCGATTGATATGCCAATGATTAATTAACGATGTCTAAAGTAAGGTGCCTATCTCATAATGCGGAACACGGTTTTTTGATTTTAACCTAAAACGGGCCCCTAAAAATTGTCGGTGTTATCAAAGGAATAAATTCAGGCAAAAATAATTTATTTTATTAATAATTTTTTAGTAGCTTGTTGGCACTCGTCGCGATCGGATCGGAATTCGGATGCATTTATTTTTTTGGACTTCGTACCTACGAGTAGTTAATCGAGTCTAAGTAGTTACCTATCTACCTAGGCAAAGCGAAATTAAATTCAGTAAACCCAAAGTGATGAGATATTAATTCCTATCCTAGGTGAATGTTGTGTGCTAATTTACCTAGGTACCTATCTAGGTACCCCCTATGTACCTACCAAGGTAATGTAACGAAAAACAGAGGGTGGATTGTGATTTTAGTGCTACCTACTTACTGGAATGTTCACAAAAGTCTACTAATCATGAAGAATCTCGAATAAAGATATATGCTGACTGCGGGCCTCGTACAATGCGCGCTAGGAGAGTACCTACCTAGGTTAGCGTTAGGTAATAACTATCATCCTACTTACTAAACAGAAAAATCCAGCAAAAAGTTTTTAACACGTTGACTGCATGCCATAGGCTACCGTTAGTAGGGACCCTAACTAATGTAATGATGTTTAGCCGTAGGCAGTCATGTGTCAATCCCTACCTAAATGTAGTAGGTAGGTACCTAAACATTCCATAAATAAGATAGGCATTATGTTATTTTAATACATTGATTGTGGGCCTAATACATAGGATTGGGCTCCATGCCTGCCGATGTCCTAGAGGAGTGGGTATGCGATGGCGTGTGTTTAGCGGCAGGAGTGGCGCTAGTGGCCCCACACTTTAGGCTCCGCCAGGCCCCTTTCACTCCGCAGAATAGGTATAAAAATATACCTACGCCTCGCCGGCCTCCTTGAGCAGCCGCGGCATTTTAGTTTGTTTTTGTTAATGTACCTATATTTTTCGCCAAATGAAGGCAAAAAAATACTACACAGCATAAAAAAATGTAAATAATACCAATAGTAGGTACAGAACTGAAAGTTTTTCTACCAAATGCATTGTTTAGATATCAAAGTCTCCCGTATTTACTTAAGTAGGTAGGTACTTAGGTACAAGTTCTATTTGAATGCGGTACCTACCTATATAAATAAACGTAATATTATGTAGGTATTTTTTCACAGACAATTTTTGTGCCATTGGTATCTACCTACATAATGCTGTAGTAAGTAGGTATTATGATTTTGATTATGTAGACTGAGAGCAAGATTAGAAACCCAAGCTAGGTACATTTTTATTTGGTTTAACTTTAAGTAGGCAGTGTAGGTTATCTACTTAAAAACAGTCGGGTAGGTAGGTGTAGGTAGACAAATCGATGTGGTTAGTTACCTAAAGGTAACTGTACTAACAACTAAAACAAGATACCTAGGTTACCTACAAACCAAATGTTGTTTTTTTCTCTTGCAAATATCTAGGTAGGTACCTACCTACTAAAATTTCTCTTAAGATTTAGCATGATGTACCTACCTTAAAAAGTTATTATTGAGTTTTCGTACACAAGACACCTAAACACTTAAGTAAGTGTTAAGGACCCAAGTACCTACCTAGTAGGTATGCCTATTTTCTGAGCTCTTAATGCAGCCAGCCAGTGTAAAATAGTTTTCTGATCTAATACTAGGTAGGTAGATATTATTTGAATTATCATTGTTCCTAAAAATAAATAGGTGGCTAGGTAACTGGATAGTAAAATGTTCTACAACAACAGCCTAACAGTCCACTGCTGGACATAGGCCTCCCCTATAAGAAGGGGGATATGCCCATAATCCCCACGCTGGGCATGCGGGTTGGGGATCGCAGGATACAGCTTCTCGCACCGCCGACGCTGCTGCCCGTCGGCGGCCAAGTTATTATTATTCGTCACAGAATAATTCTCAAGACAACCTTAACGTTACACGTGCCACGTCAGTAGAGATAGAGCTATACGATAGAAAGGGATGCAAGGTGTAGGTTAATATAAATGTTAGGCACTGAGTTCGGTGCGAGCTGAATAGCACTTTATTGCGTAGCAGCTAAAGTCGCTATTTAATTAAATGATTGCGCGGAGTGAAGCTTCTGTCCTCTCTGTATTCTGTGGCTCCGCCTTAATATTAGGGTTGCCACGCACAACACATGGTTACGGGTTTTAAGTTTTTGTATGGAAATTTGGAATCACGTATTTCCAAGTGAGGTTCTCGCAACTTGAGGACAACCATGGTCACCCCCTTTCGGGATGATATACGAATTCAAATTCACCATGTACATTAAATAAGCCTATATTATTCGTGCGGTCGATGAATGAATTTGATTATGAAAGGGATTCCGGAAGGGATCCTGGCGGCAGTTGACCCCCAGCGTGGCATGGTATCAAGCAGAGGCAGAGGCAGAGGCAGAGGCAGAGAGCGGCGCAGGTGGGGCGGGGCTCACCTCTCGGAGAAGCGCTTCCCGCAGAGCGTGCACTCGTGGCGCTTCTCGCCGCTGTGGATCCGCTTGTGCCGCTTGAGGTGGGAGCGCGTCATGAGCGCCAACCCGCACACGTCGCACGCGTGAGGCTTCAGCCCCGAGTGCGACAGCTTGTGCATCTTGAACGACGACGTGTGGATGAACGACTTCCCGCACAGGTCGCACTGCAACAACGACGACATCAACAACACGTCGCATCACGCCGATACCGACCTGCTCCTACGCACCTGATAGTTCAGCTTGCCGGTGTGAATGTTGTTATGTCGCTGCAGCGCGTTCTTCGAGGGAAACAGTTTGTTGCACTCCTCGCACTTCCAGTCGCTTATTCCTGAAAACATAACATTATTTTTATTATTATTAGATTCACTACCTCGGGCAGATATTGCAGTTGGATAGAAACAACTTCGAGAAGGAGGTCGAGAGGAGAATTCAGGTGGGTTGAGCAGCATTTGGAAAACTACGTCGAGTTTTCTCGTCGCCCACACCACGTGCTTGTAGTTCAGCTTGTGCTGCTTACCCTTGTGCAGCGCGATGTGTATGTCGCAGGCACGCTTGTGCTTGTAGTGTGCGCCGCACACCTCACAGATGTAGGGCGGCTTGGAGCCGTCGTGTTCAGCTTGTGCTGCTTACCCTTGTGCAGCGCGATGTGTATGTCGCAGGCACGCTTGTGCTTGTAGTGTGCGCCGCACACCTCACAGATGTAGGGCGGCTTGGAGCCGTCGTGTTCAGCTTGTGCTGCTTACCCTTGTGCAGCGCGATGTGTATGTCGCAGGCACGCTTGTGCTTGTAGTGTGCGCCGCACACCTCACAGATGTAGGGCGGCTTGGAGCCGTCGTGTTCAGCTTGTGCTGCTTACCCTTGTGCAGCGCGATGTGTATGTCGCAGGCACGCTTGTGCTTGTAGTGTGCGCCGCACACCTCACAGATGTAGGGCGGCTTGGAGCCGTCGTGTTCAGCTTGTGCTGCTTACCCTTGTGCAGCGCGATGTGTATGTCGCAGGCACGCTTGTGCTTGTAGTGTGCGCCGCACACCTCACAGATGTAGGGCGGCTTGGAGCCGTCGTGTTCAGCTTGTGCTGCTTACCCTTGTGCAGCGCGATGTGTATGTCGCAGGCACGCTTGTGCTTGTAGTGTGCGCCGCACACCTCACAGATGTAGGGCGGCTTGGAGCCGTCGTGTTCAGCTTGTGCTGCTTACCCTTGTGCAGCGCGATGTGTATGTCGCAGGCACGCTTGTGCTTGTAGTGTGCGCCGCACACCTCACAGATGTAGGGCGGCTTGGAGCCGTCGTGTTCAGCTTGTGCTGCTTACCCTTGTGCAGCGCGATGTGTATGTCGCAGGCACGCTTGTGCTTGTAGTGTGCGCCGCACACCTCACAGATGTAGGGCGGCTTGGAGCCGTCGTGTTCAGCTTGTGCTGCTTACCCTTGTGCAGCGCGATGTGTATGTCGCAGGCACGCTTGTGCTTGTAGTGTGCGCCGCACACCTCACAGATGTAGGGCGGCTTGGAGCCGTCGTGTTCAGCTTGTGCTGCTTACCCTTGTGCAGCGCGATGTGTATGTCGCAGGCACGCTTGTGCTTGTAGTGTGCGCCGCACACCTCACAGATGTAGGGCGGCTTGGAGCCGTCGTGTTCAGCTTGTGCTGCTTACCCTTGTGCAGCGCGATGTGTATGTCGCAGGCACGCTTGTGCTTGTAGTGTGCGCCGCACACCTCACAGATGTAGGGCGGCTTGGAGCCGTCGTGTTCAGCTTGTGCTGCTTACCCTTGTGCAGCGCGATGTGTATGTCGCAGGCACGCTTGTGCTTGTAGTGTGCGCCGCACACCTCACAGATGTAGGGCGGCTTGGAGCCGTCGTGCTTCAGCTTGTGCTGCTCTAGGCGCACTGCAACACAAGAAGCATCACATTTAACACGCACTCCCTTACATGGTCTTCCTGTAGCTCGGGCTCATAGAAGTATGTATACTCCGAAACAACTTTAAGATGGTGTCCATTAACGACGACAGGTCTCGGATCAATTCAGTCATTGACCATGACTTTGACTAAGTCTTGACCAAATTCATGCCGAGATCTATCATTCGCGAGGCTGATGCTAGATCGTTTAGCATCTGTTGAAGCTATTCCAGCGACTCCGCCATTAACAGTAGGACTATGTCGTCAATGAATCGCATGAGATGTGCTCGCCGTTTGTTTTTATTTTATTATTTATTTATTTTCGGAAAACAAACAGCTTCTTACTTATATGATAAGATAAAAGATAATAGAGAAAACTAGCCAGAGTTTTCATATGTGAAAACGACCATACCTTTCCAGTCCAGCGTCTTAAACATATCATCCAACGCGCTTGTGAACAGTTCCGGAGATATGACATCTCCCTGTCTCACTCCTCGGCGAAGTTGGATGAGTTTAGACTGCTGGTCCTATACTCGGACACTCATAGTGGCTGCTTCGTACCGACATTTCAACATTTCGATATACCGATAGTCCACTTGGCATCGGTGCAAGAATTCCAGGATAGCCCAGGTATCTAGAGTCAAAGGCCTTCTCATATTCCACAAAAGCCAGACACAGGGGCTTATTATATACTCTTCGGTATAATCTGCCTCACTGTGTGAATGTGGTCTATGGTGCCATATCCTCCGCGCGTGGCTGGAAGCTCGTCGAGTCTTCTGGATCTTATCGAGTCTTCTTGCGAGACGATTCGTAATTAAATATAAATATATAATAAATAACCCTAGAGAACAGCTTCTAGACGTGACTCAGGATCGAGATAGGTCTGTAGTTTTTAAGAAGGGTTTTATCTTCCTTCTTAAAAAAACAGAACCACTATGCTCTCGTTCCATGCCCTTAGAGTTCTCCCACAGTGAAGGACGGAGTTTAATAGGTTTTGCAGCTCCTGCACAGCAGGTGCTCTACCAGCCTTCAGAAGTTCTGTAAGTAACTCCATCTTCTCCGGGGGTTTTTCATTTTAAAGCTGTCTCAGGAGTCAGGACCAACACGACCTCGTCTTGGCTGATTTCTGGCAGTTCATCGGTGTAGTAGCGGGTGAGGAATAGGTGTCTGGAATCGTGGTTGTTATGTTGGGGGCAAGGAGCATGCACGCCGCGTACAGTCTGCCATAGAAGTCCTCGATCTCAGATAATATCTCCGGCTTTGACAATACGGTTCGGCCATCGTGTTGTTAACTTCGTCAGGCGACTCCTGCCAAGCTGATGAATGAATACTTTGGACCCTTGGTTTCGCTCTATTGCCACTTCAATGGGTCGTGTGTTGGAGCTCCGAAGGTCGCGCTGTATCATCTTCGCAATTCGCTTGTTCAGCCTGCTGCAGGCTTACCACCGAACCAAATCGAGAACGGGATTAGGATTTGACTTCTGTCATTTGGTAGTATTGAAAGCCTGCCTCGTACTCATACAAAAAATGACAACTTGCGGAATTTGAATCGAGATTAGGATAGACTTGTCTATTTTTGACACTGTTGACGTCGATTAATTTGAAATTGATCGAGTTTACTATCGAGCTTTTACAGTTTTGTGAAAGTAACTTTTTAGCGATCGAGGATTTTAATCAAGATGAAGTTTGAATAAACTAGATAAAAAAATAGGAGGTAGTCTGAGGCAAAACCAAACATTATTTTGGAACATAACTAACTAACATAACTATGTGCTTGTGCGCTAAATTAATAAATAATCATCTAAGTAGGTAGGTACATACAAATTATCTGTTATTAATATTCACTGGAATTGCTACCTATCACAAAAACTTATTTCCGAGGTACAAATTTAGATAAATACTGAAATATGTTGCTGTGTGTTTGCAAGACAAACAGCAATCTTACCCTCTTGACGTTAAATCTGGCAGGACACCTTTTGAATGTCGGATGATTAAAATAACGTTGAGCATCTATTTTTAAATAAAATATGAAATATTACGAAATTTATCTAAACAAAGAAAATATAATTAATGGTAATAATTTTCGAGTATTGCTCACGTTATTTACAGGTCGAAAATTTACAATACACTAATAAAAAATATATATTTGTGAGGATGTGGCTCCGCCATCTTGACTTTCGAGTGACATAAATCCAATTCTAATCCAGTTCTCGATTTGGCTCGGTGGTAAGCACTCAGATCTGACCTCTCAGACAAAGTGGTCTGAGTGGTTTCCCGTCATCAGCCGAAGAGTCCCATCCGAAAGTTTGGACTTCTTGCCTTTTGGCTGCATTAGACAGAATCAGATGCCCTTGTCCCTTAACGCTCCAACTACTTTTGTAAGGCCTCATCAACGTCATCGGTGGGTTCCACAGCAACTAATATATCACCAAGAAGCTTCTGAAACTTCTCGGTATAAGCCATGATCTGGAATAGATTGGGTCGTAATGTGGACTTCATCAGACGATTTCTTTCAAGCTTGAGATTGATATTCAGAGAGCCTCGGACAAGTCTGTGATCGGTATTGTATTTGTATTGTTACCTGTATTGTATTGGTATTGTTACCTGTTGATCACGGAGACGTCTCTGAATATGTGCCTTTTTAACCGACTTCAAAAAGGAGGAGGTTCTCAATTTGTCGGAACCTTTTTTTTTTTTCGTTTTTTTTATGTATGTTCGCTGATAACTCCGTCAATTGTGGACCGATTTTCAAAATTCTTTTTTAGTTTAAAAGAGTATACTTCACAGGTGGTCCCATATTAATTTTATTCCTGAGAGATTGGTACTTTTCCCGGAAAACTCAAAAAACCTCATCCTCACTTGTAATTTTCGCCCTATGATCACCAATATCTCCGTCAATTGTGAACCGATTTTCAAAATTCTTTAGCGCAAGAAGTAAGAAGTGATTTATTTGAAGTCGGTTCATTTTTTTTAAAAAGTCCTACTTGTATCCGTCATGATCAAGTCGATCTCGTTTTTGATCAGTGTCGGGGCTTCGCCATGTCCACCATCTGTGGAGCTTCTTCTCGAAGGAGTTCATACGAGTTAAGAATAGCCCCTCCTTCTCTAGGAAATTGACCAGCATTTGCCCCTGTGATTTCTACAAAAACCCAAAACCATGCGCACTCTGGATTCGTCGCCAATTTGGACTCCCACTTTGCCGTTAAAGACCTCCATAATAAGGTTGAAGTGAGCCTTCGTAGTATCGTACATATCCTCCACTTCATCACCCGGGTGTGCCGAGGTCGGTGTGTAAACCTAAATGATCTTAGAACATAATAGAATAGAATGTTCTTTATTGCACAAAATTAAATGTTAACGATGTGTGTGAACTATTTGCTAAATACATTTGATCAGTTTTTGTAAATGATGATACTCCTTGTTCCTTGTGCCGCTTCAGCACATACAGACTCAAACCAACATTCTATCTACCTTGGCCATAACAAAAGCTGAAGTTCTCATAAAAATCAAGAATCTGTCCAAAAATAAAGGAGCTGGACCTGATCGGATACCTCCTTCATTCATAAAATCTTGTGGTCGGGAGTTGTGTGATCCTCTTTCACTAATATTCAATAAATCTCTCAGCACAGGTGTCTTTCCCACTGAGTGGAAAAAGCACACATAATCCCTATTCATAAATCAGGTGACACGTCCAATTGTGAAAACAATAGACCTATAAGTATACTCTCATGTTTAGGCAAAAATTTTGAATATATCATTTTTGATTATATATACTGTCACTGTAAGCCGTTGTACAGGGTTCCAACCCCCATCTTCGGAACCCAAGCCAACCCCACCTGCACGTGGTGCATCCTGCTAAACAACGAACGGGGCTCTGGCGGCCGGGTGATTGCGGCATAGCACAGCCTACATCGACACATCTAAATCCCCTGGCCACCGACGGGCAGCAGCGTCGGTGGTGCGAGAAACTGTGCCTTGCGATCCCCAACCCGCATGCCCAGCGTGGGGATTATGGGTATATCCCCCTTAATTAGGGGAGGCCTATGTCCAGCAGTGGACTCATATAGGCTGATGTGGTGGTGGTGGTGGTGGTTAAGCCATTGATACGTATCAATGGCTTAAAGTGATGATGATGAAGTCTTGGTTTTGTTAAAAATAGATCAACCGTTAGCAACCTCATGGTTTATAAGAACCATCTATGTCAGGCTTTCGCTCAATCAGGCCAGGTTGACTCCATATACAGACTTTCGATAAAGTCAACCACGCCGCTTTATGTTCTAAGTCACTACGGCGTATATGGCAGCCTTTTGCGCTGGGTGAAATCTGAAAATGGAGATCTTGTAATTATCTATCATTTGAGCTTGTAACGGTAAGTCTAGGATGAGTAGTTCTCGAGATATGGTCCATTTAAATTTGACAGCTGTCAACGAAAATGAAGATATTGTCATTATCTAAATTTCAGCTAGAAACGGCAAGTTTAGGATGAGTAGTTCTCGAGATATGGACGATTTTAGTTTGACAGCTGTCATCGAAAATTAAGGTCTTGTCTATAGCAATCATTTGAGATAGTAACGGCAAGTCTAGGATGAGTAGTTTTTGAGATATGGTCCATTTAAATTTGACAGCTGTCAACGAAAATGAAGATCTTGTCATTATCTATCATTTGACCTAGAAACGGCAATTGTAGGATGAGTAGTTCTCGAGTTATGGTCGATTTTAGTTTGACAGCTGTCATCGAAAATTAAGGTCTTGTCAATAGCAATCATTTGAGCCAGTAACGGCATGTCTAGTATGAGTAGTTCCCGAGATATAACTGTATAAAATTTGTAGAAGAGTGGACCTTTGAGTTGAGTTTTGAGTTTGAGTTTCAGTTAGTAGAGTGACGGTGACTATACAAAATGGTTTCAGACGCTATTTTTTTTCTACATAATATATAGCAAAACTTCACTTCATATTGGCAGAATTAGGACTTTCTTTTATTTATAGCAAAAATACCTAAAAAATAAAAGTAAAAAGAATCAATGTAGTCAGAAATCGAACTCGGTACCACGACTTTATTGCCGAGGGTTAGATATTCATAGCAAAAACATCTAAATAATAAAAGTAAAAAGAATCAATACAGTCAGGAAACGAAATCGGTACCACGGTATCATTGTCGCGGGTTCTAACCACTGGTCCAATCTTTATGTTGTCAGTACGTCGAAATCAACTCATAGTTTTGATTTGTATCATGTTGTCATGATGCCTTGTCTGTGTGCGTGGTACGCTGCTACAAATTGTCTGACTCAATTACAAGTGCTAAATAGACTAAAAAATATAAATTATAGCTGAGTACATAGCAAATAATTCACTATTAGCGCGTCATAGATTACTCTGAAATAAAACACACGTTTGCATGTATAAATAAATTAAATACAGCAAATTTGAGCATCAACGACATTTATCAGCGCTGCTGTGCCCAGCTGACCGCATCCTATTCCCTTAAATAAAATCTGTATCCCTATTAGGGAAAAAATGTTGTAGCTTGCAACATGACTCATGTACTCATGCTGTTTACATGTAGGGCTTCAACCTAGAACCAAACCATTTTTCTTGTTATTGTAAAAGTTAGTTGGTTGTAATCTGCTTTGTAAACTAAATAAATAAAAATAACAACAACCCCAGAACATGCCTCCTAATATACTCCAGCTCCGCTGCCACATGCGTTAGATGTTCGTGGAGCCTCAGAGTGCGTCCGTTATACGTAGCCAGGGTCAGATGTTGTAGGTAGCCTGAAGTAGCCCGGGGATTCCTAGCATCCCCTGCCCTGCCGTTACCATGGCCGCTACCATGGCTAGGAATAGCGGGACGGCCAGGAACTGGAGGCCCTCTTTTGAATGCTTCTTTCATAAAGGAGGGTATGTCATAATCCCCACGCTGGGCATGCCTAGGGTTGGGGATCGCAGGACACAGCATCGCCGACGCTGCTGCCCGTCAGGGCCAGGCAATTTATTTGTGCCGATATAGCCTGCTCTATGCCGCAATCAGCCGGCCGCGAGAGCCCCATTCGTTAGTTAACAGGGTGCACCATGTGCAGGTTAGCTAGGCCTATCCCAAAGATGGTGGTTGGAACCCCTTACACCCCACTCCATTCCAATACATTTTTACGACATCCATCCATCTCTTCTTCGGCGTCCCTCTATACATGCATCCAGTCACATTCTACTAGTCACATGACGATCATCCGTCCTCATGACGTGCCCGGCCACATGATGCCCGTCTACCACTCCCTCACCTTATCCTGCACTCACAACCAACAGGTGCTACTTGCAGACTTCCCGCAATACCTGACTCCAATTTCCTTACATTTCATTTCTTTGTATCTTGCGAACAAGCAATATTTATTAATGTGAATATAATAGTGATAGTGTGTGGAAGAAAGGAGCATTTCTTCCACATCCTAACATTCTCCCTTATCCTTACATTCAAGGCTCAAGCTTACCGTCCTCTCTCCTCCTCAGTCATTAATACATTAATTACTTAGTAAATCTCACCTAGAGACGAATATCTAGCATTGCAGAGATCACAGGGGTGCCACACCTTGGGTTGTTTGAATCCAGCTCTGGGCTTCACCTTTTTCCTGGGTTCCTCGTGGAACTCATCCGGGTTGAAGGTGCTGTCTGCATCATCATCATCAAAATCACCAAATGCAACTTCAATGTCATCATCCATCCCATTACTGTAAGAAGATTTTATGAATTAAAATATAAATGAAGTGAACTGCACTAGATATATATATATATATATATATATATATATATAAGATATATTTGATTATGATTAAATTAAATAAGTTTTACAGAAGATAGCAAGTGACAGTATAAAATAATATTTGAGCGAAAGAAAACTGAAGTTGATGTTTTTTGATATAACCCGCAGGTTCAGTGTGGGGTTTACGGGCATATCCCCCTTTATTATGGGAGTCCTCTGTCCAGCAGTGGCTGATATACGCTGGTGTGGTGCTGGTGGAAGTGGCTGGTGACTAAGTGACATTATTTTGTTAAATTATTTATAACAACAATTTTTTGCATGCTGTAAACCAAAACATGGCTGTACTTTTGACATTTTGTGTTTGATTCTTTATGTTCACGAATGTTTTGCAAATAAATTATTTGTATTGTTGGACACCACCATCAGAAAAGCTACTAAAGTACAGGATGTAACATAAAAAATTAAGAAATTAAAATGAGATGTGAGGATGAGATAGTGCTTACAGCGGGAAAAACATGGACAAGAATCATGAAGAAAAAGTTGGAGGAGGCCTTTGCCGTAGGGCACACAGATGATAACAAAACAACATAGCTTAAAATACAACAGACAAAACCAACTACATACATCTGATTAAAAAGGCTATAATAATAATAATTGTATTGATGATACAGCAAAAAAAATCCAAATGAAAATATTTTCAACGTGAAAAGTAATTTTAAAAAACATTATTGCCTTCAGCGTCGCAGTAATAGGTGCACTTGATTTTTATGTTAGTTCTTGGTAGGTGAGAACTGTTTTAATTCTTTATTCTTGTCTTTGTAGCATGTACCTCGTTATTTGTGTTCATAAAGTTAGTAGTGTTCACACATTTATTGTTTAAAAAATTGTTAACAGTGGTAGCGATTCTGAAAGATTTTCACTAAACTTATCGTTAAACATAAAGGAGCTCTCTCTTGGTAGCGGTTCTGAAAGATTTTCACTAAACTTATAGTTAAACTTATAGGAGCTCTCTTTCTTTTATATGGAGATAATAGAGACAAAATGACTTTTAGCTAGTTATAACTAGTTTTAGCAATAAATAGTGTTACTCAGAATCAACCACAGTGAAGACCTATAATTGGCTTCCAGTCTTCTATTTTGTAACTATGATCAGTAAGTATAGCTGTTGGTTTTCAATCTCAAAATAAATAAATAAATTATAGACTTCAAATATAAAATAATTAACTCATAATTATTTTTTCTTGCAATCTGTTTTTCTGTGAGCTAGAGATTATGTTTGCTGCATCATTGGTGTGTATGGAATACTGCATGGCATACCCACATCCTCAGTGTTCTCCACGCTAGTCATGTGTTGTACAGTGAACTTGTAAAACTCAAAATTAACAAAAAATATTTTTAACAACAACAATGAACAAAAACTAAATCATCACGAGGTACGAAACAAATTAGGGGACACATTTTTTTTAAAATGAATTTTAAAATGACATTATGTGATGTCTCACAATATAAATTTTTTTTTTGTTCCATTTTATATCCGCGATCAGTTGGTGGACTATAAGCGAATGAGTGGTATAGTGGTGGCGTTTAGGATCCAGACTCATCAGTCCTTTCTCCTTCTCTTGGCAGCAGGTTATCCAGGACATGTGTTCTCTTTATCCGCTTTGTGTTGTAGGGATTTTCCACAAGTGATCTTGCTAGCGGGTTGGCGTGACGTTTCAGGCGTTCCAAGTAATTTTTCACAATTTAAATGAGAGATAATACCTTCCATCATGGATGTGGTTGTCCTCAGTCTTGATGTGGATCTCCTCGTGGAGGGAGTGCTCCGTGATCTTGTGGGCGGCGAGGGCGATGGGTCCGCCCGCCTCTCCGCCGACCCCGCACTCATCACATTCCCAACTGAAACATCACACTAATTCTCTGACACAACCCAACACAGAACTCTCACAACTCCACTTAAATGAAGGTGTTCAACCCTCAAGTTGGACAAGGAGAATATACCTGTATCTGCCGGAGCTAGAAGTCTTCCGTTTCTTTCCAGCCGAGGTCGCTTTCTTTTTCTTTTTGACGGCCTTCCCGGTCCTCCTCTTGGTGGCGGCGAGCGGCTCGTCCTCGGAGTCGCGGTCCCGCGCGCGCTCGCACTTGACGTCGTGTAGCGGCGGCGCGAGCGCGAGAGCGAAGGGCGCGCGCGCGACCAGCGGGCTCTTCTCGAGCAGCGCCTCGAACGTCTCCTTGAGGCGCAGGTACGCCACCTCGGCGCGGTCCAGCGCGTGCACGAGGTCGAGGCAGGCGGCGCAGAGGTGGCGCGGCGCGTCCCGCGGCGGCTCGCGCGCCGTGAAGCGGCACAGGAAGGCGCGCAGCGGCGTGCGCGAGGCGGGGGTGACGGCGGCGGGCGCGTCCAGCGCCGCGCCAGCCGCCGCGCCCCCGCACACGCCGCACTCCAGCGGCTCCAGCTTCACCGTCACATCCTCCTGCTTCACCTCGCCCTCGCCGACCTGCTGCTGGACCGTCGAGCTGCTGCAGTTCATCGCACTCGGATGCAGCTCATGCAGCGCTACTTCAGCTCCGAAGATTTTAAAAAGATGCCATCTTTGTAGGATATAACTTGAAACTTTCTCTACTATTTTGGACTCGGTAAAAAACTGAGCTATTTCTGTGTAAAATTGTAAAGTAAAATAGTGATATTCGCTATGAAAATAAACGAAACCTCTCAGGAGTTTCAAGCTTCATTCTTCAAAATTGCAGCAATCAAGTTTTGATTGACGTTTTGTTTGACTCAAAACTACGATTGACAGTTGTTTGACAGACAATGAACATCATGATGAGAAATAGTCACAGATTAAAATATGTCGTGCGTGGTCGGTATAGTACCGACCCTTGAAAACGCCAAAAAAGAGGAAGAAGAAAGAGCAGGTTTGTGGAGTACTCAGTAAAATGGAATTTCACAGTACGGACACGAGTGTACTTAAGTAGATAGATACTACACTAAACACTAGTGTACTAAGTAGGTACATGTTCCCGCAAGATAACTTTGCCGGATTGAATAAAGGCACTTTAAACTTCTGCGCTTGTACAGTCGCGAAGAAAACAGTTTACCAAACAGATTGTTTATAGCTCAGTGAGATTTCTTATTTTTTGTAGAATTGTTTCTATTTTAATCTTACAATTGGTTCACCCAAACTTAAATCTCGTTTTACTAGAATGTAGTTAGGTATAGTTTTTGAATTACAACGAAATAAGTGAATTAGCAACCACTTGAATTATACTTAGTAAATAATTATACAACAGATGGTACATATTTTCATTGGTAACCTACCTACTTACCTACATAAATTGCAGGTATAATATATTTAGTAACTTATCAAAGTAGGTACCTTACAAAATTCGTAAAAAGGGATGCAAGGAGCAGGTGAATATATTTTAAGTAATTAGCGCGGCGCGAGCTGAATTGCCCCCCCCCCCCCCCCCCCCCCCTCAACTCCAGCAATATACACTAGATATTATGAACTTTTAAAAATTTTTAAATTGTCAGTAATACACAAGGTACTTTATATGTACCTAGGTTAATTTGGAACAATCAATACATTGTCATGTGTTAACTAATTAGCTATTAATTATACTGTGTCCAGTGCCGAAAATAAGGCGGTGCCACCGGTGCTCAGGCACAGGGCGTAGACCATGCATGGTAGTATTCATTAATTATTTCGTTAATATCCAGTTATAAATCGTAGTTTTCTTTTCTGGGGGGCGCAAAACTTACCAGACCAGGACCAAATTTTGGGTCATGAATGGTAGTATTCATTTATTATTAGTTTGATATGCAGATATAAATTGAGTTGTCTTTTCTGGTGGGGTGCAGAAATGACCAGATCAGGACCAAGTCTTCGTTGATAATTATAACCTAATACATGTAGGTTGGTTGAAATTCAGATATAAATCGTAGTTTTCTTTTTCATATCTTGTATGCTCACCTTTGATAGAAAAATTTCGCGGCTCGCTCTGCTCGCCGATTTTATTACCGCCTTTTGGTTGTGAATGGTACAAAACTAGGCAAAAATTTTTTTTAATCCAATCTATAAAGTTTGCAACAATGACGAATTAGAACACAACAGCGCTAGTTAGAATGATTAAAAAAAATTGCGGCTCGCTCCGCTCGCCGACTTCCTTTTTTATGTCTGTTGGGCCTAGGCCTAGACACCTAGGTGTTACAAAAAATTCCACCGTTTTCTTTGTCTTTTTTCCTTTGTGCACCAAAAATTTTGGGGATCCCTGCGCTCGCCGATTTTATTTCTATAATAAATAAAGCAACTAAGCACTGAGAAGTCAACTGTAACTTCATATATGCTGAAACGCGAGATAGATTTTCTATTATGTCTGGTATCCAGGCTTAACAATTATAGAAGCTCGCACCGGGTGCGTAAAATGCTATTTACGGCACTGACTATGTCCATACAAAAAACCAGTAATGGAACGTTATCCGGTTTCCGTTATGAGGATCATTCACGTTTTTTGTTAATTATGCAGATTTGTAGCTTTAAAAATCAATATATAGTATGTTTTTGTTTTTCTAATAGTATAAAAAATGACCAAGATGCAGAGGTTTTAGTGTAAAAATTTCGCGGCTCGCTTCGCTCGCTGACTTCATAACTGTCCTTTGCATTAAAGATTTTCGATTTTTTTTCGAAAAAATCGCAGTTTTCTTTTCGTAACAATAACACATTTTCTGAGAAAAAAAATTCGCGGCTCGCTCCGCTGGCCGATAAAAAATTATTAAGAGTATTGCCAAACACAAAAATTGCCCCCCCCTAAACGAAATCCCGTATCCGCGCCTGTTACGCTAGGTGCCATGCCCGAGGCCACGTCCTGCAGCAGGTACGGTGGTGTGTTATTCAGTACTCAAAACGTTAAGTACCTAGAAAGATTTCCGTTTTATTTATATTACAAATGGCTCGCCTCGAACTGAAAGGTCGTGTTTGTAAATTGTAGGTATATTCTTTTGAAATACAATGCAAAACCATTCACATAAACTATGCAACCGAAACTACCTTATATGAAACAGCAAAAATCATCTGCGTTCAGAAACCAGAATAAACGTAATGGACATCTTTTGCAACCGATTGTACCTAAAAGTGAGATAGTGGCACGGCACACCCTTGGTGTTTATTAGGTGTGACAGAGACAAGAAGCCGATCTGTCACAAGTCCAGTCCGATTGAACTGAAAGTGACGAGCAACTTCGTATTGTTTAATCGACTATGAATGAAATCGATTAAAATTACGATAATTTTTACTATTATTCGTGTAATTTTTATTTTTTAGCTGAGATTAAGTTTACGATTTTGCGAACAAATAATATCGAGAGTGAATAATAAAATAAATAATTTATTATTGTTGTCTTTAGGATTGAGGAAAGAGATTTTTAGGCAACAAATAATCGATTACAAATAATAAAAATAAAAATAATCGATAGTTGATTTCGATTCAGGATAATAACTCTATGCTTAAGTGAACATCGCTAGACTAAAAATTCCCCGCACCTCATACCGCCGTTTGGTTCCTAAAAATGTGTTCCGCGCAGCCACTTGCGCAAAGTTCAGTCCGGTCAAGTTATTTTGCGGGAACTTGTACACTAGTAGTAGTAGGATTTTAATATAGATCGTAAAGAGATGAAACGAGGGGCCGAAACGTATAAGGTTGTAGAGTTCCTTGCGGGAGGCTCGTCTGGTGAGGTTCTGCTACCTTGCCTATTTCTGCCGAGAATCAGCTGAGCTTTGTTTCGGTTTGCAGGGGTTTGGGTGCTGGTGAAATTACAGGCACAAGAGGCATAACATCGTTATGCCTCAAGTTAACGGACGCAGGGCGTTAAATGGTAGAGCACGTTCCGGAAAAACGTGATCTACGATGCAATGGTTGCACCTACGAGGTAATGGCTACCACTTAACATCAGGTGGTCCATGTGCTTGGTCTATCATATAGAAGTATAGAAAAAAAACGTGCGGGTCTGTCAAGTTTACACAGTACGCTTAGGCAAGCAGTACGTCTCAGTTGGCCTCGGTCCATTGCGTCAGTCGGTCGGTGGAGTGTGTGCAACACTAACGTCAATCCAAATAATCAAAGTATCTCGATGCATTCAACAGTGAATAAAAACCTCATGCCGCTGGTGCGATGCGGCCGAGTTGCCGTGAATATCGGAAAGACGGCCGCTATACTCGTCCCCCGTCGTCGCACATTATTACCACAGCTCCAGCTGTGAGGCTAAGCTATAGATTGACGAACCTCTATGGTGGAGCGTGCTCTGCGTCTTACAAATACAAAATCTTTATTTACCAAAATTTTACATTTTAATACAGTGAACATTACTGGTGGTTCCTACACTAGGGCTAGCCTGTATCGCAGGAAACCGGTTACAGAGAAGATTACCGAACAATAACATATTAAACAATAACAATTTATTAAAAATGTACTGGACAAAAGACATGGCCAAAAAAAAGAAAAAATTACTCAAACAAAGAAAGTAAACTAAAGCAGAAGATCGAACAGTTTATGGTATGAGAAAATCACTCTATTAAGGTATAGCTGCCGCATACTAAGAGTAAGAGTTTCCGAGCATAGGGAAGCGGTGGGATACTGAAATGGCTTATGGAACATTACCTTCAGCACAGAACGTTGGGCTCTTTCGAGGGTAATCAAGGGCGTTTTAGCAGCTCCACCCCAAACAGTAATACAGTAGCACAAGATTGTTCGGCACAAGGCTGAGTAAACAAGCACCAGAGTTTCCCTGTCATACCCATCACGGAGGAGCTTCATTACGTGAATTGTTTTCCTTACACGATTAGACAGAGCATTAATATGGGGTAAGAATGTTAGTCTCTCATCCAGTAAGACTCCCAGATAACGTAGGCAGTCAGTGTGTTTTTCAGTATGGTTGGACATGAGCAGTAATTCTTTAAGTGTTGAAAGTGGTCACATTTATGAATGCACAAAGCGGAAAAGCTAGGAGCGGATACAGCAGTTTTATGAAAACACAAAAACTTTGTCTTGGTAGAGTTTAGAGTTAATAGATTGACGTCAAGCCACACCGCGATACGAGCCAAACCTATCTCTGCGCGCATAATTGCCTCTTCCCATGTTTCACCCAAAAATAAAATAGCAGTGTCATCAGCATAACACACTTTTTGTGTCTGGTCAGAGCCATCAAAAAGGGCAATAATGTCATTTAGATATAGAGTAAACAGAGTTGGTCCTAATATACTCCCTTGAGGAACTCCGAAACAAACATTTTGCACACTACTTGAGTGACCTGCCACTGATACGCACTGCCCTCTATCTGACAAATAGCTAGTAAACCAATCCAGAGCAATACCCCTTATGCCCAGGCACTCTATCTTTTTTGAGGAAATTTTTGAGGAAACCGCATCAAAAGCTTTAGCTAAATCCAAGAAGACACCGATGCATTTTTTTCCATTATCTAGCGCCGAGTGTGCTTTCAAGTAGTTTATGTACGGCGTCTTCAGTGGATCTACCGTCTGAATCCAAATTGATTGGGTTATAAAATATTGTGATGCTCTATGTACTTGGTTAGTCTTTTGTTAACTACCTTTTCAAGAAGCTTCGAAAAGACTGGGAGAAGGGATATTGATCGATAATTAGATGGGGTAGATTTACTACCAGACTCATGAATTGGGGTCACTGTAGTAGCTTTGCAACAGTCAGGAAAGTTGCCTGTAGACAAACTAAGGTTTATAACATGAGTTAAGGGTTCAATAAAAAAGTGACAATACTTTTTAACAAAAGAATTCGTTAAGAAATCTTTACCTGGAGCGCAATGATTTTTCAGTGATTTATTTAAACACGAGAGTTCTAGGCAATCTGTGGTAGTCATAAAAAAAGAACTTGGTCACTAAAAGGGTACCGAAATATTTCCTGCCAAAGCCTCCTGAGTAGTATTTAGATTAATAAGTATTGAACTGACCAGACTCTGCCCCACGTTAACAAAGTAGTCATTGCAGAAATTAAGTGATTCTATAGGGGTTTGTTTGAGTCGAAGTATATCAGGGAAATTTTCTTGTTTATTGTTTAGTTCGCAGATATTTTTAATGGTTTTCCAGATTTTAGCAGGATTGTTTTTATTTTCGATTAGCTTACCTTTATTATATTATTTTTTCAATGATTTTATTTGAAGACTAAAGGCGGTATCTATTATACTGAGATAGTAATTCCTTACATTTAGGATACTTTTTAGCCTCTAAATGCAAAGCATCTCTATACTTCATGGCTTTGATAAGTCCCGGGGTTATCCATTCTTTGCGAATGCTTTTGCGTCGGCTTATGGGGGTTTGAATTAATTTTAAAAATATTTCCAAGAACTAGGGAGAATTTATTAGCAGCAACAGACGCATCCATACAAGACATTACTTCCAACCAGTCAGTCTGTGATAACTCCTTATTTATGGCATTTTAGTCAATCGTTATTTTCATATTATTTTTACGTGTAGCGTTTTTTAGACTTAATTCGGCAGTTAAAGATAGGTATTCATCGAATTGTGCATAAGGATAGGGTGAGTCTGTAATAATATTAATGTTTAAATCCCCTGTAATAATAATATTTGATTTAATAGATGAGTTTTTTTTTGAGGTTGGTGTCAAGGGACTTCATAAATTTGTGAATGCATTTAAAAGATGGTGATCTATAGAGGCCAAGGTGTTTATTTGGGAGCTCGATCAGCAGAGAGTCAACTTCGGCTATATTTGGTTTGCAAACATTTACAATCCAGTCCGAGCGAATGTAAGCCACCACTCCTCCAGCTTTATTATTTATGTTCATTGTGCCATAATGGGAATACCCATCGAGAGATCTGATTACTGGACAGGATCCAAGATGGCACTCAGTAAGAACTATGACAACTAGTTTTGTTGGAAGTATTTCCACAAGAACGAAAAAATCATCTTTGTTTTTTTGCAAACTTCTTATATTAAAAGTACCTAATTTCAAGTTATATTGTTCATCAAATACAGATTTACACGATTCCGGGACCTCACACACGCGACCGTCAACTTTAAGAGTTTCATCAAAATCCTCAATCAGCTCTACTATAGAGGCCATAGATGAAAGTATTGAGGCTTTTGAATTAATTTTGAGTCATATTTTGAGACCGTCGCACAGCGTACTTTCGATTGGGCAGATAGAGAAACGGGAACGAGTGTAAGGGAGGGTTATACCCAATAAATGTGTTTGTGGATGTGTGTAATGTAAGGTAAGTGTAATGAGAAGGTTTACTATAGGTAGAGTTCATTAAAAGTTTAATCCCAAATGAGTAATCAATATTTTAGAATAGTCAACTAAAAAAATTGCAGAGTTTGAGTTCAAAATACAAAGAAACAATATTATTTTTACGAAAAACCTGAGCTAAACATAAATATAGAATAAGAATAAATCTATTGATACACTAATTCCATCATTATTCGTGCGAAACCGATCCTCCAGATCATGTTGGTTGCGAATGCGTATTGCTGGATTTCCTTCCCGTTGGCGAAGATAGATGTTGCCATTACTGGTCCAGCAAAATTTGTACCCAGCACTTGCTGCGCGATTTCTACTCTCACGAAACAACTGGCGATTATCACACGTTAGTCTCTCATTGAAATAAACTTTTTTAGGCGGACAATTCATACCTACATCTTGAGTATTGACGGATTTGCCAGTCTTCACGGATTTCAGAAAGTCATCACGCTACGTCTAATGAGACGCATAACCACTGGCCGAGCAAAGTTCGAGGTGGAATCTATTGCTGACGTTGGCGGAGCCCTTTTAGAGCTGGCTCGCAAAATCCAATCGATGTCATCCTGATGTAAATCAATGCCCAATTTTTTAGCCGCTACAAGCGCAATGTGGTGCAAATTCTCACTTGGCAGTTCTGGAATACCTAAAATCTCTACCTCATTGCGTAGGTATGCCTGCGCTTGAGTGTTCAGTTGATTTTCTAGTTGTTGAACTTGCTTTTCTAAAGTAGAAGTTTCGATTATTAACCGGTCTTCCAGCTGAAGCACCCGTTCATCCGAAATTGTTACTTGTGCAACCAAATGCTGCTTTTGTTCATCCAGCGAAGATATCGCAGATGATACATTTTCAAGCTTCGCTTTGAAAGTGGAGACTTCTTTACGTAGAAGCCTTATCTCACAAGTGAGCGCCTGGAAATCCGCAGATGGCAAGTCGCTTTCATGTTCTCGGCCCGTTAGTGGTGAATCTATCTTTGTTTTTAGCGCCTGCTCGTTTGATGGCAATTTTATCTTTTTCGGAGTCGGATCGGAGTGTTGTTTAACCAAGATAATCTGCGAAGACTACCGAAGTAAAGTACATGGTGTTAAATTGCATGTTACAGGTTATAGGTAAGGTATCTCTCATAAACCCTGTCTAAGGGTAAATTTAGCAATATGGTTATATAGTAGGCAGACTGAGGCTTTGTAGGTAGTTAACTAGGTGTACCTATAAAACAAATTGTCATTGCACATTATGTAGAGCTACACCAGGAAAACATTATAGGCTACTTTTTATCCAAGTACAACGCGTGCGAAGCTATTATATAATATATAATGTTAATATTTTTAAACTTTTGAAGTGAAAACTGCAGCTATCTGTTTGCTTCCACCAGTCCTCACGCATTTCTTCTGTGCCTTAAATACAGATTCTTTGCCAGATGAGTTTCCCCAAAAAATGACACCATATCTCAGAAGGGATGCCACATAGCCGTGATACGCCGTAAGAACTGTAGGCAAAGTAGCTGACTTTGACAACATGTATAGAGCATAGGAAAACTGCAAATTCTAGAGCATAGATCCTGAGTGTGGGATTCCCAGTTCAGCGTAGAGTCAAGATTTAAAAATAAAAATTTAGTCTTGTTGATTTCATCAATTCTGTGTCCTAAATGAAAAATGTCAACATTCGATATTTTAATTGCTCTCTTTCTAAAGATCATAAATTAAATTTAAGTCAGGTTTATGTTTAAATTATTTAATGTCAACCAATTTATTATACTAGATAAATAAAATTAATGTCAGTTTCTAAAGGAAAATTTTCGATGCCTGTAAAAAGGATCGTCATACGATGTTTTTTTGATTTTGGAAGATCATTAATATATACAATAAACAACAATGGTCCTAGCACACTAACTTGGGGTACTCCAAATGTAACGGGCCTTAGTTCTGATAGAAATTTTACTTGCTTTTTCAGTACAGGGCCAATTTTAGTGATTTCCGTTGCTTGTTTCCTGTTACTCAGATAGGACAACAACATAAGAACGTTACCTCGAACACCATAAATAAGCATCTAATTTATTAATGAGAATTGTATGATCGACAAAATCAAATGCTTTAGTAAGGTCCATGAATAATGCATATGCAGGGATTCTTTGGTCTATATTGGTCATAACAGTATCGAAGAAATTCAAGACAGCAATATGAATTGTTTTGTTCTTTCGAAACCCTACCTGTTCTTCGGCCAAAATATTGTTTTTCTCAAAGAAAGAGTAAACACTATTATAGATTACCTTTTCAAAAACTTTGGACATAACTGGAACTAATGCAATAGGGCGATAGCATGCTATATCCAGTTTGTCATTTTTCTTAAAAAGAGGCTTAATAATACTGATCTTTAGTTTTTCAGGAAATACCCCTCTCAATATACACAGGTATTGAGTACAGGTATTGATTCAATATATACAGGTATTGAGAGATCAGTATTATTAACGGCCGATTTCTATATTACACCGTTACCGATTACGCCTCGTTTTCCCTTGAAAAACTGTCAAAAATTAACAACGAGGCGTCGAAAATTTGACAGTTTTGCAGGGGAAAACGAGGCGTAATCGGTAACGGTATAATATAGGAACCGGCCATAAGCCAATAAACCAATAAGTTGAAGAGAATGAAGGGTTAAGTGACGGAACTACTACCGGAAGTACACCACCGCTAGCAACAGATACCTCACCGCGAGCAATAGATTCACCACACGAATACCCCCCACTTCACCCAGCGCATTTTCAGCAACCAGGCCACCATCTCTTACCTACATTAGCAGCAGGTCAAAAAAAAGTTTAAAAGGATAGAAGTTTAACACGGTGCAAAACTTACACAAGATAATGAGGTTTTGAGATCAATCTATGAGGAATATAAAAAGAGAAATCAGAGACGATTCGATACTGAAAACAATAACACTAAAATAACTGAAGACTTGGTATAGAGTTCTAAGCGGAGCTAAAAAATATATTTTCACTTCTCTTGCTCAAAAAGTGTATCATAATAGTGTAGCTTAGCGGGCCTAAAACTCGAGTTTAATACCTAGGGCTAAAAAGTATTTTTTCTTTTTAATTTTTGTCTAAAATCATCAGCCCGTACAAAGCATTCGTTCTCTTATATAAAAACTCGACTTCATGGTGCTCCGTCAATCTTTTTTTTTGAAAATAGAACCGTCTTGGTGATGTTTTATGAAGGTTGATTCTTCCCTTCACGGTAGAATGCGAACTGTTTCGTTGAGGGTTATTGAAGGTATAGAGATTTAAAAAAAAAGATGGTATTGGCGCTAAATCTCTAGAATTTTCTTCATTCCAAATCACAAACTTTTACGTTTAACTTCCTGACTTTAACTTTCAAATTGTGAACGTGAAAAATGTCATCAAGTGATAGTGAAGATGCTAATATGCAAATGGAAGAAAAGGGCAAAGAAATAATTATGAATCTGTTGCCGACAAAATCACGTGAAATATATTTAAAGAGTTACGAAAATTTTATGAAATGGAGGGATGAGAAACGTGTGGATTCTTTTACAGAAGGGGTTTTTCTCACTTATTTTGATGAATTATCGAAAAAATTCAAATCGTCGACTCTTTGGAGCACATATTCAATGTTAAGAATGACCTTAAAAACGAGACACGACGTCGATATTAAAAAAATATGTAAATTTAACGGCTTTACTGAAGAAATTGTCCACTGGATACAAGGCAAAAAAATCTAAAGTCTTGACGACACAAGAAATCGAAACATTTTTAAATAACGCTCCAAATAAACAATACTTGGCAACAAAGGTAACCTACTTATGTACTCTACTCAAACTAAATAAATAGATACCTACCTACATACCTAAATTATGTACCTAGGTTATTACGATTATTAACACACTTATTTTTTTGTTCAACAGGTTGCTTTAATTTATGGAATCAGCGGTGCATGCAGAGGAATAGAGCTTGCCAATATAACGCTAGAAGACGTAGAAACGGATACAAACCTACAAGCTGTGAGTCTGCCGAACACGAAAACAAACAAAGAGCGTAAATTTGTCATCAGTGGAGAATACCTTAATATAGTTAAAGCCTATCAGGAGTTACGTCCCACTAATGTTTCAACGAGAAGATTTTTTCTAAATTATCAAAATGGTAAATGCACAAGGCAAGTCATAGGCAAAAATAAATTTGGTAACATGCCTAAAGATATTGCCACTTATCTAAATTTACCAAATCCGGAACTCTACACGGGCCATTGTTTCCGCAGAACATCCGCGACTCTGTTGGCGGACTCTGGTGCTAATATAACGACATTAAAACGCCACGGTGGATGGAGGTCCGATCAAGTGGCTGAAGGTTATATAGAGGACTCTATACAAAACAAGTATCACGTCACGCAGCGGATTATGGAAGGAATCAATATTCTACCAAACATTACAGAACCCCAAGCAACATCGCGGGATTGGATGAATATGTGAACTCAGCTGAAGCCGCGCAGGAAACTCAAGCATGATTCGAGTCTCTCCAACTTTTACTCCACAACAATCAACTCAAAATATTATCACATCCCAATCACAGAGAACCGAAATAAAATTGCCCGGGAAAAACATATCACTAAACATTCAAAATTGCTCTAACTGCACATTTAATTTTTAATAAAATTTCTGAAAATTGACTAATTTGGAATTGTTTTATTTTCTCGCAATCGAAGTGAAAAGTAGAGTGTTTTACTCGGGCCAAAACCACCCATTATAACTCGGTCTTGTCATCCTCCCTCGCTAAGCTCGGGAGTATAACAACCTCGTATATAATGGGATGGTTTAGTCCCTTGTAAAACAATCTACTACTAAAAGTACAAAATCTATGCAAGAACATGGAGGTTATAAAGAAGATTGTTTCAACTATAGAAGTTCAAAACTCACGAATGAATGAAAATGTGGTCATGGAAACTTTAGGCATTGGTAAAATTGTGAAACGAAAAGGTAAAAAATACAGTATTGAAGAAGAATATAAAATAATTTGATCTAAGAGATGACATATCCCGTGTTACATCTGAAAAAAAAGAAACTCTCTCAGGTGTGAAAGACCAAAAAGATTCATGTTGGATTCTATCTTCTTCTTCATGAGTTGTGAGTTAGATGAAAAACCAATACAAAATCTTTGAGAATGAGAACCCTGATCTTCATTGCTCGTAGGTACTTCTACTACACAAAAAACAAGCCCTTTTATGTTAATAGTCCTTCTATCGATGCTAGAAATATGTTGCCTTTGCAAAACACATACAAACTTCGCTTATAAAGCAAATGCATTGAAAAGAAAAGTATAACCGATAGTGATGACTTAAATATTCTGATCGAATCAACTTATTGCAATGGAAACTCGAAGGATTGTATGTACAGACGTGCAATCAGTGTGCCTTTATAACAAATCGATACTTCATAGATAACATAAAAGGTGCAATCACATGGACGAAATCGGTTTAGTATAAAAAAAGAATATATAAAGGAAGGGAAAATCATAAAACCTAAAAATAGATAGAAATAAAGAAATAGGAAAATTTCTCAAAATATTTGAACTTGACCTTTCAGCATTCAAAAAGTACGGGTTCAGTATTAAGATACAATCCCTAAACTTCTGTCGTTGTCTAGAACAAATTCGTTCAATGAAACTTTTGTGGTCGCAAATTTTATAGTTTCAAGTATACTCGGGAAGTACAATCCCACCATTTCGGAGGATCTTGCATATAGATAGTTGCGGTCTACACTTTTGATAGTGCTTCTGCAAGATGCTATAGATTCAA